>CM040239.1:122732223-123047031 GCA_022545495.1 Chrysanthemum lavandulifolium
GTTTGGTCCAAAGATTCTATATCAATCGGGGTTCCTATAGTCTCTTCTACTTCTCGGGGTAAGTTATAGGAGATGTGTGTTCCTCAGTGATGGTGCGGCTTGTGGGCTTGGAGTTTCCACCTTATTCTCCATTATATCTTCATCATTTGTTTTAGTATGATCTAACCCAAATACACTCCTAAGTATCTCAAATCCTTCTTTAGCCATTTCAAATTCTTGGTTCGATTCATAAAATTGTTCTCAAAAACTTGACTACTATGTTCTATTTGCCTAAAGTTCCTCGCGTGTCATACATTTTGAAGTCTATCCCACGCATGCAACTAGGTAGTTCAACTATAACCATCTCACAATCTTGTTCGGGTTTAGGTTCCATGTTCTTAAAAACTAGGTCTTTTGATCATGGTGCCTAAGATCATTCAGCGATGGTTTATGCTTAGGAAGATTTTCTCAAAAATTTCGGATGGTCTTACTAAAGGAGTTGATCTAACAATGATCGTTGAATAGAAGTCACACAGCACAAATTTATCAAATCCATCCAACCTTACACCGTCTCCTTTTGGATATCTCTAAGATCACTCACAAATTCATTAGAACAATAAAAAGCAATCCAATCTGCGAAATTTAATTGTTCCTCATTTGTTAATGATTCAAATGCAACTTCACTTGCCATAGCGACAAATGAAAAGGGTTTTATGAACCTGAACACAAAGAAGGGGATAGACTACAAGGAAGCTAAAATGAAAAAAAGCTTACTTTATAGGAATCAAGTAAGGAAACACAGCAGGTGGACTCTAACTAGCTATTCTATTCCGGCGGCCGCAAGAACTTATAACGCTACGGCGTCGTTTGGGGTCAAAGGAACTTCCTTTTCGTCGAGTAAGTTTTCAACACCCTAGGCGATGAACCTAATCATTGTAGTGTAGTATTAGGGTAAGCCACGGGTATTGATATCGTTCTCTGGGGAATAGGAATGCTAGTAAGAAGTTACTACGCTAAGGTTGGGGTTGAGAAGATTTTTTTTTTTTTTATGTTTTTAGGAAATGGAAAGGTACGAATCTCGGGGTTTGGATTGGGGGTTGGTATTTCTACGATTACTCTACTTATCTAATTATCTAATCTAGTGGTGTATGTAGTCTATGTCTAATTATTGTGTGCTCGTATGATGATTTAAAGATGTGTTTACTTAGGTTTTATTACTCCTTAATTATCTCCTATTGATGGTTGAATTGTCATGTCCTTATTCTTAATCGTTGTGTGTCTAAGGTCGTAGGGTATGCGTTTATCCTAACTCTTTGAAACTACCAAAGGTTATCGCCTACAAAATCTCTAGGATTTATAAACTTAACACTAAGGTACTCTTCGGATGGTTTAGCCTACAATGACTCTAGGTACTATAAGCTAAGGTTCAACAAAGATTAATCAAGCATTAACTACACAACGGATGACCTATCGCAATATTAGATCATTAACAATTAAGATAAGAGACAACCAATCAATATTTAATAATTAAGTTTCATATTCCCTAAGCAAACACACAAGTAAATTAGCGGGACATGGGAACATGCAAGCATACACATAATTAATTGAAGACATAATTGATTCAATGAAGTAAAACACTTATCTTGATGTAAGATAGGGTATGGAACCCTAAAATCTTGTACAAGACGACCTTGGTTCGGTTTAGGTTTTACTCCAAAGTCTACACTGGCGAAAAATTGGATTCTATATATAAGATTACAAATGCGGCGATGTCACTTTTGATTTGTGGCCTGGTCGAGTCGCCGTCATTAGGGTTTCATCTTGGCCACGTTAGTCTTGCGACGGCGTCACCTTATGCTTGTGACGACGTCCCTTGATCTCGGCGTCGTGCGGATCAAATCTAGGCCCGTCACGAGTTGCGGCCTTACTCTTTTAAAACCTAAAGCCGTCGCATGTAAATGAGCAATTTAGCTCTTGGCCGTTACAAAAGTTGTCCGATGGCGTCATGATAACACATGGCGCCGTCCCGCCGGTTCAATGACTGAGTGTCTCGATTCTTGACTTTGGCCATTTTCTTTGTATATTCGCGCCTTTTCATCCGAATAAGTGTCATTCCGACATTTGCCTTCAAGATACCTAAAAGTGAAAAGGAGCGATATTAAGTAATAACGGATACAAATTGATCAAATAAGGGCTTAACGACCCTCAAAAAGGTACATTTTAAAACCTTATCATTGCTCTAAACTAAATAACTAACTAAATAACTAGTAAATAACGTAATGTCTACCAGCTAACATATGCTAGACTAGAGTTGGGGTGACCGACACTTCACTGTGGATTTTCTAAATCCTAACAATATCCCCCTAAGGGAGGTCACCACATGATTTACATTTTGAATCCTAGCATTCTATTTTGTCTTATGTTCTGAGCTCGTAGACTTCAATTCTTCATTTCTGCAATCTTTGTGCTTTAGCAGTGATACTTCAAAGTCCGACTGCTTTGTACATTCGGTGGAGGTCTTTAAGCGGTCCCGTCTTGATGATCTTGAGCTTTCTTTGAGATCATCAACCACAACAAATCTCTTACTCATCCTTTGTTGTATCGCCATTATGTGAAGTTGTGACTTTTGGACCGACATGCTCGCATTTTGGATCATGATATTTTCTCATCGAGTGGCGGAAGCTTAGTTGATTCATGATATTTGCGACAGCGTGGCGAAGCATGGATTGAAAATATCGAGCCGATTGATGAAGATATGCATTTATCATGATTTCTTTTAGAAGTGAGTGTGTTGTGTGAGCATGCGGTTATGTATTGACTCCTCGATTACGATCGGTACCAGCAACGTCGGGTGTCCTGCAAACAAGAACCATGAAGGTGTCTTTGATCACTTTCGTTGAATGAGGTTACAAGAACCACGGTTGCCCGTTGATTTGTACAAGTCTTGCTGTGATCGGTGAATTCCTAAAACGCACTAATCAAGTGGTTCTCAAACCGAGCGTCTCAAAAGACAACACGGAGTGAGTGAACGGTGAATTGAGATTCAGCGATTGATGAAAATTGATTTGAAAACAATCGCATATTGCTTAAAGAAAGAGTTTTGCAATCTGACGAAGGTTTTATAAGAAAGATCAATTTTCAATCGAAATACTTTTGAATTTGAAAATGAATACACATTCGATGTGCTAGAGAAAGAAGATTTGCACATCGAATGGTTTTCAAAAGTTTTAAATCAATTCATTTCTGGACCAAGGTTGATTCAAGATTGAATAAGCCTATTGTTTCTATCCGGTTGTCACAAGCTTGATCTTTTGGAAAGATCTCACATGTCACCCACCAAAAGCTTGTTTGGCGTTGGCTCTAGAAGGATTTCCATCTTCATCGTGAATACTTTACATATCACTCGGATGTTTTGGCAATACCACAAGGATAATCGTGGGACTCTCAATATATACTTACTTTCCACATTGTTTGAAACAACAAGTCTTTATTAATTTTGTGTCTTAATGAGATATTGTGGATGATCTCTTGGCTCTAGACTTAATAGTGCACATTTGGTTTCCTATCTTGGGAGACTAAGGAGAGGTCTCCTTCTTCAATATCAAGAATCTCTAAGAAAGTCGATAGATTATGTAGGTTCCCGTGAGAATGAAACAAGTCCTTTTAAGAGGAACTTGAGTAGCTTGGGAAGTTTAGTGCGATGCATCCTTTGGGTCCATGACGTCTTGTCTTCAATCGGAGTTACCTTAGTAACCACCGGTAGCATATGTATTGAACCCGGTTTACGCCTAAGGTTGAATTATTGGAGGCTATTTCTTTTCACCCTTTTCACATTCATTTCTTTTTCATTCTTCAACCCCTTCAGTGCTTACCGAGACTTCATTACTAGAACCTTGTTGGGTTTATTCTAGTTCTAGCTCTATCTCAGTCCGCACTCCTCCCATATTCTCTTTTTTCTCCTTTTTTTTCATCATACCTAAGGACTCTACACTATCTAGTGGATTTTCCCTGGGTAGATACATCCGGCTCTGGCTGGATCGTGGGAACTAATACCTAACCTAATCATCCTTATACTCCAATACATAAAGTAAGATGGTCGGTCTTTTGGTATAGTTCATTCCTTATCGAACCAATTGAAAAATCATTTGGAAAATCAATCAAGGTACTTGTGATACAATATCAAAACATTTTGTACCTTAATTGTTTTTGATCATTTAGAAATGCTCTCCCTCAACATGTGCATCTGATTTTGAAATTGTTTAGCACATGGAGGCAAGAGTTCTTTGAAATATATTCTTGATCACAATTTCCATAGAAAAAGCCATTTGATTTTCTTGGTAAATTCTCCCCCTCAAAATGTGCGTTGGTTGTTTGAAATCATTTAGCACATAGAGGAAAGAGTTTATTGAAGTACTTTCACAATCACACTTGTTATAGAGAAAACCATTCGCTCCCCTCAATATGTGCATCGATATATGAAAGAGTTTAGCACATATTAGAGAGAGCCAGCACATTGAATCAAAATGATTACCTTTTATTAGATTTCATATAATAAATCACAAATTCTCCCCCGATCAAAAATATCAAACCCATTGAGATTTTGGATCTCAACTGATTTAATTAGGTTTGGAAAACATGGGAGAAAATGTGGCATGGTTTAAATTCTCATCTTGTTTTTGGATAAGTGCTCCTCTTCAATCATGTTCATCATGTATTAGAAATCGTTTGGCACATGGAGGCAGGAGTGCCTATAAAGGACTAAAACCAATTCCATTTAAGCAGTTGAGATTTAAATCACGATCTCTCCCCGATCAAAATTTCAAACCAATTGAGATTTGTGATCCCAATTGATTTAAATCATTTAGAAAAATTTGGGGAAAGGCGTGGCATGATTGAATTTAGAAATTAGCGATAAGGAACAATTTTAGACATTAAAGATTGTTAGTTATGCGGTATGATAATTTTAAGACATCTTTAGGAAAAAGAAAACATTTCACAATCAAACAAGAACGAGAAAAATTTTCATTTGAAAGATCTTTGAGTTTTAAAGAAAATCATACCATGACATAACAATAATCTTTATATTACCACTTTATTTCATACAAACCGGACTTATTGATGAAATATCGTTTGAAAATATTTAAGATTGAAATCACTCTCCCTCGATCGATGACCGTGAGTGGTTGATTGAGTAACTTATATTTTAATAAAATGAAGTCCGGTTGATTTCCAAAATTTAGTCCAACTTATTTTCAAACAAATATTTTCTACCATACAAACATGGTATCATCACTATTAATCTTGCACAAAGATCGTTAGGTGGTTGAAATGTTTATGTTGTTGCTATAAGGCGGAAGAAAACCATCTGTTGAAGCGGTGAGACCTTTTAAGTTGCATCTATCGTGCCAACTATCCATCTAGATCAATTAAGTTCCGTTTCTTCATTTTGTTGAACCAAGAAATAGTTGCCCTTTATTTTGGCATCCAATCATCTTATTTTGTGGGATCCGGATCGCGAACATTCTTATGAACCATGATATACGCATACGTTAGTGGACATACAAGCGGATATATGGTGGTCGACAACACCCAAACGACAATCGGTGATAAAAGTCAATCCAACATATCAATCGGATCATACAAAGGCATGGGAATTGTCGTTTATCAAACTCTAATAATCTAATCCTAATAATCATATCCTAGACTCCTAGTCCTTCAACATTGGCAAATATCTTTTCGATTAAGTCGTGGGATAATTAGATAAGCCCGTTAGATGATATAAATTTGAAAACATTCTCCCCTCAATCAATGACTCATTTTACGAAAAGTTTTAAACATCTTGAAGTCATTGATTGAGTTTAAATTATGAAAACTACGATCTTGATTGATTTTCACTCAACTCATTTTCCACCATTTTGAAAGCTTGACAAATATTTTTACGAAGAATTTTAGAAAGAAAACATTTGAGTAGGAACAACGATCCTTTTGACGACATGCTTTCTTCATTTTGTTTTAGGATAAGTGCTCGATATATTTGAAAATTGGTTTAGCTGACACTTTCCTTCTTTTGAAGGCGGGTTGCTATCTTAAATAATAGCAAACCATATTTTGAAGAACGGGTTACGATCTGAAGTAGCGCAAGCCATAGTTTTAGACATGTTTTGAAAAACAATATTTACACCTCCTGCTCGAACTTCATCTATGGTCCCATGCTATTATTGAATGACATTTCTAAGAGCGTAGATGTTATCGATACCGAAGACATGTCATGAGAAAAACAATATTTTTGGTCTTTTCAAATTTTATGATTTTATGGATTTTGTTGGTTTTATATTTTCTATTTTCTTTTGTTGGTTTTATATTTTTGTATTTTGGTTTTAATAAATATTTACAGAGATAGAGTAGATGATATAGTTTAAGAAGGGCGATGATCTGAGTACCGAGATAAAGATATCGTCCCAACACCATTGTAGAAGATATAAATCGTCATCTCTTAAACTTCCACCACCAAAGCTTTGAGGCACACAGATCGATGTAGAAATTGAACCTTACGAAAGTGAGACTTTGGTAGCTTCCCCAAACCGTAAATCTTCTTCTTGAGCGATTCTAAGCTTTCTTACAAGCTTTCCTTGGCAGTGCACAGAGGAGCACACCATATCATCGAGTTTGTTGCTCCTTTTAAGAAAGATCATCGATTCTCCGTCCGGGGTTATATCATCAACAAAACGACAGCGTATCATCCCACACTTGAATGAATCTTCTCATATTTCTTTTCCACTAAAGTTTGAAGTGATGCATCCCCAAAGGTGTGTCAAGAGACCAATTCCCCAAGTATTTGAATTGATGCGATCGGTCTCTTGGAATATAGCTCAAGAACCGAATACATATACCCATTCAAAGAATAGCGATAACACCTCCACAATGTACACATTTATCTTTCACGATGATTGTGTATGAAGCTCAAGAACCGAAATACCCAAATGTCCTTTCTATAATGAATAACCGATAACATTGAAGTAGCGGTTGAATCACCAATTATCTCTGGATGTCAACTCGGAATAAGTGATTATCATTGAATCATCGATTAAGCTCTCAGTGAAACGGTGAGCATCCCCAATGTACACAATCTCTTTCGATGATTGCGATAACATTGAAATCATCACACACTTGTGAACTTCTTTTATCTTGAAGCTGGCTTTTACATCACTTCCCCACATAGTTGGAATCCGAACACCAAACGCCGTGATGAGATAAACATTGAGTTTCTCTGCGGTTATGACATATGTCTTCCGGGATATCTTCAATCACTTAGAAGTATTAAGTTCATCAAGTTTACTCGCGTTTAGATCGTGTCTCCTTCCCCTTCTTGGTTTGATACTTGAATCGACAACACATTATAAGCCCATGTACTAGAAATCTTTTGAGGCGACCATTTGAAGTCTTGTGAGAATCAACTTCTTTGAGAACGGTGTGAGCAAATCTAATTAGGGATTAAATCGACGTTTCACTCTCCCCAATTAGTGCTCTCCCTAAACCGACAATCTTTTGATAAATGCAGGATAGGAAGAAGTCTTTAGATCGTTAAATGCAACTCGTCTTTAGCCTTCTAACATGCGTGAAAATATAGAACAAACTATAGACTCGACCTTCTTCAAGATTGTCCACTTGGGAATAGAAAGTCAACATCTTCTTCTCACCAAATGCATTCCGTTAACTTATATATGGCAAATCCCTTAACTCAAATCCTCCGATCAAACAAGAACATAAAGATGTTCATCAAGGAATCACCCCACAACTGGAAGCACTTTGTCATTAATCATATCGGCCGTGAGAAGATGTCAACCAACGGCTCTTAGAAGAAACTCCATGTGAAGATGAACCGATAAGAAGAAGCTCGGTTCTTACATGAGTTTGGAGCCGTATGACCATTTATTCTCGAGATGTTTATCAACATGAAGTAGTTTCACACTTCTCTCCCCTCAAAAATTGCATACGGAGTTACCATTCTTGATTGAAAAGTGAAATCATCCATGTGTAGTCTATTTCCACTTCTCCCGACCAAAATTGCATATGATGTCGCCATCGCCATTTTAATTGAGCGTTGAAATTAGAAAAACAATCAACGGTAAGTAGATCACCATTGAGAAAAAAAAACATGAGAAGAAGATCCACTTGATGACTGAGCAAGCATGGAAGAAGCATGAAGCATGTTGATGAGAATGGTCATAAATGAGAAGACTTCTCTTCTTCTGAAGATAAAGCGCACTAAAACGTACACTTTTATTTTCATTAGAGAACGAGGCTTGAATTGTTGTGTTCAAACGTCATTAGAATATTTCTCTTCTTCAGAAGATAAAGCGCACTGAAATGTACACTTTTCTTTTCTTTAGAGAACGAGGCTTGAACTGTTGTATTCAAATGTCATAAGAAGATTTCTCTTCTTTCGAAGATAAAGCGCACTGAAACGTACACTTTTCTTTTCTTTAGAGAAAGAGGCTTGAACTATTGTGTTCAAACATCATCATGCATGTACATTAACTTTGACTAGCCTGATCTCCTGAATCAGGAGATATTCGTCCTTTATTCATCCAGGCTTTGAGTCTTCCCATGGGGGTTTCACGTCATTATCCAAACTGAGTAAGGACTACCTGCACTAACATTACAAACTCGATTGCATATATTTTGGTTAGTGACATCAATATCCAAACCCTTGGGGTTTCACGGTTAACCATGGTTTTGCCATTGGTAAGCGACTTTCCAAGAGGGAATCCACTTAAGTCGGTGATTCTTAAATATTCTACTAGATGGTATCCACTTATGGCAAGGTCTAGGATTGTTAAACTTCTTATGCATAGTGGAAGACTTATAGTTATTCCTAGTTTCCAAAGATTTAGCAGTTGGTATCCATCTAGGTGAAGTTTTTGGTTTGTTTTGCTTCATATGCACTGTAGATGACTTAGTGTAAATCCTAGACTCAACAGGTTGAACCTTTGCACGAGCATTTACTTTCTTTAGGGATTTTGTAAAACAATTATCATGATTTGCATTAAAGATACATTTCAGACAATTCGAGCAAACAGCTTGTTTGGATTCAGAGGAAGATCTGGAGTTCTTAGAGTGATCTGATATG
The DNA here is from genome assembly GCA_022545495.1 of Chrysanthemum lavandulifolium. Classification (NCBI taxonomy): domain Eukaryota; kingdom Viridiplantae; phylum Streptophyta; class Magnoliopsida; order Asterales; family Asteraceae; genus Chrysanthemum; species Chrysanthemum lavandulifolium. Next base: position 122,741,333 of record CM040239.1, read on the forward strand.
GGAATTGCTTTAATCGAAACTCAACTATTCTTAGATGCAATCCAATCCCTAGACTTTTGTTGAGATTTCCTAGGTAATGTTTTACTACTAATAGCAGTGCCCTGAAATCTTGTAGAATTCATCACCCTAGGTTTTGCACCTAAAACTCCGTCTTTTTGAATCTGTGCCCTTTTCCTAGCTGCTTCTAGATCATAGTTCCCCAAAGTATTTTTCTATGGGAAATAATGTGGAGTATTGGTTTTGACAAAGCGTTTTCCGCATCAACTTGGGAGGCAAACCGCGTTTTGCAAATTTTGGTCTTCGGATCTAAGCGCGATCGGTTGTCTAACAATGACCGGTTTCTATTGGGATGTAAAGTTGGTTTCCCAAGATTGATGGTTTTGCAAACTTAGTGTTCACACTATTCCACTTTCTTTTACGAGCTCATTCTTTAATGCAACTATAGTGAAACCCTTTTCACGAAGTTGAGCTTTGAGTTCATCAATTTTGCTATCAAATAGTTTGTTTGTTCCAATGACTTAGTTCTAGCTTCTTTGACCGAGTCATTTAGTTCTATGTGATGCTTTCTCAAAGTCTCATTTTCCTTTAGTAATTTGGCTACACACATTGCTAATTCATCATTTCTCATTTAAATATCATTAATATCATTAACATCAGAATTACTTGTAACCAAATTACTTTTCACATGCATATCGAAATATGTTTCTTCAAATTGCGATTGTTGAGTTTTGTCTGGTGAGATTTTAAATCGTTTATTTCAAAAATTCACGAAATTCATGAAATTCCAGTTTTTCACGGTTTCACAGTTTGATAACTTTCTTTTTTCTTTGTATTGCAATTTCAAGTGAAATGCAATGTTTTCAAGTTTGAGAATTTGTTTGAAAGTTCATCAAAAATTTCTTATCAACCACATCATTAGTTTTGAAACACGTTATGTCGACTCAACTTGATTCTTGAACATTTATCAAGATCATGTTATGTGATGTAATCGGTTTGCACAAGAGTATTTTACGATGCATCATTTATGATGATTACCAATAATTCACTTTGATGCATGTTCATTCACCATTCTATTTTCTACATCCACTTCTTGTGTGATCGGAGGTACTGAACATCTGGTTACATCAATCTTTGTTGTTTCTGATATTCTAACTTCAGCATCACCCGATCCATCAACTGATACATTACCCGACTCATCACATCTATCTCTCGACTGCACTCGATACTCATTTACGTTTTCATCTTTCTGTGTAGCTTCCTCAATGTACTTCTCCACATTATCCATGAGTTGGATAAATGTCTCAATGAACACGTTAATTTCCATTCCAGTGTGCCTTTTGAACGACATTTCAGTCATGTGATAATCATAATCTGATGTGTATTCCCTATTAATGAATGGCTAAAATTGTTTGTTGATTACCCGAAGTACAGCACTAGAACTATCTTCTTGAACTTTTTCTCTGTCAAGTTGTTGTTCCAATTGTTCTAAGTTCAATAGTAATGTTCCCGTGAACGTTGATAATTCTTGACGGAAAAGAGCAATAAATGTTCGTTCCATTTTCTTAGGTAGAAGTAATGTGAGGTGTGAATGAAATTTTCGATAAGGTTCAATACAACTTTCCTTTCCTTAGCATTCTGTAACCTAGACTGGTGCACTTCTCTCTCTTCAGAATATGAACACGAAGATCTCACATCCTCATTGATTGATTCCATCATCTTTAACTGTTCAGTATAGCTAATATTCTCGTCTACAACATCATACAGTTTGAGTACTTCTAAAATCACTGAATCGGGAGTGTAAGACATGATGCTCTTGTGTACACGAGATTTTATAAGTCTGTGATTTAAACCGAGAAATAGAATCTTTCACGGGATTTTACAAAATCAAGAAGAAACCGTGACACAATGACCAATAGAACGTGTTAAGATAATTGATGGATCCACACAATGATAGAAGATTATGTGTTAGGAGTGATGATTGTTTGAAGGATTAGCTGAGATGTTGTTTGGTTGAGATTTGGATTGGTTGATGCCTGATTTTATGGTGAAATTTAGGTCTAAAAACTTAAAACCTTAATAACTTCCTTTCAGAGGGGATTTGGGCTTCGAAAAATTAATTTCACGACTTTATGGTGAAACCTCACAATATTCAGGATGTTCCGGTCGTTTTGACAGGTTTTTTGCTGATAACGGAGTTACGGTTCAAAAGTTATGGCCGTTTGAAGTTTTGACGTAAAAATTCAACTTTTGGTCAAACCGCAGTGTCAAACCGCATAGTCAAACCGCTTAGTCAAACCACTTAAGTGACAAACCTCTTAAGTGACTAACCTCTTAAGTGACAAACCACTTAAGTGACAAATCGCTTCAGTGACAAACCTCTTAAGTGACAAACCTCTTGAGATACAACGAATATGGACAACCCGCTTCAGATACAACGAATATGGACAAACCGCATCATATACAATGAATGCGGACAAACCGCATCATAGAACTTGACAAACCGCTTCAAGAAAATTAACTACATGAGACAAACCGCTTTTTGAAAAACTTCAAAACTAAACTTTTCAATCCAAAACACTAAAACCAAGATGAATTAAGCCTTCCAAACCAAAAACTAGACTAATATGATGATCCTAAACACAAAAGTACAAACCTTTAACACATTTAACCATCAAAATTCAAACTTGGTGTATTTTTGAGCAATAATATTCGAACCAAATAAAATACAATAACCAAACTTGATGATCAAACCATGGCTCTTGATACCAATTGTTAGATATTGGTTATTGTAACACACAAACAATCAACTATATGGTTCAAATATGCAAGATGTTTAGAGAGAAAGTAGGAGATGGGATCCTTTCTAGAGAGGGAAAGTGAGAGAAAAACAATGACAAGTTTAGATTGAGAATAATGAAAGGTCTAACCCTCTACCTTGGAAGGTAGAGGGTATTTATAGTTACATACTAAACGTCCTCCTTCGGACTGTGGATCAGGCATACAGTGGGTAAAGACATGTTCGTCCTCCACGGTGTTGCTCTAAACTAAATAACTAACTAAATAACTAGTAAATAACGTAATGTCTACCAGCTAACATATGCTAGACTAGAGTTGGGGTGACCGACACTTCACTATGGATTTTCTAAATCCTAACAGAAACTTCACCTACTTAGTTGATTTTATGGTCCTAGAAGACGTAGGATGTGTCATTGACTATAGCTTATCCTAAGTTGTGTTAGGAAAACCGTTTGTTGAAAAGTCTAAGCTAAGCTATAACAAATCCGAAGGAACGGTTAGATTTATGGAAGGGGACGATGAAATTACTTATAGGATGCCTTGGAAGATGAACGGATATGGCCCTTTATCCCTTTATGAACGAGATAACATTAGACCTTTTGAGGAAAAGAGCGAAGAAGATGTTGAAAAAGGCTTGAACTTCATGTGGGAGAAAAGGAGACTTTACTATAGGGATTGTTTGACACTTGGACCTTGGTATAGAGTAGATGAGAATTTTGTCAATATGATAGAGTTTTCATTAAGAATGAAAAACGAGACAACGTAGGAGCACGCTTCGAGTCTAGCTACAAGACTCATAAATAAAGAAAAGTGTTTTGTGGGAGGAAACCCATGCTTAATTGTTTGCTTGTTTGTGTGTCGTATATCTTTTTCATTGTTGTTTATTCTCATGTTTGAATTTGTGAAAAATGCTTTATTTTGTCTTTAACCTCGTCTTAATTACATATAAAGGTATTTTACAAAAAGATAAGTGTAGGGAGGATTACACACGTTTTTAAAAGAACGTGAACATGAGAACTACGATTAGTGAAATTGATATATATGTGTGTTTGTTAGAGTCAAATGCTTGTATCGAGTCATAATGGATGTTTTGCGAGAATTTTCTAGATTCTAAAGGTGTAATTTTCCCGAATTTTTCCGAGAAAGCGCAGACCGGTTTAGAGACAACCTCACGGCGTCGGATTAGAACTGGCGGCGTTAGGAGTAGCGAAACAACTTATAAAATTTTCTCATTTTCTGTGCTAAGTATAAATTTTTGGAAATTCTCAGGTCTTAATTTTCCAAAAAAACTGCAAACATCCATTCCACAAGCATTGTATCCTAGTGTAATTGAGTCATATATAGTTTTACCGCCGATTTTACGCGAAGGTTTCTTCTATTTTCTTAAAGTGTGTAGGTTTTATTTGGCAAGAAGAAGAAATTCAATATTGGATGAAGCTTATCACGTATACATTCTTCTTGGAAAAGATTTTAACCACTACTTCACACGGATCCTACCGAGCTAATCAGGGGAGTACTAGTTTATTTCTTTTTTAATTACCTTCATTTATAATAACTTTGATACTTTCGGGGAACATTGGGGACAATATTCAGTTTTAGTGTAGGGAGGGAGAATAAAACGGGAACTTTGAAACTATGCTTATCCTTGATTATTTGTCTTGTCCTAGTTCATTTGTGTAATAAGCTATGAGATATATCGGTTAGGGAAATTTTAGCACCAAATTTAAAATTTTTTATGACATGTACGAGTGGTACTTTAGTCTTAATAAAGCGTCTCATGGATAGGAGTTATATGACTAGCACAAAAACCGTTTACCACTCAAATTTCACCCCAAAAATGTGAGGTTCGCCTCTAGATCTACAGGAATTAAAGCATTCACCTTTAATGCTTCGAGAGTGTACCGGTAGTATAATAGATTCTAGAACTTGTTTTGTGATGCATTCTGAGATCGCTAGTGAGACTACACTTGTGTAGTTTTGAATAACTAAATGATAAGAGGCATTAGGATAACCCTTGTTTGAAACCCGTATTATAATTACTTCTTCCACATCGGTCGAATAATTACCCCACACCCTTGCGATGTACTCATCTTTAGTACACGATACCCCTAGTTAACCCCTCAGAGCCTATCCTTTTCGCGATTCTCGTGATGTTTCGGTTTTCCGAATATCAATGAAGAGCATTCTTTACAATCCACCCCCAATGTACACCCAAATCGCCTTAGCCTACCTTGTATGCATTCACCTTTAGTGCATTATTGTTATCATACTAAACCCTTAGTTCAATTATCTAGTTACTTGCATGGTTGCTAAGTCGAGTCATATCTTTTGTACACAGTTTTTGGATGATTGGGACTCATGGGTAAAGTAAAATTTTATAGAGTGACGGGAAAGAACGTTAAATTTGAATTCCCTTTATTTACGTAAATAAATACTCCAAGTGTTTTAATCTTTTCAATTCGGGTCAAATTAGTGTTAGAGTAATAAAAACTCAAGTGTAGGGATGCTCTATAAATACCTTGTATTTTGATGTTATCTTAGAGGATGGTAGAGTAAAAGTGTATGCAAAAAAAAAAAAAAAAAAAATCGAAAAAAAGAAAAGAAAAGAGTGTTGAAAAAAAGATGGGCTACCATCCTACATCTATCTTTATATTTATGTTTGTTTGTTTCAAGTTTTCTAGAGTTTGGTGAGTCGAGTCTTGGCTTAGCAACGCCATTCTTTTCATGCTTGTAATGTAAGATTTTTGACTTGCCACCACTAAATCGCCTATCCAACCAAACCCTTTGTTTCCCTATCCTAAGCCTAACATTACAACCCTTTAAAAGACCTCTTAGATAGTTGTTCCTAGGTGCTTACGCCAAAGCGGTGGAGGTTTGATCTAGTCTCAAGCCTATGGTAATCAATGTACTATGACTAGGTAATGAGTGTTTATCTTCCATTTCCATTTACTATATTTCATATACACCGAGAGATGAGAGAATCCAAACACCGTTGTGAGGTGCTAGTATATAATTTCCGTGCTTGTTATGACTATTGCGGTGCTTTTACTTGTTGTGAATTATGTTAAACCAATGCTTCATGCCCCTAACTTATAAATTGATTGGCCAAAGCACATTTGCTTGAGGACAAGCAAATACTAAGTGTAGGGATATTTGATAAGGATTTAAAAGCGTACACTTTTAAGAGGTCATTTAAGCCCTTAATCGCCCACTTTTATATCTCGTTATCGCTAAATTGTTCCTTTTCACTTTTAGGTCTCTTGGAAACAAAATCTTGGAATGATGCATATTTGGACGAAAAGTAGTGAATATATGAAGAAAATGGCAAAGTCAAGATCGAAGACACTCAAGTTCTGGCCCAGGCGTGGTGTCCCAACTAAAGGCGACACCGTCCTCTCTCTGGATTTAATTAAAATACAATGACGACTCAATAGACTTTTGCTAAAATACACCGACGTCGAGCTTTGAAGAGAAGGGCGTCACTAAGACTTTTCATCTCGACGGACCGGATCCGAATTAGATGGCGTCCTCACTGAAGCTGACCAGCGCCTGACTACAATGTGACGCCGTCCCAACGATGACTTGGCAAAGATGAAAACCCCAATGACGGCGTCCCACCTATAAGGAAACGCCGTCGCAAGTGTAAAATTATATATAGAAATCGAATTTTTAGAATTTTAGGAGGTAGACTTGTGGAGTAAAAACTCTAAACGTTTGTAGTCCGACTTGGACAGTATCTAAGGGTCCCAAACCCTATTTTACTCATCAAGATAAGTGTTTTACTTCATTAATTTCATTATTTCTTCCATTGAATGTGTGCATGCTTGCTTGTTTAACATATCCGACTAAATTTCTTGTGTTTTTTCTTAGATCTATGAAACCTAGTTATTAATTATTGATTAGTTGTCTCTTATCTTAATTGTAATTGGCTTAGGAGTGCAATTAGGCTATCGCTGTGTTTAAATGCTTGAGTAATCTTTGTGAACATTAGTTTATAAATCACTTAGCGGATTTCGTAGTCTAAACATCCAAAGATAACCTTAAAGTTAGTTTATGAATCATCTAGCGGATTTCGTAGGCAATAACCTTAATGTAGTCTCAAAGAGTTAGGGAAAAAGGCACACCCTACGACCTTAGAAAACACAATGCGTTAAGAATAAGGACGTGACAATTAAACCATCAATAAAAGATAACTAGGGAGTAACAGTATCTAGGTAAACACATTTTTAATCATTATACGAGCACACATCAATAGACATATCTACCCGTAGAATTAGATAATTAGATAGTAGAGTAATCACTAAAAGTACCACCCCCCAAATCCAAGCCCCGAGATTTTACCCTTAGCTTTCTAAAAAAATATAAAAAGATAAAAAGAATCTTCCTCAACCTCAACCTTAGCGTAGTACACTTCTTACTAGCATTCCTATTCCCTAGAGAACGATATCAATACCGAGGCTTACCCAATACTACACTACAACGATTAGGTTCATTGCCTAGGGTGTTGAAAAAATTTCTCGATGAAAGGAAGTTCCTTTGACCCGAACGCGCCTTATGCAGCATCGGTTGTTCAAAGTAAGTCATGGGATCGAGTTGGTAATTGGAAATAAGGTCGATTTCATCATCATCAACATCTTCATCCGTAGAGTCCAAGAGGAGCGAGGCCTTTTCCGATTGATCATAAATCGTTTGGTGGGTCGTTTGGTGAGAGGTACCATTACATGGTTTGCGAGAAAGTGGTCATCAGAAATAGGAGTAGGTTGCATTGCACTAACATACTTAAGGAGACACGTTAGGAGCATACCATAAGGAAGAACCATTTTGTCGGTTTTGAAAACACCTACCATTCTTTTGGCAATGTAATAGGCGAGATTGAAAGGCTTTTGGTGGATGAGACAATAGATCATTTGGACAAGACAAGCTTTGAGATAGTCTTTGTTTCCGACCAAGAAAATGACATTCTCTCTAAGAATTTCTTCCCACTTTTTGTAAATGGGAATCATTTCAAAGAGTTCCATTTGAAACGGATCATGATAAATGAGTTTTTTGTTGCGGTTATAATGAGATTGGTCGACTCTTAGAATGGGGTTATCAAGTGGAGTGTGATAGATAGGTTTAGAGTCTAATGCGAAGGATTGAAATGCAAATGACCAATCTTTAGAATACATACAAATTCCTTCACATGGTATGTGAAGGATTTGCGCGAATGTGGTGAGAGGTAAGGTGACGCTTTGGTTGTTTATGACAAAAGCGATTGAAATACTTCCATCATTGTTTCGGATAATCCTAATGCTCTTGTAGAATTCGAAGATGAAAACCGGAAAAATTTGTTCATCAATTTTGAGGAGGCAATCAAAGTTGATTGCGAAAAAGACTTGAGGAATGTCGGTGTTTTCAAGGAAGCATTCCTCAATTACACGACCTTCTTGGATGAGTCGTTTTTGAAGCATTTTGAAGGTTATGCGATCACTAGTTGATAACCCTTCTTTGCGATAATATCTAGGAATATAGTGGATGGTGTCATGATGGTCTTGTTGGGTGGATTTAGGCATGTTTGATCCAAGAAGAAAAACAATATTCCAATAAGGTAAAATTTGTCAAGATGGATTTATGAGCTTATTTTGTATTAACAATGCCGTTTTGAAAAACCTTAATCATATAGGACTTTTTGTCTGGAAATCAATTTTGTAATAAACAATTTGCCAATTAATGATATGAAAAATTGAAACCAATTTAAAAGTTTATAGCCATAAACCCTAGGATGGAGATGATAAAGAATGGGAAATATGAGTATAATTACTTACAATGATTTTTAGGATTGAGATGCTTGAGAGTATGAAGCCCTAGGATGATAGGATCCGAGTTTTGGTCGTTGATAACATCAAATTAGCCTGATATTTTATATATCAAAGTCCTGTGTTTATGGCCTCATTTGTATTAATATGGTACTTAATTCGTTCATATTTGCATTTCAGGATAAATGAGGCGTTGGAGCGGAAAAGATGTGATATAAGGCAAAGAAATATATTTTGAAGACAAGTTACGGCGTAAGTGGCACTTTTGACTACGCCGTAACCCACACTACGAGGGCCTGAGAAATATTTGTGAAGGTTACACCGTAACTGCTTAATTGTGTTACGGCGTAAATATGATGCCATGAAGGACACGGCGTAACCTCCTTTTAAGGTTACGCCTTAACTATAATTGAATGCTACGGTAACATGTCAATTTAGTTACGCCGTAGAGATAATTACGGAACAGATAAAAATATGCGGATAAAGAATTACGGCGTAACTCGGTAATTAGTTATGCCGTAATTAATAACTTGGGCGCAAAGTTTTGAAGTCCAGGGACTAAAAGCGACGAGATATTATGAAGTTTATTAATTTAAAGGACCAAAGATAAAATGATGAAATACGATGAGGGGCCTAACATGTTAAAAATATTAAATTAAATAACACATTTTTGTGTGTTATTCATTTAATAAATACCATATGGACTAAAGTGAAATATAATACAAGATTAGGGGCTAAAGTCGCAAAATGGCAAAACTATATCCTTATAAATAGTGCATGTGCGTAGAAGAATATTTCATCAAGGGTTGAGATATTCATACCCTCCCATAGGGAGGGTATCCAACGATTGCATGCATCGGAGGCTTGTACGGTGTGTATCACGGTTTGTACATTTTAACCAAGAACTTATATTGTCACGTCATAAGGAGGGTGTGTATAGGGTATCCCTTTCATCAATTGTGGTTTTCTGCTTTTGTGTGCCGCCGTACGAGTAGACAAGAAAGACGCAGCATGTGGTTTTTGTGGGGCAAACTCTTCGGGGTTTTGTCCCGGTACTCAACTATGGGATCGATAGCTTTATAATTGGCACGATATGTAATCATTTTCCTACTCTTATTATTATTTTGGTTTCATTATTTATTTATATTAATTTCGATTCTAATTTAATTGTTGGTGAATCGATGCTTATTGTGTTCTTATTAATTGTCTTTTAATTTATTATTAGCCAATTAATTATCGATGTTTATTCCTTGTTTCTTATTGTTTTATGTGTTTGTTTTATTAGTCATTCCACTAGAGTATTTTGGTGATGTGGAAACTAGGTGTTAGCCTAGTTTTGATTATTTTATTATTAATGCTTTTGCGTTTATTAATTGTTTCTAGTATATGCATGCATAGTTCGTTGGTAGTTACCCTAGCTTCGGTAGTTTTGAGTTGCGATCGTATTTATTGGCTTAGGAGAATTGACCAACTGACCCTAAGTAAGTAGGTAGAGAGGTTTGGTAATTATTGACCAAAAGACTATCAAATCCCTCTTGTGCGAATTGACCAAAGGATCACCGTTCGGAAAGATGAACTTAAGAAGTTAGGGATGTGTGTCTAAGATGCTAGCTCTCGGGCACACATTGTTTCGAATCTTGCATATGGCGGTACTTAATGACTGTCAATAGGTTGCCGAATGATCCCGGGTGATCTGATCATTGGTGAGGAATCTAGGAACCATAGGTTGGGATGAATTGACTAAAAGAGGACCGACGAATTTAAACCCCACCTGAAGCAGGAATCTAGTGGCTTTTAGAACCCATATATTGTAGTAAACACCAGCACTTAATGACTTATAATAGCTTACCAGAGACCTCCCATTTCGAAGGGTAACACCTTTGATACGAGTAGTGGGCTATGTTTAATAGGGTAGACGAATTGACCGTAGGAGTCTACCGGCTTTTGCCACGATCCATTCGTGGATGAACTCGGTTTGAGAATTGCATCACTATCTTTCCCATTAGCTTGTTTACTAGAGAGGCAACCCAATTGATCACGTGACTTATTAAATATTATCAATTAATCTTATCATTTAAACTTATATTATGTGAAAATTTAATTAATTAGACGGCTAGGAATCAACCGTTCTTGGGGCGACCTCGGTCTTACTATTCCTCACTACATGTGATCGGGTACACCGCCCGTTAGTGCATTAGGTAGGCCATAGGTAGAGCGAGTAATTATAAATGTAAAACCCGATCGAAAATCATGCATCGGTCGTTCTAGGTTTAGGAGAGGGAAATGGAGTAGTTTGGGTTTTAAAAGCGAGTCTCTGTTTGTCTGCTTGCACGGTTCATTGGTTCCCTTGTTTGAGGGATCCGGCTAGTACAACAAGGGATCCGGGCTGCACAAGTTTGGAGTGATTTGGAGTATTCTTTACTTATAATAAGTTATACAATAACTTATTTTTGAAAAGAACTTGTAGAATAAGATTTTGGTTATAGTCCTATTTAAGTGGACGTTTAGCCAAGATGTTTTGAAAAAAAAAATATTTAACCGAAAGTAGAACGAAGAATGGTGGATCAAGATGTTAGTTGTCAATATTTCATTTTATGATGAAAGCGTAGATTGACAAACTTACAAGGTTTTTAGGAGAATCAATGAGGATTACTATTCCCGATGATGTGTTTAAGATGGAAAGTAGTGAAGAGAGACTTTTAGAAACTTGTGACTTTGATGTCAAATGCTTAATCCATATATATATATATATATATATATATATATATATATATATATATATATATATATATATATATATATATATATATATATATATATATATATATATATATATATATATATATATATATATATATACACATAGCATTTCATATATGCAAAGTAATAATAAAGATGCTTATTATGAGAGAGAAATATATACCATCATTTTATCCATACGTGATTACCACATCTATAGATCAACTAATTGTAGTTAAGAGAACATACCTTTGCTATATTCCCTTTTTATGGTTTTTAGAAACCATGGACGCGAAATACTTCATGAACTTTTAAAACACTTGTACTTTGTAAAAGTAAGTTGTGATTACTTTGGATTCTTCTTTGGGTGTTGACCTCATTTTTCTTCGGGGTAGAACGAAGTCATTGGAAGAATCCTAGCATGAAGATTTCTCAAAAAAAATGTTAGAATGATTTATCAATATCCAGCATTTGTTAAAATATAAAAAAAAAAATCTAAAACATGAATTTTTGTTTTAAGAAATTTCATTCTTTGTAGTTTTCAAACATATATGGATCATATCAAGTTTTTGAAGTACAATATACTCTAAGAAACTTGGTAACGAAGCTCTGATGCCAATTGTGGAAAACTAGAAGGGGGGTTGAATAGTTTTGCTGATTAAAACTTCGTTTTAAAGTATTTAGATCAACTTATGTCAATCCATTTAGATAGTGTGTTGGATATTGATAGATGAAAATATAAATAAGTAATTCAAGAAATAAAGAGTAAAGGTACACAAAACCACAAAACGAGTATTTATAGTGGTTCGGATACAAGGACACCTTCATTGCCCTACTCCACTCCCCGAGTATCCAACTCGAGAGTTTCTAAGCACTACACAACAAAAGCTCCTTAATGTGGCGGAAAAGCCTTCACAACGTCGCCTACTCTTTATCCGGTACAAGGCTAGATACCGAGTTCTTCCACGAGGTAGAACCAAACCTATCACAACGTCGCCTACACTTGATCTGGTACAAGACTAGATACCAAGTTCCATTACAAAGGAGGAACTACTACCCAGCACTACTACCCAACACAACTACACAAAGGAGACACACTCCTTTTTACAATACTAGAAAGGATATCAATATCCTTTAACCCAAACTACACAACTTGTACATCGACGCACCATATCAAATGTACACCTTCGGCACTTCACACCAATGCCTTCAACACGACACACTATGGAGGGAGGAAATAACTATCAACAAGATGCACTTCAGTGGTCTTGATGATGACGAAGCTTAGCAACTCATGACCTTAAGCTTGCACGTCTTCAAGAGGTTGTGATCTCGCCTTTAAGAGAAACCTAGAGAATCACACAAAGATAAAACTACATAGAATGATCATTTGGATCTGTGGTTAGAGAGGTTAGAACATAAAGAGAAAGTATGTCTAAAAGGGGTAGTGAGCAAGAGAGAAATGACTCACTATTTATAGGCAAACCAAGCCTACTGTCCCACGGTTCCGGCGGATCCCTCACCCAAGGGATCCGACCAGTGCAATTCCAGGGATCCAACTGCTGGGTCAGCTTAGTCCGGATTTTGGGTTGCAAACTGGGTTATGGTTTATGGATTATGGACCATGGGTCATGGACTTTGGATCATTGATATCTAACAAGATACAATGTACCTAGTCAACGGGTTATGAATCTTGGGTCATGGATCATTGGTAATATCCTGCATGACTTCATGCAATGGGTCATGGGTTATGGATCATGCTCCATGGGTATGGGTTGGACTTTGGTTCTTACCAAACAAGATTCTTTGTACCTAGTCAATGGATCATGGGTCTTGGGTTATGAGTTATGGACTTTGGTTTTTACCCATTATTTACGTATTGCAACATATACAAAGTACATATACATTTTATAAAATGTAATTAATAAATATTACTTTTAGTGTTTTATAAAATGGTTTTGGTTTTATATAACTTATTTAACTAAACATGTTTTGATGGTTTTAATATGTTTAGTAAAAGTGTGTTAGTAAACTATTGGCTCAAAGTTTTTTACGTATTTTATTTATTTCGTTAAAATGATTTTACGTTTGTTATCGACAAAACATTAGAAGATTGTAAAATATAAATAAACGTTTTTATTGTTTATTTGTATTAACAAGAACGATAGACCATCTTTATTAATTATATCTAAATATCCGATATTAGCATCATGATCATAATAATAAGCATTATTTTTATGAGTATCATGCCTCCTTGGTACAAACCTTTTAACCCACTATAGTAAATCAAACATACAATAAGAACTTAACAAAAACAATCATAATGTATATACTCAACTTGTTCAATACCTAAACCACAATTAATCAAAGTTCAAAGGGTTATAAACAATTAATATATAAGTTTTAAAATTCAATGTAATCACCTGTATGAGATCGATCTGGTTTTGGAACATAAGGACGTTCGCAACCATTGTAGTTTTGGCCCATGGAACACCTCGTAGATTTCAGAATATTTTCGAATATTGAAGAATTTTGGAACCTCAATTGATCCACTAAATCAAAACTAAAGCTTGATATTAGGGTTTTTCTTGTTGTAGGGTATTTTGTTGTGTCGGCGTTTTTTAAGCGAGATTAGTAATGAATGGAGATGAATTTCTGTAAGTTGAATAGGGGCTCATTTTTTAATTACAGACTTTTAGCACGTAATTATGAAAAAATGCATCAAAGCCTATGTGTATTTTCGGTTTTTTGTATATGTGAATACAAAACCGTATTTTAAAACTTTTTTAGCCAAATTAGGAAGCTTTTAATATTTTTGGATATCTAAAGAAAATATTACTCAATAAAGAAAGATTTATTTTTTTTGAAATGTAAAATTCTCCACTTAAGGTTTTGTTTTATTATATATTGTAAAAGATATCCTGTATGGTAAACTAATTAAAATTAATTTTTTATTTCATTTACGTGTGAGCTAAATCGATTGTGTAAAACATACCAAATTATGCAACCTATTCCACTTTTATATAAGTATTATAATCTCGTGTAAGTTTAGAAAATATCACACGTTATCAGCTATTACCACTTGTGAATGGTCAACAACCGTAATAAAATTCCAAGCAGTCTAGAACCAAATGCAATTAAGATCGGAGAGTATAGTGTTTCCGGGTCGTTAAGTCCCACGGAGGATGAATGGTGTTTGAACAAATTCGGATGTCGAATAATCACTAAGGATAGTGATCGGTAAGGATTTTGGAATATTTATACCTAAAGAAAAAGTTTATAAATTACAGGGGCTTAAATGCAAATTAAAGAAAATTAAAAACTAAATTATATTAAATAAACGCTATCACTATTTTTAAAATAATGTTTTCTTGATTTATAAAACAAAATAACTTAAATAAACTATTTTAATTAAAATGTAAACCTAAATTATCTAAAAGCGTGACCTAGAATGAAAGCGTCGTTATGTATAAAAATTACAGCGAGTGCATAAGGAAAAGCGTAAAATTTGTGAAATAAAAGTCCTACGAGTGTAAAAACAATTTTCTTACTTACTATATGACAAAAGAAAATTTTAGAAAAAGATTTATATTTTTTGACTTTTATATTTTTATTATGAATTAAATACTATTTTAGACTAATTAAATGATTAAAAATACTAAAACTATTAAGAAAAATCGAAACTTTTTGTAAAATACTTTATACTAATACAAAGCTAAGAAAAATACAAAAGTTGAAAAAGCTTGTTTTAATAAGCTAGAAATAAGCTAATTTACTCGTATAAGCTAAAATGGAAAAAAGGGTTATATATTAAATGTTGCAAAGTATAACCAGTCAAAGACCCAAGGCGGTTGGTATGGTGTGTGTGTGGTGGTTTGGGTGGCGAGGTTCGAATCCCAAAGAATGGCTTTTTATTTGTATTTTCTTTTTGGACTTTTTCTTTTACAAACTTATTAAGCACACTGAATTAAGCAAATATTAAAACTAAAACTTTTTATAAAAACCAATAATAAGCTCAGTTTGAGCTTATTATCTCAACCGTGAGCTAGAAATGGAAATAAGACCAAAGTTTAAGCCAAAATGGCTTATAAGCTAAAAATAAGCAAGAGTGAATATGAAAATAAGCTAAGAAACTTGTAATAAGCTAATTTAACAACTGAAAAAGCAAAATGAATTAGAAATAAGCACTAAACAAACTACAAATAAGCACTTAGATAAACTGTTAAACATGACACTTTTTTGGTTTTCTAGCTACTTTCTAGCTTATTTTTAAGCACTTAAATGAACTAGGAAATGAAAACAAACACTTGGGACTAACAAGTTAACCAACTCGACTTTCCAAAAGCTAAAGCTCTCCTTTGTGGTGATGACTAATGAGCTTATGGTGAGCTTAAGAAAAAGCGGTAAACCATCGAGTTGACTCGGTGTATCATGAGTCAAGTGGGACAAACAAAAAGCTATGTGCGAGGCTTATTAAATAAGCTACAAAATGGAAAATTAAGCTTGGAACTTAAAGATGGCTAGGTTAGCTTTCCAAAGAACCAAGATTCACAAGCTAAAGCAAACTAATGAGCTTTTGTGAGCTTGTGAAAGTGGTTAGCTCAAGCTATGCACGGGGCACTTTTTGACTTTTAAGAAAATGAGCTAAGTTGACTTTGATGAATTTTAATCACCTCTAGTTGGCTGATTATGTTGTAATAAGGTGATATGAGGTTATCTAAAGCTATATTAACAACTTTTAAGCATGTATGATGATTTTTACAATCCAAAATCTTAACGATTAACAACAAGGTGAGATTTGAAAATGATTTTGACTTTTGTTGAACAAACACCAAATTTTATGACTTGGTGAGCTATATTGGACTAATGTGAAATGAAACAACAACACACAACATCAAGCATAAGACACTGGGATACCAATCTAACGATGAAATCCAAACACGCCTTATATAGGCGATTTTTGGTTTTCAAAGCTTGACCTGATTAAAACCATGAAGCCGATTCTTAAGCTTATATTATCATTAATAAGTCTAAATGAGCATTAAACAACGAAATAACAACATAAAACTTAGGAAAGACACTTATGCTATAACAAGCTGTTAAAATGAGATTTTTAGCAACTACCAATTAAAGAGAACAAGCAACTTGTTTTAATGTTTAATTATACTTAATTATGACTAATAAACATGAACATCTGATTTAAGCTAATGAACAACTCAAGCGGTTAAATACCAAAATTGAGCAATGGGCTTACAAGTAACTTCCAAGCTCAGCGAGAATCGAGGTACAAACCACAACCTATAGCTTCCCAAAGCACTAAACCAAGGCCATCCACAATCAACCACTGCTCCGACTTCTTGATGATCTTCTTCATTGATTTTTGATTTTGACTAATTTTTGTATTTTTTGGTATTTTTGCTTTTGTATCTAGAAGCGATTTTAAGGTTTCTAATAGCTTTTAGAAGCTATCTAGGAGCTTATGTTAGCTTTATGAGTCCAAGACAACAACTAATAACAACATTTAGCTAATATGAGATTTTTGACATGAAAATTGCATAAACTGAGAATGATACTGAAACTTGTAATTGATTGCTTAAAAAGTTGTACAATACACTGCTAATACTCAAACAAAGACTTGAAAGATTAAAATTACACTGGAAATTGATATTTAACTAAAACGACTAAGATATTTAGAAATTACACTAGATAGGTGTCTTTGAGCCTTCTCTTCCCTTTTATATACTCAAATTAGGGTTCCACTCAAGTCTCGAGTAATTCCATCAATAATCTTGGCCTTAGGATGCTCTGAATCAATCTCGACCTTATTTGCAAATTGGCGCTGAAAGTGAGCAGTGGCCTTTGCTTTCTATGATGGTTTTGACTAGGGTGAAGAGGAGATGACGAGTGATGGATATTGTTTTGGGGAGGAGGAAAGGAGTGGGAAGCATTAAATGTGGGGAGGCAGGGTGGAAGGCTATGGCGGGCAAGTGGGAGGAAGGAGATGATAAAAGGGGGGTTTTATATTTTAAACCTTGGGTGGGTTTGGAGTTGGGCCGGTGGGTTGGATGGGTTGTAATACAAAGGGGTCCGGTTTGGTTTAAGTTAAGCATAAGGACCATTTATGTAATTTGCTTGAATTTTCAAGGATGAAGCGCAACTTTTCTAAACTTATCAAAAGGACCAAATTTGCCAATCTTTAATAGTACAAGGACCACATTTGATTATTTTCCTTTTTAAATATCCAAGGACTATTTTGACACTTTTGTAAAGTTGAGGACCTTTTCGCCATTTACCCAAAGATTCATTCAAGGACCATTTTGACAATTTAGAATATTTGGGGACCTTGAATGATAAAACTCCATATTTTTGGATTCGGGGACTAGATTTGACAACTTTTGAAACTTGGGGACTAAAGCGCCAATTATGCAAACTTGATCGTTTTCACACGATTTTGGTATTTTGCATTTAAAACACATAAAACACTTATTTGTGATATTTTATCATTTGATGCATTTACGAGTGTTTTCGGATGTTTTGCGATTTAAATGGTACAAAATGATGAGTATTTAGACACTCATCAATCCCCACTAAGATATTGCTAGTCCCTAGCAATGTTTTGAGAAAAATTAATGGATTTCATCTCTTTACCAAAAGCCATTACTACGGAGTAGCCAATTGTTTTAGTTCAAGTAAGAACCTTGGTACAATGATAACGAAATGATTTTGAGCAAATCACCGACTTTCAACGGTTTTGATTTGTCTTTACGAAGCCGTTTATACGGACTAATAACTCTTAGATAAATTATCAATATTATCTTTGGTGAGTTGATTACCAATTATGGCTTTTCAAGCGCCTTTACCACAAGCCATAAACTTGCGGGCTAGCCAACTTTTCACTAATTAAAGATATGGTGAAATGAACACCATACAATTTTGGGCAAATTGCAAGCCATAAGCGGTTTGAGATATCTTTACCAAGAGCCGTTTGCTCTGGATTAGCCAATCCTTATGTGGGTTAGACATGGTGGATGATTACCATTTGCTGAGTAAGTGAAAACACTTACTCGAAAAAAAAAAATTTGGCCAAAATGGGGAATTGGGTGGCATAATTACATGATAAAATTCGTGAGAATTCCCCCACTAGAAATGAATATTGCCCTCAATATTCAAAGTACAGCGGTTATGCGAAACATAGAACGTAAAGGGAAATACTACGGCCATTATTTTATTTTTGATATATACACATTTTTTTTTTTTTTTTTATAAGCTTATATACAACAGTGAGGCAACTCCCCACACTAGGGTGGTAGAAAGTAGAAAGAAGTCGAAATATGGGTGAAAACCCATATTGTGTGCTCTTGTTTTTGATTCCAGTCGCTAGCTTGACTCGATCCCCGCATTCATTGGTTCATGGGGAAAGTTTGTAGATCCGGGACAACCATGGATGGAATGTCCTCTCCAAAATAGTGCTTTAATCGATGACCATTCACTTTAAAATTTGGACCATCGGGTTGAGATAACTCAATAGTGCCATAAGGATAAACCTTAGTGATAGTAAATGGACCAGACCAACGGGACTTGAGCTTTCCCGAGAATATCTTCAATCTAGAATTGAAAAGAAGGACTCGATCACCGACGTTGAAAACGCGGTTCTTGATTTTAGAGTCATGAATCTTCTTTGTCTTTTGTTTGTAGATCAAAGAGTTCTCGTATGCTTGATCACGGAGTTCATTTAATTCATTCATTTGAACTTTTACGTGATCACCGGTATCTGAATATCGAAGTTGGCATGTTTCAAGGCCCGGTATGCCTTGTGCTCAAGCTCAATCGGAAGATGACATGCCTTTCCGTACACTAGCTTGTATGGAGTACACCGATGGGTGTTTTATAAAATTGTCGGAAGGCCAGTCGTCATCCGGTTTATCCGACCGGGATGCACGGTTTCGCCTCTTGTCCTTTCAAGAATTCTTTTAATACCACGGTTGGAAACTTCCACTTGCCCACTTGTTTGAGGGTGGTATGCGATGAGAGGCGGTGAGTTACACCATACTTTTGCATGACACGATCAAATTGGTCATTGCAAAATCGTACCACGATCACTATTATAGCTCGCGGAGTTCCAAACCTAGCAAAAGAGATTTTAAGAATTTCACAACAACTCGGGCATCATTGGTAGGTAAAGCTTTCGCTTCACCCATTTTGACAAATAGTCAACGACCACGAGTATGTATTTGTTTCCTCGAGATGATGGAAATGGCCCGTAAAGTCAATGCCCCGGATGTCAAATATCTCACAAACTTGAATGGCGTTTTGCGGCATTTCATTTCTTTGAGAGATATTTCCGTGGCGTTGACAAGCGTCGCGAGTTTTGACAAATTCGTGGGCATCCTTATAAATCGTGGGCCAATAAAACCGGAATCAAACACCTTTTGGCGGTGTAATTTGGACTATGATGGCCCCGTGGGTCCGGCATGGCAAGCTTTGAGAATGTCCATAGCTTCTTGTCCATAAACACACGTCGGATGACTTGATCCGCATAGATTTTGAATAAGTAGGGGTCGTCCCGAGTAATGTTTAACATCCTTGAAGAATTTGTTCTTCTGTTGGGTCGACATCCCTTTCACTATGAAGTTACCCGCATGGTAATTTGCGGTCGACAAACCATGGGGTAGTAGAGTTCCACGAAAAGAAACCGCATTGAGTGTCTCGAGAGGAAATGTTTCATTTATTTCCTTTTCTCGAAAACATCTTGGTGAGGGTTTTCTAATCGGACGAGATGATCGTGACGGGTTCTCGGCTCCTTTTTATCACGTATAATGATATCAAATTCTTGCGGAGAAGAACCCAGCGGAGCAATCTCGGCTTTGCATCTTGTTTTGCAAAGAGATATTTGAGGCCGAGTGATCCGTATACACCACGCATTTGGTCAAGATTAAGTATGGCGAAACTTTTCAAGCGCATACACCACGACTAATAGCTCTTTTACGTGGTGGTGTAATGGGTTTGAGCTTGATCATAGTCTTACTCGCGTAGTGGATAGGTGAAAATGCTTGGATCTCGTTGCCCTAGGACCGCACCGATAGCAAAATCACTTGCATCGCACATGAGCTCAAAGGCAAGTCGATCGGGAGCAGCGAGAATGGGTGCTTGATAGCTTTTTCTTTAATGTTTCAAAAGCTTGATGCACTCGGGTGAGAAGATAAAAGAGCATCTTTTCAAGAAGATGAGTCATAGGCGGGCGATTTTAGAAAAATCTTGTATGAATCTGCGATAAAACCGGCATGACCTAAAAACTCCTAATACCTTTGGCGGTAGTAGGATGAGGCGGTTTAGCAATAACATCGACTTTTGCTCTATCAACCTCAATCCGTTTTTGAAACCTTATGGCCAAGGACTATGCCTTCTTTGACCATAAAGTGGCTCTTCTCCCAATTTAGACAAAGATTGGTGTCTTCACACCGTTTGAGCATTTATCTAAATGGGAGAGACATGTTTGAAATGAATCCCCAATGACCGAAAAGTCATCCATAAACACCTCCATTGTTTCCCGATCATGTCATGGAATATGGCCATCATACATCGTTGGAGCGTGCGGGAGCATTACATAGGCCAAAAGGCATCGTTTGTAGGCAAAAGTTCCGTATGGGCGGTGAATGTGGTCTTCTCTTGATCACGTGGATCAATGGGAATCTGAAAATAACCCAGAAACCATCAAGGAAACAATAGTATTCGTTCCACGCTAATCTCTCAAGCATTTGGTCCATGAAGGGTAGAGAAAATGGTCTTTACGGTGGCGTCATTCAACTTCGATAGTCAATGCAAACACGCCATCCGTTACCAACCGAGTTGGAATTAACTCGTTTTCTTCATTTGTGACAACGATAATGCCACCCTTTTAGGAACACGATGAATTGGGCTAACCGAGGACTATCGAGATCGGGTAAATTAATCATGCATCAAGTTTGATAACCTCTGTTTGATAACATCATGGATTTTGGATTCACTCTTCTACGATGTTGAGCTATTGGTTTGAAGTCATCCTCCATCAAGATTTTGTGAGTACAAAACTCGGGGTTGATACCATAATGTCGGAGAGTTTCAAGCAATTGCTTGCTTGTGTGACTTCAAGACCTTTATGAGCGATCTTTTCATCTTTACTCAAATCTCGAGCAATAATGACGGGTAATTTATCATCACCTTCAAGAAATGCATACTCGAGATGAGGTGGTAAGTCCTTAAGTTCTACCTCGGAAATTCTTGATTTTCTCAATGACTTGACTTCCTTGTTATGAAGTTCGGCGGGAGGGAGTGATGATGGATCATCATTAAGCAACTTCTCAATGAGAAGTATGTCCCCCTCAATGTCGATGGGAGCGTGATCAATTTCCCATGGAATAGAATCACTAGACAAGTAAGCTTCAATCTCTTCCAAGATGAAGTCACTTTCCTCAAAAGGAGTGAGAGAAGGAGTAGAATTGGCAATGATGGGTTGAGAAGAATGAGTGAGATTATCACTCGAAGAATTATGATCATAACCAAGAACTTCTTGAGAGTACTCTTCAGAAGCAACATCAATGATATCTATTCGGTTAACCGACTCAGAATCATAGTTTGCGGAGTACCTCGAAGTTTGATCAAGGTTAAAGGTGATGACTTCATTACCAACACGTAATGTGATTTCTTGCTCAAATACATCAATGAGAGCACGGCCCGTTCTCGGGAATCCTCGTCCAACAATGAGAGGAACCCGTGGATCGACATCGAAATCAACAACCACAAAGTCGGTGGAAAATGGAACTTTCCGACTTTCACAAATCGTCCTCGGCAATGCCAAGTGGACGGGATATTGTCGATCTGCAAGCTCGAGAGTCATGCATGTAGGAGTAAGGTCAGGAAGAAAGTTTCTTCCATCTTGAATGAGGCATCGGTTGATGCTTGCACCAAGATCGGCTAAGGCAAAGCATTCAACCATTCACGAAATACACAAGGTAAGAGAAATTTTCCGGGATCTCCAAGCTTCGGAAGCTTCTTGAGATAGCTGCAGGCGGTTCTCGTTCGAAGGAGTTTTACCATCTCAAACAGTTTTCCTTGTTGCTTAACATGTGTTTGAGAGTTGATGCAAACTTGGGCATCGGCATGATAGCATCCATAAAGCTTATGTCAAAATGTAGCTCTTGGAAAATTTGAAAAAATTTGTCCATTTGATGGTAGCTTTTTCGCGAGCTTTGCTCATTCAAGCGTGATGGGTAAGGAATAGAAGATTTGGATTTGGGGTTTTCAGCAGGGAGCTACGGAGGTTCAAAACAACTCTGGATTAGATTTGGGTTTGGGACAACTTGAGGATGGACATTGTTGGTACCTCCGTTATTAGTAGGAAGTTCCTTGTCCTTTGTTGCCTCGGGTTCACTTTCCACTACCTTTGGGAGAGAAGAAGAAGAGGTAGTAGGAATAGCGGGTCCATTGTATGAAACACCACTTACGGTTGTGATCGCCTTTGCATCGCCCCTCGGGTTAGCGATCGTGTTGCTCGGAAGTTTTCACGAGCCCGAGGGTTGATCATTTAAAGACTTCTTTAGATCGTGATCGGTGACCAACAACTGTTCATTTCATCTTGGGATTTCATGAATTGCTTCAATAACTCATCGGATGATGGTCTTGGAGGCGGAGGGAAATTTTGAGGTCGTATGTTTTGATTATGACCTTGTTGAAAATTCCTTGGCTAGGATTCACATTTCCTTGAAATTGATTCCTCGATTGAAATTGTTTTGATTAAAGTTTCCTTGAGGTTGGAAACCTTGATTTGGTCGGGATGGAAATTACCTTGGTTTTGATAACCTTGGTTCATTCTAGGTTGGTTCGATTCGGTTTTGTATGGGATTACGGTTAAAACCGGGTGGTGCACGATAAGTATTAGCACGGTAGTTTGGTTCATTTGAGGACGGTATTGATTACCTCCACGATGTGAAGTATCGGCTATAGCATTGGCTTCAAAGGACTACCATCGGTGGCGATCTGATTGTAGTATGCATGAGGGCCACCACAAGTAACACAAACCTCGACTTTCTTCACTTCACCATGTGATGGTGTGCGTGTGAAAGTGACTTTCTTTGGTTTGCAAGAACCAAAGCTTAAACAATATCCGTGAGTTTGTCAATCTTAGCATCGGTGCTAGATGTACTCACGGAGATGAAATAGAAGGTCTGCATTAGGCGAGGCGATATGTCTTTGATCGGAATGGGCGGACACAGGACTTGTTTTCAATGATTTGCAAGGCTTCTTTTGTGGTCTTGCTCAAGAAATTACCTCCAGCGGAGGCATTTAAAGAGTCTTGGTTAGCTTGGTTCGGACCATTGTAGAAAGTATCCATTTGCATTAACTCGGTAAAACCATGATGCGGACACTTGCGAGCAACTCTTTATAACGATCCCATGCCTCCCGAATGATTCATCAAATCTTTGAGAAAATTTCATTATCTCATTCTTAAGACTTGTAGTTCGGGATGGAGGATAGAATTCGTTAACAAACTTAGTGACTAGATCTTCCCATGTCTCAATGGAGCGAGGGGTTGTTTCTCAAGCCAATTTCGGGCTTGTCCTAGAGAAAATGGGAGCAGAAGAAGCTTAATTGCTTCATGTGGGACATTCTTGTATTTGATGGTAGATGCAATCTTGTTAAACCATCGAATATGTGCATGAGGATCATCCGCTCAAAACCATAAAATTGGCTTTGGGTTACAAGATTAAGCAACCGGTTTTGAGCTCAAAGGTATCGACCACGATGGTTGGGACAATAATGGCATCTCCGTAACCCTCGATGGGTGCTTGGAGAAGCTCATTCATAGGTTTGTCTTACGCCATTCTGACGGGGGTGGTGGTGGTAGGCGTTCCTCGATCACGGTGAAGGAGCGAGCGTCCTCTCGTCTCGAGGAATATTTGCAAGCTCGGAAAGTGGACTTGTAGAGCGGAAGAGCAGTGCGCATGCACTAAGTATAAAATCGGTTTTAAAACAAATGCGAGGCAAAGCGACAAGTGAACTTAAACCAATAATCACAAATGAAATGGCTTCTTTGAAAAGGTACACCAAATCACAAGGACACAAAGGCAAGTTTTAAATCATTGTTCGGGAACTTATTAATGTTCACACCCCGTTGGTAGGTGTCTTGCCTTGATTTGCGGTGGTTGATTTTATGTATTTATTAAGTACCACTGAAAAGGCGTAGGTATGGATATGTGCTAAGGGTTTAAAAAACTTTTGGACAATATTTTTGGTATCGTCTCGTTTTACCAAATCGTATCTCTTTAAGAATCACCTTAAAGGAAACACAAGCTAGAAAGCGTTACGATTGTTTTGTTGTTTTATATTTTGTTTGGTGTTGTTAACACTTTAGGAAAAGTGTTAATGAACTTTTGATTTTGATTAACTTTACAAAAATCATTTACAAAAGTGGTATATGTGCAAGAATGGATGCAAAATGCTTAGAACACGCTTCTGACCTCCCGGCGTGGCGTAAAATTTGATTCGCTCCCAAGCGGTCAAGTTTTATCACACAAGCTAACCACTTGTGAATGGTCAACCGTAATAAAATTCCAAACAGTCTAGAACCAAATGCATTAAGATCCGGAGAATATAGTGTTTCCACGGGTCGTTAAGTCCCACGGAGGATGAATGGTGTTTGAACAAATTCGGATGTCGAATAATCACTAAGGATAGTGATCGATAAGGATTTTGGAATATTTATACCTAAAGAAAAAGTTTATAAATTACGAGGGCTTAAATGCAAATTAAAGAAAATTAAAAACTAAATTATATTAAATAAACGCTATCACTATTTTTAAAATGATGTTTTCTTGATTTATAAAACAAAATAACTTAAATAAACTATTTTAATTAAAATGTAAACCTAAATTATCTAAAAGCGTGACCTAGAATGAAAGCGTCGTTATGTATAAAAATTACAGCGAGTGCATAAGGAAAAGCGTAAAATTTGTGAAATAAAAGTCCTCAAGTGTAAAAATAATTTTCTTACTTACTATATGACAAAAGAAAATTTTAGAAAAAGATTTATATTTTTTGACTTTTATATTTTTATTATGAATTAAATACTATTTTAGACTAATTAAATGATTAAAAATACTAAAACTATTAAGAAAAATCAAAACTTTTTGTAAAATACTTTATACTAATACAAAGCTAAGAAAAATACAAAAGTTGAAAAAGCTTGTTTTAATAAGCTAGAAATAAGCTAATTTATACGTATAAGCTAAAATGGAAAAAAAGGTTATATATTAAATGTTGCAAAGTATAACCGATCAAAGACCCAAGGCGATTGGTATGGTGTGTGTGTGGTGGTGGGTGGCGAGGTTGAATCCAAGAATGGCTTTTGATTTTATTTTCTTTTGGACTTTTCTTTTACAAACTTATTAAGCACATGAATTAAGCAAATATTAAAACTACAACTTTTATAAAACCAATAATAAGCTCAGTTTGAGCTTATTATCTCAACAGTGAGCTAGAAATGGAAATAAGACCAAAGTTTAAGCCAAAATGGCTTATAAGCTAAAAATAAGCAAGAGTGAATATGAAAATAAGCTAAGAAACTTGTAATAAGCTAATTTAACAACTGAAAAAGCAAAATGAATTAGAAATAAGCACTAAACAAACTACAAATAAGCACTTAGATAAACTGTTAAACAGGACACTTTTTTGGTTTTCTAGCTACTTTCTAGCTTATTTTTAAGCACTTAAATGAACTAGGAAATGAAAACAAACACTGGGACTAACAAGTTAACCAACTCAGCTTTCCAAAAAGCTAAAGCTCTCATTGTGGTGATGACTAATGAGCTTATGGTGAGCTTAAGAAAAAGCGGTAAACCAAACTAACGAGTAACCAATGACTCGGTGTATAATTATGAGTCAAGTGGGACAAACAAAAAAGCTATGTGCGACCTTATTAAATAAGCTACAAAATGGAAAATTAAGCTTGGAACTTAAAGATGGCTAGGTTAGCTTTCCAAAGAACCAAGATTCACAAGCTAAAGCTAGCGATGAGCTCTGTGTGAGCTTGTGAAAGTGGTTAGCTCAAGCGTGCAGGGGCACTTTTGACTTTTAAGAAAATGAGCTAAGTTGACTTTGATGAATTTTAATCACCTCTAGTTGGGTTGATTATGTTGTAATAAGGTGATATGAGGTTATCTAAAGCTATATTAACAACTTTTAAGCATGTATGATGATTTTACAATCCAAAATCTTAACGATTAACAACAAGGTGAGATTTGAAAATGATTTTGACTTTTGTTGAACAAGTTTTAAATTTTATGACTTGACTGAGCTATATTGGACTAATGTGAAATGAAACAACAACAAGTGAACATCAAGCATAATTGCTGGGATACCAATCTAACAAAAAATCCAAACACTACCTTATATAGGCGATTTTTGGTTTCAAAGCTTGACAGGATTAAAACCATGAAACAAAACTCTTAAGCTTATATTATCACTTAATAAGTCTAAATGAGCATTAAACAACGAAATAACAACATAAAACTTAGGAAAGACACTTAAGCTATAACAAGCTGTTAAAATGAGATTTTAGCAACTACCAATTAAAGAGAACAAGCAACTTGTTTTAATGTTTAATTATACTTAATTATGACTAATAAACATGAACATCTGATTTAAGCTAATGAACAACTCAAGCAGTTAAATACCAAAATTGAGCAATGGGCTTACAAGTAACTTCCAAGCTCAAAGCGAGAATCGAGGTACACAACCACAACCTATAGCTTCCCGAAGCACTAAACCAAGGCCATCCACAATCAACCACCACTCCGACTTCTTGATGATCTTCTTCATTGATTTTTGATTTTGACTAATTTTTTGTATTTTTTGGTATTTTTGCTTTTTTGCATCTAGAACGATTTTAAGGTTTCTAATAGCTTTTAGAAGCTATCTAGGAGCTTATGTTAGCTTTATGAGTCCAAGACAACAACTAATAACAACATTTAGCTAATATGAGATTTTGACATGAAAATTGCATAAGCGAGAATGATCTTGAAACTTGTAATTGATTGCTTAAAAAGTTGTACAATACACTCTAATACTCAAACAAAGACTTGAAAGATTAAAATTACACTCGAAATTGATATTTAACTAAAACGACTAAGATATTTAGAAATTACACTAGATAGGTGTCTTTGAGCCTTCTCTTCCCTTTTATATACTCAAATTAGGGTTCCACTTGAGTCTCTGAGTAATTCCATCAATAATCTTGGCCTTAGGATGCTCTGAATCAATCTCGACCTTCTATTTGCAAATTAGGCGCCAAAATCTCCACCCTCCATTTTTATTTGATCTAATGGATGAGATTAATCCCAACAATTTAAAAAACCCACTTTCATCATTTTTTTTCAAATATTAATATATTTCAAACCGTTAATTGTTAAGCGAAAAAAAATATATCATTGCGACGAGCATTTAATTATCTTTCTATAGACGGACACTTTGATATACTTTCGACAATTTTTTTTCATATTTTTCACGTTTTTTTTAAAGTTTTTTTCCTTTTTTTACGTTACTGAAATTTGCATTAAAAAATCATATATATGATAAAACACTAATTTGAATATCACATGTGATATTAGTGTTAAATCATATATTATATGTAGGGTTTAGGTCGTACAATACACGCGTACTTTTTTAAATATACCATTTTGGTACGTGTACTAAAATCTGTCCCACTTTTAGATGTATACTTTCATGTTTTGTACCATTTTGCACAGCAAAACTTGTTTTACCGAAACCATAATCACTATTGCCACGTGTGCACGACACGTAGGATTTTCACTAACAAAATAAGTTAAATAATAGGGTTTTGGCCGCTAAATAGCTACGTACTTTTTCAAATGTCTTGTTTTGGTACATGTATAAGTTTTGTCCGTTTTATACGTTTCGTCCGTTTCCTTCCGTTTTCTTATGTTTTACCCGTTCTTATCGTTTTGTTCGTTTTATCGTTTTGTCCCTTTCTTACGATTTCAAACGTTTACCCCCATTTATCGTTTTCTTATGTTATTACCCGTTTTATCGTTTTCGTCCGTTTTTACATTTTGTCCGTTTTTGTTTTAATCTGTTTTTTACGTTTTTATGTTTTCGTCCATTTTTGAAGTATTCGTCCATTTTTTACGTATTCGTCCATTTTTTACGTATTCGTCCATTTTTTACGAAAACGTAAAAAACAAACGAAAACGTAAAGAAACCGATAAAAACTTAAAAAAACAGACGAAAACGTAAAGACGGGATGAAAACGTAAAAAAACATACGATAATGAAAAAAAAATGACGAAATTGTAAAAAAAGAAACGTAAACGAAAAAATGATGAAAGCGTGTGAAGCGGACAAAAGCGTAAAAATTAGACGAAACCAAAAGCGGAAATATCACGTAAAAAGCAGAAACGTAAAAAAAGCGACGAAAACCAAAAAGCGGACATATCACGTAAAAGCAGACGAACGTGAAAATGACAAAAATTTATAAAAAATGGATGAAAACGTAAAAAAAGGCGGCGTAAAAGCAGATGAGAACGTAAAAAAATGGATAAAACGTAAAAAAAGCGTACGAAAATGACCGAGGACGGTAGATGCAATTTGGGACAAACAAGAAGGACTATCTATGTAATTTACTCAAAAATATGCCACATAGGCATTTTTGCGGTTTTATACATTCCCAACCGGTTGCGGTAAACACGCGTGCAAAATGGTACAAAACATGAAAGTCGCAACATAAAGTGGGATGATTTTAGTACACGTACAAAACGATATATTTGAAAAAGTACGCGTGTATTGTACGGCCTAAACCCTTATATGTAATATCACATGTGATATTAGTCAAGGTTGTAAAAATCGCTAGGCGCTACTGAGGCGGTTGGGTAGGGCCTAGCGATTAATCGGTTAGGCGGGGATTAATCGGATTCGAATTTTTATGCACAAAAATGTAATTTTAGATACTATATTATTTTATATGTATAGGATAAGCGTATTGCATCAACGTTTAAATATTTCAAGTGTTAAAATATAGACATAATACATAATTCTTCAAAGTTCAAAGTCAAACATAAATATTACTCGGTTTGTTGACCATTTTTAAACGACCTTTGACCGATTTTTTTCCGATTAATCGGTTTGTTGACCGATTTTTAAGTGATTTTGTCCTATTTTTAAGCGATTTTGTTGACCAATTTTTAAGCGCTTTTGCCCGATTAATCCGATTAGACCGATTTTGTCCAATTAATCGGTTTGTTGACCGATTTTTAAGCGATCTTTGACCAAAGCGATTAAATATGCCGATTATGATAAATCAAGGCACTTAGTGAGCGATCGGCGATTATCGCGAGGATTAATAGGCCGTCGGTCCGATTTTACAAGAGATATTAGTGTAATATCATATATGATATGTAATATCACATGTGAAATTAGTGTAATATCACATATGATATTACATATCATATATGATTTAACACTAATATCACATGTGATATTCAACAGTGTTTTATCATATATGATTTTTTCGAGCAAATTTCGATGCGTAAAAAACCAAAAAATCTGAAAAACGTGAAAAAGCAATTTTTTCTTTTTTGAAAGTATATCAAAGTGCTCGTCTATAGAAAGATAATTAAATGCTTTCGTCGCGACGGTATAAATATTTTCGCTAACGATTAACGGTTTAAGAGATATTTAAATTATAAAAATATGTGAAATAATAAAATGTTTTTAATCTCGATCATTGATTTCTTTTTAAATTGATGGTGGAGATGAGTCTGCTGGCGTGTGAGAAAAGTTTGGTATGTAAAATAAGCTCTCATATTTTATTTCATTTACGTGTGAGTTAAATCGCTTGTGTAATAAAAGAAAATATTCGCTTGTGTAGTAAAAGAAAATACGTGTGAGCTAAATCTCATGTATAATAAATAAAGGAAAATTCTCATGGACAGAATCCCCACGGTCACTGCGTTAGCTAGAAGGAATATTCGGGTAGATAATGATTTGTGCAGCCTATGCGACACGGATGTGGAGACTACGATGCATCTTTTTACAGGTTGCGGTTTTTCGTTCGGCGTCTGGAGACAGATCAGTCATTGGCTCAAGATTGACCCATTTTTTGCTTTTGACTTTCGAGATATTTTGGAGCTTTACAAAACAGTTCGGTCCGGGAAAGAGGGTAGGAAGATTGCTCACGGCATTGTTTTGGTTACGTGTTGGGCTTTGTGGAAAGAGCGCAACGATAAGATTTTAGAGGAAGTCTCCTAAATTTATGGGCGTAGTCGGTGTGTTAAATCTTTGTCGTTTTATGGTTTAAACACATGTCGAGGTTTAAACACATTAGGTGGAAGGATTGGTGTATTTTCCGTTATACATGTTGTAATTGGTGGTTGTTTTGGCGGTCTTCGGTTTGAGGACTTTGCCATTTTTTTGAATGAAAGTCATTGTTCAAAAAAAATAATAAAATAAAGGAAAAGATCATTTTAAAGCCAATTGGGAAATCTAAATTTTTGACAAATGACAAATATATCCAACAAAAATAATATTAATTATCTTCACAAATAAACTATATTCAAACTTAATATGATCATTTATCTAGAAAACATTAAATAACTAAATGCATGATACACAAAATCTCCTTTTTAGTCATAATCTTAAGAAGTAATAATAAACACTAGGCGAGTATTTGTATTCTAGCAATGAAATTTTACAGCTGCAAACAATTATAGTTGGATAATATCGTTAAATGTTTTGTGTAACGTTTATACATATAATGTAAAATAATCAAAATATAATTGAAAAATGTTGTAACATGTGACAATTGAACTAAAAAAATTCTTAAAATGTTTCAAAAAATACCTTTTTTTACATTGTTTATACATGAGCAACTGTGTACACTAGTACACAAATTGTTTTTAGAAACGGTTAAAATACATTATTTAAAGCGGTATTGAACCGTTGTATTATACACCGTAATAAACAATAGAGATGATTAATTATAGCGGTTCAAATCTATTATAAAAGACATTACGCACATCACTCCACATAATATTAATATATCATTATTTAGAGCGGTTAATTTAACCGCTATATTTAGTTTTGTTAATGGCTTTAATTTAAAAGCAGTTAAATTTAACCGCTATATTGGGTTCTATATTTGTTTTTTATTTTGTTTTCTTTTCTTTTAATGCATTAATTTAGAACGGTTGAATTTAACTGCTGTATTTGGTTTCTTTAATGGGTCAAATATATATATATATATATATTTTTATAACGGTTGTTTTATGCCGCAATATTTCTTTAATTTTATCATTTTTTTTTCTACGATACTGCTAAAACTCAACTAGAAGAGCCACAACTAAAATATACTAGAATTTCAACAACAAATCAAATGAATAAAACCATTACTTAACAATTTGGTAAACTAAGATAATTATCTCATACAAAAAAAATATCATCAAATGTCATGATACCAAACTTTCAAATCCATAGTTCATAACCTAACCATACATATCCAATTTGACAATAAAAACCTCAATTTTGAAATAGTTAGAGATGAGTCGAGTAAAATTGTGACACGGAATTCTCAACCCATTCATCAATGTGTCGCATAGCTCTCGGTTTCATGTCATTCCAAACCTATAAACAAATCAAAACGAAGAGTCAATAAATCATTTTACAATAAAACAAGATTTAGTGGAGAACAAAGTAAACAAATATTTACAAATACTCACTTTATGCGGGAAGTCTGTAGTTTAAAGAAAAGCTCAAACATAGCTATGGCCACATAATAACCACATTCCCATGTAGATTCTTGTTGAGGACACTAAATTTAAATGAAGCATAGATTACATATATGCAACAAGTAAATCAATTGAGCACAACAATAAATATTTACATATATGAAAGATGATTTACCTTAACCATATTCGTAGTCGAATCAACGGAAGACGACGAATCATGACATGCCCTAAAATTCAATATTGTTTAATTGGATTACTTTATGTACCCAATTGGCTATTTAATATAAATGCTAGAATATACTTACACTTCTACTAGTGGTATCAAATAGTATATGCTAGGTTCCTTGTCCAAATATTTATCGAGTGAATCCAATATATATCCGGTCTTCGTCAAAGGGCAAATCACAAATAACACCCAATGTCGACTATGCATATTTTTAAACATTTTAGTGCAAATGATGATATAGTTAAAACCATATAAGAAACAAAGAATATAAGAAACAAATGGAACTTACCTTTACAAATATGGTGCAACAAATATGGTTGTCTTGTTGTACTCTTAAGGTACTTTGAATGTGTTTCACGACACTATCACCATTTTCTCTACGGCATAATCGGAAATCAATCTCTCTGCTGGGTTTAGGATTCCACACTTGTTGTGACCCTTAAAGCGATTTTGAACCAACCGATATAAATGCCTAAAAATCAAGACAATTTATTACCTTATGTCATCAGCATTAAATATATAGACTTTTGTTAATAAAATATGGTAAAATATATAAGAAACATACATTCCCCACCAGTGTAAAATGGTACCATCAAGCCAATCATTTGACATCCAGCCTAACACCGAGTCATAAAAAATACGATCGGCATAGAACTCTTCATACAACCCATCAAGCGCCGGAACTAAGATAAAAGCGCCATGTTTAAGACTGTTTATGAATTTGTCGGCTATCTTTCTAATATTCATTGGGCTTTTGCCTAACACTTTAAAGAATTTGTTGATTGTACTAGGTTCCTTTTGTTTTGGAGGAATTTTTTTGGGGGGGAGTTATTTTTGGAGCACTTTGAGACATTGTGGCTTCTCATGCCACCTACATTCATGAATACTAATTTGTTATATATATTTAATAATATATTTAAGGTTAAGATGATTAGGAAACTACCTATAGATCGCAATTAGGCTGACTCATAGTCGGATGATACAATGGTGGGCTATGATGATACAATGGTGGGCTATGGTGGGCTGCTTGATAAAGTTGGATGATACAATGGTGGACTGCTTGTTATAGTCGGATGATACAATGGTGGATTGCTTGATGTAGTTGGATGATTCAACTCTCGACTACTTGACGTATTCTGATGATACGAGTGGTTTTTCTTTTGTGGCAAAACGATGTGGTTTTTCTTTCGTTTTTGTTTTGGAGGATTGTTCTTTTGTTTTAGAGTAAGTTCTTTGTGGAGAATTTTTTTTTTGGAGCACTTTGAGACATTGTGGCTTCTGATGGCAATTGTTCTTCCACCTACATTCATGAATACTAATTTGTTATATTTATTTAATAATATATTTAAGGATAAGATGATTAAGAAACTACCTGTAGATCACAATTAGGTTCACACATAGTCGGATAATACAATGGTGGGCTGCTTGATAAAGTCCGATGATACAATGGTGGGCTGCTTGATAGAGTCGGATGATACAATGGTGGGCTGCTTGATAGAGTCGGATGATACAATGGCGGACTGCTTGTCATAGTCGGATGATACAATGGTGGATTGCTTGATGTAGTTGGATGATTCAACTATGGACTACTTGACGTATTCTGATGATACAAGTGTAGACTGCTCAACGGGCTACTTGACGGGCGACTCATGGAGTCGAGTGATGATGACATTCTAGGAAGAACCTGCATTATACAAGAGATAATTCAATATTAAGTTTGAGAAACTAATACTCAACACTAGGGGCGTCAGTAGGCTCGGGTTGACCCGACCAGAACCCGATAAGGTTTATCGGGTCTTGTTAAATCGGGTTAAAAAATATTGTCGGGTTGTTTTTACCCGAACCCGATAACCCGACATTGTTATCGGGTCGGGTTAGGGTTAGATAATTAATTATCGGACCAACCCGATAAGACCCAAAGATCAATATTTAACTTGTTAAGTAATAATTTGTCAAGTGTGATTGCAGTTTTCGTAATGTGCTTTTGATTTGTAAAATCAGCATATCAGATGGCTATTAGTTTATCACATGCTAACGGATACACTTGTTGGCAAGCTATACATTCAGTCTTCTGAGCAAGATTAATAAAAAAGACTAGCACAAAAACTTAATATGTGATATCAAAAAAGTTAACAAACTAGCTATTGTAAGTAATTTACATAGTAAACACTAAAGATAAAGAATACCTCATTTTTATGGCACACCTTCAGTATACATTGATTAATCTAATATGTTAAATGTTTCTATAACCGATAACCCGAGACACCTGACCCGACAGAACCCGGCCCGAATTTCACCCGAACCCGATAACCCGATTCATAATCGGGTCGGGTTCTGGTCTGCCTTATTAAATGCAAACCCGACTCAACCCGACCGAGAACACCCCTACGGTCAGCGGTCAACACCTATATTGTACAATTAGCCTAACTAGTCGACTGAAAAGCTTATCGGGTTAGTTTAACCCGAATCCCATAACCCGATATTGTTCTATATATATATATATATATATATTAGATAGTGTTAAGTATTTAGCCATGATCTAGTTAGTACATGTGATATTAGATGTAAAAGAGTATATTAACTTATTATGCATCGTTATTCTATATGCAGTTGATATTATCAATGGTATAAGTTTAGACATTCAGTTAGCAATCACGTTTTGTCATATGCAATTTGTCATCTTCCGAGCTTTGTTTTAGTAGTGGGATTCTAAGGCTCCAAAATTAGGCCAAAGCAGTATGCATTTCCAGACCACAATGCACAAGTAATTTGGGTAATAACATCCATAATGGTAAAAAGCTATTGGTTGCATGAAAACACAAAATCATAGTGAAGAGTTATGGTGCATTAGCATGTAACTTCATTTTCTGATATATCTTTCTACACAAGCACTGCTGTAACCAGCCGTCCTCAGATCATTCACATACATTAATATGTTGAGGAGGTACATGCTTTCTAATTATACTTATAGAGCACACTAACATATGAACCTTATAAAATCCAATCCCACACTGCTGCACTATCCCAAACACACTGCTGTAATATCCCAAACACTCTCTTTGCAATCTTTGGGCGACGACAGAAACAAAAGCAATCTAAACAATGACGGACACACCCACTAACATTATATAAAAATTACTCTTGAACCCCACTGACCCCAACACAAACTTTAAAATATAAACTGGTCCACACTAGAAGTCTGACACTATGTATCCTCAAAATCCGGGATATATCCTTCACTCATATTCACAACTGATGCTTGCACTCAAACAGATTAACCATATGCGTGATTCCAATCAAGAGATTAATAAGGATAAAAGAAAATCCACTCTTGGTGGGACACACCACTAAATGATGATCAGCTCAGAATTGGAACTGAAATTTATTTATGAAAGAATCTTGAAACCAGATTCTACACAAGCTTAAACTTATTACCGAACCACTTCTTAGTTGCGTCTACCTTAGTTACGTCCCAACTACCTTACATTGTCTTTGAGCTTTTCCATCTACCTTAGTTACGTCCCAACTACCTTACATTGTCTTTGAGCTTTTCTAAGATATTAGAACTACACCGGAATTATTTCTGTTACCTAGTGTTATATTAGCCATCTTTCATTTGGTAAGTTATATGGGTCATTCTAAAGCAAAACCACAGCTAAATCACTAAATATAGTACTAAGTTCTAAGAAGTGTGCGTTTGGCAAATTAATGGCATATCACAACTCAGAAGTAAGATGATACATACCTTGAGATACTTTTTTGGCCATTGAATAAACCGAGCATCTTTTGTTGCATCACCTAAAAACATCACCTCTTCAGTTGGCCTAGGAACCTGTAATCCCTCCCACCCTGGATAGACTATGTTGACTTGTATCTTCATGTAACCAGGCTCCATAGGAACTCCATGTACATTAGTCGGATATATTTTACTTTTACCTACTTTGACCTCCGTTCCAAAGTGGATATGCATAACTTCACAATACTACAAAACATAAAATTATTATTTAAGTACATGTTAGTATGAGCGATATATTATAAAAAACTTATATAAGTACAAAATTACCTCGATTTCATCAAATTTGTCCACGGTTATATGACACAAACACCACTCGACATACCGTTAGAGATTTTCTTAAGTGTCGCAATGTCCACTAGTAATTGATCCATTTTGGCTTTACATCGCCCAATATTTTACCCGCCATGCTTTCTAAATCTTTCATTGATACCTTTTGCATCGTCTCACCCTTGTTAGTTCCCAAGGCTTTCTTACTTCCTTGAGTACTTGATAGTGACTGGTTCGCCTGCTGCTCTTTTCCTAGCACCCTATTAGAGGATCATTTCCGTTATATAATATGTACCATTAGCTTTCATTTCCTCTCTTTTAATCACTCAAACAATAAACCATACATCATATAACCATTTAAACACACTATATTCCAATATTAGCGTGCAACTTATAGAATTAAGACACACTATATTACAATAGCTCTTACCAATGCATCCAATCTCTCACGACAAAAGTCAGTCAACTCCTTTATCCCAGTTTCTTAGTTCATTTTCCTTCTACCCAAAACATGTAAGGAAGAATGAACAAGTAACTAACCATTTTATGAAGGTAGTCTAACCCACCAATACCACTTTTGTCAAGATGAAAAGAGCGGCATACCGAAATGGTTGATGCCAAATTGTCATAGACTGTATAGTCCATAACCTTATTTCAAGTTGAATCTGGCTGGTTCTAATGGTGAGTGGTTCTAAGAAGGGTGTTTTGTTTAGTATATAAAGAGAAGATGAAAGTTTTTAAAGAGGTGATTTTGAGACCTAATTGGAGATGTCGCCGCCGCCGTCTTCATGCACCACAACCACAACCGCTAAATATGATATTTTTGTCTATGTGAAAAGAAAGTGAGAGGAAATTGAAAAATTATGGTAGATCTGTTAATTTTGCCACTTTTATTTTGAGCTGGTGATTTTACCGAAGTAGAAGTCTTTTGGGCAGATGGTTGGTAGCGGAAGAAAACCCAAGTGTGAGCTGTGTAAGAGCATCTCTGGTCAAACAATTAAAAGCTTTTGACTATTACAAAAGGCCTTTCAGGATGTTTTTGTAAAGTTTTTTAGAAAGACTTGGTGAACTCAAGTCTTTGCTACAAGCTTTAATAACAAAATGTGTGTAGCATTAAATGCATCAAGTCTTTAAAGACTTGATGCATTGTAGATGCTCTAAATGAAGGAGTCAAGGAACTATAGGGAAAAAAAAAAATGACCGTGGTGTTGTTTGACTTTGTATCTAAAAAGTCTACTAACAAAAGACTAATAACACCGATGTATATGAATATCAAGTGTAATTGAGTAATTGGGATTGTTGTTGTTTTAAAATAATAAAACTATGGTTTAGGGTATGATATGTTAAATTCCAAGATACTAAGGCTGCCCCAGAAAAAAAAGCTAATCCTCTCAATTTTTCTTGCTACGTCACTTTTTTCTCTTCATCGATCTTCAGGTGATTGGGTGCCCCAGTAAGGTTTAT
The DNA here is from genome assembly GCA_022545495.1 of Chrysanthemum lavandulifolium. Taxonomy (NCBI): domain Eukaryota; kingdom Viridiplantae; phylum Streptophyta; class Magnoliopsida; order Asterales; family Asteraceae; genus Chrysanthemum; species Chrysanthemum lavandulifolium. Next base: position 122,779,186 of record CM040239.1, read on the forward strand.
ATTTGTTTAGGTGAAATAAAGTGTGTTTTGTTTGTTGTTTCAGTCGATCGCCTACTCGACCAAGTGGAATCAAATGACACTCGATCGACAATCACCACAGAAAGGCGATCGACTATGAATCGATCGTGGGTGTCGATCGTAGAGCCTTACTGCGTCCAGCCTAAGGGCCCCGTTTGATTTGCTTAAATGAATTATTATAGATATGGTTTGAGGATAAATTTGGAATGAAATGATTTCAAATAAAAAAATAATTAAAAGCATCCTATATGTTATTTTCATAATTAAAATATACACGTTCAAAATATATATTGATAACATCAAGCCACAGTAAGGGTGAGCAAATGGACCGAGAACCGAACCGGAACCGACCCAACCCGGACCGAATTTTAGACCCGTGGTTCGGTTCTCGGTTCTTCATTATTGCAAATTTTGGTTCTCGGTTAGGAACCGCGGGTCTCGGTTCCGGAACCGAAGAACCGCTACTTTCACATATATAGGGGTAGCTCGTTTGGTTATTGAAGTTATTTGAAATTATTTTTCTTACACTAAAGGGGTAGCTCTTTTGGTTTAAACATAATCACATAGAAAGTGAAACAATGACATAACCATGAACATCACATGAACACATGACAGAAGTACAAATATATAAACATAATCACACAAAAACTGAAATAAACATTGAAAGGAGCAAATGCTATAAGAATGATTCTTATCTGATGCATATTTCTAAAGGTTTTAACTACGTCGTGTTGCTATTCTTGTTAGTCTTCATAACGCGTTACTTGACTAGTGAATTTGGTTTGTGTTGATAACTATATTTAAATAAAAAGATGCACCTAGGGGTAATAGGGAGATGATGCATATTACGAGATGATATAGCACCCAAAATGAAATGCATTTCCCTCATATATATATATATACAAACACAGTGGAATAATCACTTTCTCTTTTCTTTTCCTTTGATTCCCTTCTACACGGAACTCGTTGTACATGATTTGTTTTTGATTTGCTGCATCCAAATGATCATATTAAGCATTTTCACAGTGGAATAATCACTTTACTCCTTTCTTTTCTTTTCTAATCTCATTCGCTTACCAACACTTACAAAAATTAAGAAACTCACATGTAGCTAATTCCTAGTTTATCAACTCGAGTTTAACTCAAACTATTACATATGAGCTAATTAACTTCTCCAAGTATTAGTAAGCCTAAAAGCCCCAGAAAAAAAATGTTGTAGTAAAATCGGTTCTAATGGGTAAGAACCGAAATACTCGAACTGGAACCGACCCAACTTCTCTGTCCGGTTCTCGATTCCTACGCAATTCAATTTCCGGTTCTCGGTTCTCTCGGTTCCGGGTCGGTTCCATCCGATTCCGGAACCGCGCTCACCCCTAATCCACAGTGTCACGTGTTGATTAATTAAAGCACAATTGAGAGATAGTGGTGGACCTTGACTTTTTTTCTTTTACTTTTTGATAGAGAAAACATGGGTATCCTCAAACCACAAAAAATAAACACCTATCCGGATACCCTTGTTTGAAGGGTTTTCTCATACCTATATCATCAAGCAAACACATTTTATCATTCTCACACCCATACCACCATTCTCGTACACCCATACCGGACGGGCCCTAAGGTTTGTTTTGCCAGTTAGGAAATTGTTTTAGGAAACCAGATTTTGATTTTAGATTATATATCCCAAAATCTTTGTGATCGTTTATATTTATTTAAGAAAATATATAGCACATCATCGAACTTCATAAAAACATTGAAACCAACATTGATTCGAGTTCTTCGTGTTTTGAGACATCATTGAGGTATATAATTAACACACTCGTTTGTTTTTTAAATGGTTGTTTAGTGTTTCTTTATAGTATTAAGTTACGATGTATTCTACTTTGTAGGTACTTACGAAATCTACCATGTAATCAACGTGTTGTAATTGATTATTGATATATTAATAACCTAATTGTTTGATCTAAGTTTAGATGAGTTTGATTAAGTTATACTGTTTATTTAGATCTGTTTTGTAACTGATTATTGATGTAATCAACGTGTTGTAAGATTTTGACTAGTTATTGATCTGTTTTGTGAGTATAAGCTGTTTAGATCCATTTTTGTTTTGATACAACAGATTAAACAACTTCCTATGAATCTGCTTATCGTCATTAATCTGATAAGTTGTTTAGATCGATGTTCACTATAATTATGCATTTAATTGCGCCATAAACTGTTTAGATGAAACCACAATGGTTTTAGTGTTAGTTGATATCGTCATAATTGTTAAGGGGGTGTTTGTTTCGGCTTATAACTTTTTTGGTTTTGGGTTTATGTTTGATGAGCTCACTTTTTGTGGCTTATTTTGAAACTTTTCGTCTTACATAAGCTTATTATGACATAACAAGTTTATATAAGCCGAAAAGTTTCAAAATAAGACACAAAAAGTGGGTTGATAAGCCGAAAACCACATAAGCCATAAGCCGGCAATATAAGCCGAAACAAACACCCCTAAATATGCTGCTTATTCATGATCGTGACGGGTTAGTTATTTTAACGTTTAGATGTTAATTAATATTGTTATAATCAACGTGTTGTAACTGATTGTTGATGTATTTAAAACATAACTGTTTAATCTAAGTCTAGATGTCGTAAGATTTTGACCGGTTATTGATCTGTTTTGTGAGTATAAGCTCTTTAGATACATATTTGTTTTGATACGATAGATTAAACAACTGCCTATGAATATGTTTATCGTCATTAATCTGATAAGTTGTTTAGATCGATATTCACTATAATTATGCATTTAATTGCAGCATAAACTGTTTAGATGAAACTACAATGGTTTTAGTGTTAGTTGATATCGTCATAATTGCTAAGGGGGTGTTTGTTTCGTCTCATAGCTTTTTTGGTTTTGGGTTTATGTTTGATGAGCTCACTTTTTGTGGCTTATTTGGAAACTTTTCGGCTTACATAAGCTTATCATGATATAACAAGTTTATATAAGCTGAAAAGTTTCAAAATAAGACATAAAAAATGGGCTTATGAAAGATAAGCCGAAAACCATATAAGCCATAAGTCGGCAATATAAGCCAAAACAAACACCCCTTAAATATACTGCTTATTCATGATCGTGACGGGTTAGTTATTTTAATACTTAGATGTTAATTAATATTGTTATAATCAATGTGTTGTAACTGATTATTGATGTATTTAAAACATAACTGTTTAATCTAAGCCTAGATGTGTTTGATTAAGTTATACTGTTTATTTAGGTTTTCGTAAGATTTTGACCGCTTATGGATCTGTTTTGAGATTATAAGTTGTTTAGTTCCATATTTATTTTGATACAATAGATTAAACAACTGCCTATGAATCTGCTTATCATCATTAATTTGATAAGGTGTTTAGATCGATATTCATTATAATTATGCATTTAATTACGGTATAAACAGTTTAGATGAAATTTCAATGGTTTTAGTGTTAGTTGATATCGTCATAATTGTTAAAGGGGGGTATGTTCGGCTTATAGCTTATTTGGTTTTGAGCTTATGTTTGATAAGTTCACTTTTTGTGGCTTATTTTGAAACTTTTATGCTTACATAAGCTTATTATGACATAACAAGTTTATATAAGCCAAAAAGTTTCAAAATAAGCCACAAAAAGTGGGCTTATGAAAGATAAGCCAAAAATCACATAAGCCATAAGCCGAAACAAACACCCCTTAAATATACTACTTATTCATGATCGTGACATGGTTAGTTATTTTAACGTGTAGTGTTAATTAATCTTGTTATAATCAACGTGTTGTAACTGATTATTGATGTATTTAAAACATAATTGTTTAATCTAGGTCTAGATGAGTTTGATTAAGTTATCTTTGTTTATTTGGGTTATCGTAATATTTTGACCGGTTATTGATCATTTTGTGATTATAAGTTGTTTAGATCCATATTTGTTGTGATACGATGAGATTAAACAAGCGCCAATGAATCGCTTATCATCATTAATCGATAAGTTATTTAGATCGATATAGACTATAATTATGCATTTAATTGCGATATTAACTATTTAGATGAAAGCGCAATGATTTTAGTGTTTGTTGATATCGTCACAATAGTTTTATACATACAGGATCATTAAAGATGAACAATTCCCCCAAATCTCACTAGGTAATGCGTTTGGTAGATAGAAATTGAGAAATGAAATGAAGTAGAGATTAGAAATTCGGATAATAGAAATGAGTAGAAATTTTGATGGATTCCACTGTTTGGTAACAAAAGAGATTTAACTCGAGAAATAAACAATAATCTTTTTATTTGATAATTTTTTTATTTGACAATATTTTGTTTGATGAGAAAATCATAACATTGGTACCTATTTCATGAAAATGCATATCTATCTAGCAAATAATGATTCGAATTATTGAGATACATAATAATGCATATCTATCTAAATCTTAAAAATAACTAATTATAAAAGACTAGCCACTGAAAATTAATATGATAACACTAGTACCTATTTCATGAACAATTGCTAAATTGAGATATTTTTGTAAAGCAGAGAAGATGCATGAGTGCCTCATGAATACAAATCGGAATACTTTTGAATGATTGGGTTGAATTTAGTGATGAAATATATTGGTAAGTAGTCGGTCAAATCATAGACTACAAGCTGCAGACAAAAAAAAAGATAAAAACAAAGAGAATATGTATTTTGTGGGTTAGGGTTCATTGATTTGTTAAAAGTTGTAGTAGAATGTGGATGGCACGTGATCACATCCCTTTATACCATCACATTTCAAACTTTTACCTTTTTTAAATGATAAAAACAAAGAGAACTCTCTACAAAGAATCCAAAATCTCCGCCAAATGGATGGAAATCAAAAGAGTTCAAAATACAAAGGACTATATTTCTAGAGAATTTGCAAATCTCCGCCACTAAATTTCCCAAGCTTACCAAACAAGAGAATTGGCACCGGTTTATTTCTCTCTACCAAACACATTGGTATCTTTTGGGATTTAGAGAATTGTAAGGTCCCAAATGATAGCGGTTTTACTCACTATACAGCAGCTGTTAACATAACAAAGTGTTGAACGTAAAATTGACAAAAAGATTAGCTAGTTTCAACACCTGTGCAATAGTAAGGAGCTTACAGAAGAACAGAAACATCATCAGTTAGTCTTATTCATCATGTTCATTAGTTAATTTTATTCATCAATCTTGTTCACTAGTTAATGTTTTTGAAGTTTTTTTTCTTTATCACAATTTCCTTCAGTTTTCTATAAAAAAAATCACGCTATTCATTAATTCATCAGTTTCTAAAAAAAATCATAATATTAATCAGTTTTTTAGAAAAAAAATCATAATGTTCAGTTTTGTAAAAAAATAAAAACAAAAAATAATATCAGTTTTCTTAAAAAAACGATCATAATGTTCATCAGTTCATAAGATTAAAAAAAAAGTTATTGTTAGGATCGTTTCTATGGTTGATATGGTGATTCGGGAGGTCTTGGAAGATGGAAGAAACCCATCTTCAAGTTAGAGAGAGAAAGCTAGAGAGAAGGGAGACAACTAGTGTGTGTTTTATTAATGAAATGGAAAGTTACACTAATGAGGCTCACCCCTCCATGGAAGTATGGAGGGGTTTAAATACCCAAACACATACATCTATGGGTAATTGACATAACAAGCCCATGTGTTTGAGGTAACAAAGATAGAAATAGTAATCCGTCAATGTCGTTCCATTTACGAGTTAGGAGCGATTCCAACAATCTTCCCCAATGGGACGACATAAGGGATTACTTACAACATTTACTACAAATATAGAAAACAAATAAAGAAAGGTCTTCATAAGCTCTTCAAGTCTTGAGGATGATGAAAGGTTCGCTATTTGTCTTCTTACGGTACCTTGACTTGAGAACCGTTTTCTTCACTTGTAGGCAAATGATGTAATATGCATAAATTGGATTAACTTCCCCAATTCATGCTGCATGTCTTTAGCTTCTCAAGTACACTCCTTTTGGCGAAGTTTGAATCGACTTCCCCAACCGGCAACTGTCTTGATGATTGAAACTTTGATGTAGTGAACATTTCCTCTAACTTTTGAAGTTTTCGATCGCAGCGGAATTTGTAGATGAGCGATAAACCACACAAGGTAACTCGACTTGTTGCGGAAAATCCGTTCGGGGTAACATGCAAGAAATCAACAAGATCTTCTCACGTATGTAGATGCTTCACACCAAACAGACCACGAAAGAGCGAAATGAAACGACTTCCCCACAGAATGTTGCGGTCTATCGAATAGTAGTTACCGGTTAATCTGCAATTACTCGATAAAATGACCGTGTGTAAGGCACCATAACATCCTATTTAGGTAATCTTCACACGACAACTCTGTGAAAGTGAGACGATAACACCAAAGTGAGACGTTTGAACCACAAATCGTCTCATTTCTTCCCGATTGAAGAAATTCATGAAAGGAAGCGGGTTTCGAAAAAATCCAAAAACATCAAAGAAGCAAGGAACACCTATACTCTCTTCCCCGATGTTTTCAACGAATCGAATCATACACCACGTATGTTGATGATGAAATGGAACATCAAAACCATGTATGTTCAATTAATCGAACAAGTGTGAAGTACCATAAATATCTTGTGAGAATCATTTCTGATAAAAACTTCTCTACTCGTGTATACTCTTCTCGCTAACTCTTTACCGACCCCATTATCATTCGACGGCTTTTTGTAGTGACTCTTGATGGAAAACCCAATATGACGAACTTGAGACTGAAGTAAAATAACCCGAACATGTGACTTAAACTTGCACTATTGTCGACGAAGAACCCTTTTGAATCTGATCGAAAAAAGGTAAACTTATAGTTTCTCAAATTATCCACACCTAAGTGTGACACTTGAGCACAACAACGTAACTCCTTAAAAGTGATAGTTATAAGTCGTGAGCACAACAACGCAACTCCTTACATCGAGTTCAACTAGATAACTCAAGTCTTTGTCAATCGAAAGGTTAAAGCTCGAACAAGGATCTCGAAGAATCATGCATCCAACCAACCCCGATATCTTGAGATACTAAGTACACTCACCGTGATATCCCACTTCAACCTCAAATAAATAATAATGAATTATCGCAGTAGTCTCATCTTACGGTTAAATGCCCAAAACTAGCCTTCATTAATGGTTTAAGTGAATTTGATAATGGTTTCCGATCTTGTCAAAATTGTATCCCGTGAAAATTTTATAATACCAAAATACCTCTCGTTTTAAGCCCAAAAAAAATTATACCAAAAATTTAACTCAATGTATTTAAAATACACTTGAATATTCAAAATTTCATTAATAATTTGTGGTATAATCCTTTCACCAAATCAATATCATATTCGGATCACCCAATGTTCTATGTTTGGATCCAATAGCCCATCCAACAAAAACACTGAATTGAGTTATATAAATCGTGATACCCAAAGATTATGTCATTTCTAACCCTAATCACAAAATAAGCGCCTCCATCTAACTTTCTCTCACCTTATCACAACACGATCTCATAAACAAAAATATCTCATCACAATTCGAAGATCATCATCACAAACAAATATCACCAAACACTAAATGAATTTTATTTTAGTTTCTTGTTCTGTTCCTTGATAACCGAACACCAAACAAATTGTTAATTGTTAACGGCTTCAAGATCCTTAAGAGGGTCTCGGGTAAGGTGTGGTTTTTGTGTTTTAGTTTGTTGTTTATGATTAACTTTGAACGAACCTAAGAAAGAGGTTAACATAATTGTTATCACCCCTTTCTTGTAGTTTCGGATAAAATCAAAAGGTCTATGATGAAAACCCTTTTCGTGTACATGAACTTTGAAAGGTTTAAAGGCCACGAAAAATTATAAGCGAGATCCTTTTATTTGAGTCTTGTTGTGGATTGTTGAATGAAAGTTGATTGAGTGATTAATGAGGTTTTGAAATATCAAGGTTAAACGTGACTAATGAGGTTAAACGAGGTCATGAGTATTTTGGTATTTTGATTTGGTCGAGTTATGGTTATCTTTACGCATAAGCGCTTCTTGTCATTTTTACGCATAAGGTTTTTGAAAAATCTTACGCATAACTTTTTCCTTTATCGTAAGCACTTATTCTTATCGTAAAGCATGTTAGCGTAAGCCTCTTGCTTATCGCGTAAGCGAGACTTAGGCGTAAGCCTGGCTTAGCGTGCGCACACGTAACATTTCTTCTGGCGTAACTTCACGACTACGGCGTAACAACACCGTAGATGGATCCTTATGCGTAAGTTTAGGGTTTTGACTCGTGTTGACTTTTTCCGGCGATGTATTTCGACCAAGAATCATCGATTCATATTAACCCGAAAGTTGGCATAAAGGATGCTCTTTTGACCCACTTTAACCACGGACATGACCGGTTTGACCATTAATAAAATTCACGGATTAGAAAAATCATATAGGCTATAAAAAGTTAACTAGGATCTTGTTTGGCACAAAAGCAGATATTGCAAACTTTTGGTAACCCAAACGAATTTTTGGACCAAATAAGCAGATACATAAAAACTTGTCATTAAATCTGCTTTTAGACACAAAGAAAAATGATAGAAAGGTTAAAACTTTGTTGTAAAAAAAGCAGTTGTAAGACAATATTTTGACAAGAAAGCATCACCAAAATCAACCACAAATAAAAACCGACCTTGCTCTTGATACCAATGTTAGGATCGTTTCTATGGTTGATATGGTGATTCGAGGTCTTGGAAGATGGAAGAAACCCATCTTCAAGTTAGAGAGAAAAGGTAGAGAGAGGAGACAACTAGTGTGTGTTTATTAATGAAATGGAAAGTTACACTAATGAGGCTCACCCTCCATGGAAGTATGGAGGTTTAAATACCAAACACATACATCTATGGGTAATTGACATAACAAGCCCATGTGTTTGAGGTAACAAAGATAGAAATAGTAATCCCGTCAATGTCGTTCCATTTACGAGTTAGGAGCGATTCAACAGTTATAATGTTCATCAATTTTCAAAAATAAATAAATCATATTGTTCATCGGTTTTCTAAAAATATATATATAATGTTATCGGTTTTCTAAAAAGATAATCATAATGTTCATCAGTTTAAAAATATATAATGTTCATAAGTTTTCTAAAAATCATAATGTTCATCATTTTACGAAGAAAAAAATCATAATGTTCATCGGTTCTCTAGTTCATCGGTTTATTTTAAAAATCATAATACTCATCAGTTCATCGGTTTTCTAAAAAAAATATGATGTTCATCGGTTAAGAGTGAAAATAGCAAAAGCGGAGTCATCAAAAGTAAAAACAATAAAAGGAGTGGTTGCAAAGAAAAAGAGGACACTTGTCACCCTCTCATTACTTACTTTTTATTTTACACTGTGTTTTCAAGTTCATATTAGGGAAGAAAGTGAAAGCAAATTGAAAAAACTAAAAAATATCATGTTCTTAAGTTTTTAGAAGAGATGAAAGGAATAAAACTAAAAGGAAATGAAGTAAAGTTTTGAGTTTTCTTGTTCCAAACTTTCACCTCATATTTGAGGTGAAAGGTGATGAAAGAGAAAAAGACAAAATCAAAAGTCTTTAGAGCAAGAGGTGTGGGAGGATCATGGCTCGCTGTGAGTGAGGTGGAGGCTCGGCGTGGCTCGCCACCATACCGCCCCCGCGCCAGCCGCTTAGCTCGCAGTCTGCACGACGAGCTTTAAACTTGTCCTTTTTTTCTTTCTCTTTTTCTTTTATTTGTGGAGAGTATGAATATTTTTGAAGGTGAAGTGTTTTTTATAAAGATTGAATGATTTTGGAGGAAAAAGAATGCAAACATAAATGCATCTTGATGAAAATCACAAATTACATTGAACATTTAATGAAAGCAGGAAATACATAATCGGCTTAAACATTAAAAACTACAACATCATCGATGAAAATAAAACTACTAAAACTTAATAAAACGAATTATCTGAGTCCTAACCCTCAGAACTTGAAGAGAAATAAAACTCGCCATTAACGAGCCGAGTCTCCATGATGTCAAAGTAGTTATCTCGAAGATATTGAGCTTCCCTTGCTTCTTGTTCACGACGAGCAGCTTCTTCGCGTGCCTGATCTTCCATAATCTCCCTTTAGTTTTCTTCGTCCTGTTTAAGTTGACGAAGGGAAATAAAGTGGTAGTGGTGGGCCCCAAATGAAAAGGTTGAGGTTTGTTATGAGGGAGGGGTATGTTGTGGTTAGTTGTGGAGGTTTGTTATGCTGATGTGGCAGTGACGTGACAGTGATGAAGAGATATGGGTATATCACCACACCCACTGCTCTTAATGACAAAAAGAACTCTTGTGTTTAGTGAATATTTATTACTCCATCCGTCTTATAATAATTGTCCACTTTGATTTTTTTGAGTCTTTTTTATTCAACTTTGACCAATAATATTTTTATTTGTGTTATATAATATGTTAATACAAATAAGCCGTAAAAACGTTTATTTATATTTTACGATCTTCTAATGTTTTGTCGATAACAAAAGTAAAATCATATTAACGAAACAAATAAAATACGTAAATGGTTTGAACTAATGGTTTTCTAACACACTTACGTTTTCACATAAAACACTATAACAAGATTAAGTGATTTTAGATACACATGTACAACAACTAGTGTTTACATATTGGCTTAACAAGTTTAAGTAACTCTATGAGTTAGATACATATGTACAACAACTAGTGTTTACATATTGGGTTAATACATACTTATATTAAGTACACTAAAATGGGTAAAACAAGTATATACTAAAATGGGTAAAAGCAAGTATATACTAAATAGATAAAAACTAGCAAATGGTTTTGACCCATAACCCATGGTTTTATATATACCACTTACACAAGTTCAATGTATCCTTAAGGTACATTGTATCTAGATTGAAAACCATGGATCAACCCATAACCCATGACCCATGACCCATAACCCAAAATACCCATGGGCAAGAGGAGCGGACCACGGATCCCTAGCTTTGTGCTAGCGGATCCCAGTAGAAGGATCCGTGGGATCCGGGAAGCGATGAGGTTTTCTTCTATAAATAGTGAGCCATTTCTTCATTATATCTCACCCCTCTCCAACATACTTTCTCCCCTGAGTTAAATCTCACTAACCTTAGATCCAAGAGATCTATGTTTGTAGTTTTGTTTTTGTGTGATCTTTTAGGTTCCTCTTAAAGGGAAGATCACCACCTTTGAAGTCGAGCAAGCTCAAGTCCATGAGTTGCCAAGCTTCCTCATCATCAAGGCTATTGAAGTCCTCTTGTTGATGATCCCTTTCTTTCTTCAAAGAAGCGTAGTGTTAAAGACATTAGTGAAGATGTCTCAAGTGTCAAGGCGAAGATAGTAGTGAAAGGTATTTATCGTCTATAGGATAAGCACTTGTGGTAGGTGCTTAGAAGTCAAGACAAGAAGCATTAGTGAAAGGTGCTTAGAAGTGAAGACACAAGACATTAGTGAAAAGTGTCTTGTAGATCTAATCAAAGACATTAGTGAAAGGTGTCTTGTAGATCTAATCAAAGGCATTAGTGAAAGGTGCCTTAGATGTACATTCGATATGGTGTGTTTCGATGTACTAGATAGACTAGCATTAGATCCAGGATATTGATGTCCTTGATGATGTTGTAAAGGGTAGATCTCCTTTGGGATTAGTCGTTGGTGTAGTGTGGTAGTAGTTCCTCCATTGCAATGGAACTAGGTGCTTAGCCTAGTACCTAATAAAGGGTAGGCGGCGTTGTGAAGGTGTAGTTCACCTAAGGTGTGAAAGAACTCGATGGTTAGCCTAGCACCAGTATAAAGGGTAGGCGACATTGTGTTAGGTGTGGTTCGCCTTGGTGTGAAAGAACTCGGTATTTAGCTTTGTACCGGAAAAAGGTTAAGCGGCGTTGTGAAGGCTTCTCCGCCATAAGGAGATTGGTGTAGTGATTACAAACTCTCGAGTACGTGACTCGGGGGTGGAGTAGGGCAAGGAAGGTGTCCTTGTGGCGAACCACTATAAGTACTTGCGTTGTGGTTTTGTGCTTCTTACTCTTATCTTTTCATTACATATCTTTATATGCTTGTTTATCAACATCCAACACACACAACCAAATAGATTGACATAAGTCGATCTAAATAGTTTAAAGGAAGTTTTAATTGGTAAAACTATTCAACCCCCTTCTTGTTTTCCACAATTGGTATCGAGCTTCGTTACCAAGTTTCTTGAAGTATATTGTACTTTAAAAACTTGATACGATCCATAGTTAATTGAAAACTACAAAGAAGGTTTTCATAAAACAAACACCATGTTTTTCAAAAACTATATCTTTGGATGTTGAGTTGATAACAACATTTTTTATATATATTTTTAATTGCACTAATCTTCCTTGTGATATTGATTAGTCAAAACTCATACCCACCAAGCTTTAGGGTTGCTTGGTAACAAGAATACCTTCCTTAAGAAGGTATCTTAGACGCAAAAGGCGGGAATCGTCTAAGTGACATTTGTCATTTGTAAAAGACATTCCTAAGTGCATTCGAGTATGACTTTCTACTTATATCTAAATGATACTTGTTTAGTATATAAGTGTTATTTGCTAGGCTTTTATTTGAGTAGATTTTGTGTTTACACATGATTTACATGTAGCTCGTTAGGAAGCTTGTTTCGCACATACGTGTTATTTTCTCGTCTATAGTCATAGTATGTAGAGCTTATGCTTTATTTCTTCTAATAAAACAAAACACAATTTCAAAATTCCTCCTTCCTATTAATAAACCCACTCGGCCCACTTTTTCAACCTCACCTTTTCAAATTTTCCAATTTCAAAATTTTTCTCTCATTCAAAACTTCATCTTCTTCCTCATTCCATCACTTCCTAAACCAAGAAGATCCGTCATCAACATGGTTTACATCGCACTCGTGCTCATCGCCCTAACACTCATCGCACTTGTGTTCCCTATGATGAAGTTCACATACGGAGACATTTACTTTGTGTTGTTAATCTATATTGGGGTCATTTACAATACTTTGTATCATCCTTAGCATTGAAATGCAATATTATTAATTATCTATTTTATCTAGGATGTTTGTGTTATTATGTGTGTTTCATTTCTTTTGATCTATATGTGTTATATTCTTTACGTGATACATTAGATGTCATGTATGCATGCTAAAAGAAAATGTAGGATAAAACATACTTCATGGTACAATAACCGTAAAACCTATTTTTATTAAAAGCTGTTTCATTACTACGGATCCACGGATCCGGAAGTTACACTAGCGGATCCCTTTTAAAAGGAACCGTGGGATCCGTCCTCTTGAAAACAGTTTTCATGCAAGATTAAAATCACTATCTTTCTAAAAATAATAATCCACTAGAGCTTCAAAACCATGAGTTATCTAAATACTAATTGTTAATAGAATATCTAGTAAAAGCGTTAGATTATTATAGGTTGACCATAAACGTCTTCCTTATTAACCCATCACTTCTATAGGTTCAACTATGACGCATGAATCGAGTTTGATTTTTCACTCACTAGCGTCTACACCCGAACATTTCCTTGAGCCCAACACACTGCAATCATGTAGTGGGTTCAATAATCTCGAAAACCGTCACTTCCATGAAGGGCGTGTTGTGACACCTCTCTACAATTCGAAGAAGGTATCAATACCTCCTTCCGAGCCATAGGACTAGAATGTCTTCTTGAAATTAACGAGAAGATATGTCCAAGGTTCATAATGGAATTCTTCCGTCAAGTGGAACTCGTTCGTAACGAGGATCGCTCTTTATCTCTTTGGTTTTATATCAAAACCAAAATTCACTTTAAGCCTTGGGCATTTTGCTCACATCCTCCGAATTCCAAACCATGGACAATGTGCCTTCACGAAGATTGGTCTCTTGATTCTCTCTTCAATTTTCGTGAAGAAAATAGCCCATATTGTTCACACATACCTCTCGGAAGAATTAACACGCATGATATGCAAACCTCGACCATATTACTCCAATCCAAACATTATCCATACACGGGATATCCGAGAAGAGTATAAGCTGCTTTGCTCTTATTCTACGTGAAAATGTTTGGAGTCTTAGAAATCGAGATATTCTTCACCTTGTTGTGCTCACATGTTGTCTTGTTTGCTAACACAACAACCATACAATCTCGCCTACTTCTTCGCAAGGCGAATTGAAAATCTTCAAGGCTCCAAGAATAAACTCATCCCTTATGGAATGTTCTTGACACGCCTCTATCACAATGTTATGCACTTCCATCCTCAATTTCAAAGTCCGTTGTACGTACTTGTGAACAAGATGATGGAACCGCTAAACATATCTCTCATGAAGACGTTCTTCATTCATGATTCCACCAATACCCATCAATCACATAATGATCCTCTAGTGAAGACACTCAAGGAACCTAGAATAGTCAAATAGGATCAATTCTACTCTACTCATTAGTTATCAATGTAATCCTATCTCTTTCATGAAATAACACATCTTACATTTGATATCCTAGTTTTAGAACTCCTTTAAATAAAGCTTGGAATATAATGCCTTGTCATGATCATTGCATACCTTTAGTAAAGGTTACGTCTAGCGAGATAGACGGATCCCAAATGTTGTACTAAACGGATCCCTACATCTAGGGAACCGTGGGATCCGGCAAAACAGAAAATGCAATTGCAAGCATTATATGTCAAACACATCCCTTAGAACACCTCACACTAAGCTAAATATAGTGTCTTAAGATTGATTAAGACTTTATCAAGATAGGTTGACCTTTCCTATTCTTTCCAACTCACATAGATCACATTCTAAGGCTTTGTTAGATCTACCATTTCAAATCCATCACTCTTCCGCTCCCAAAACTCACACTTTATTCTTCTTATACGATCTCTCACAACTAGGTTAGAAATCCTTCGATTATGACAATGTTGATCATTAATCAATCTCACCTCAAAATTGATCAAAGTTGATCAAATCCTAGTTTTTCCCATCTCATAACCATTAGGATAATTTCCAAAACATAATCCTAAGACACAACATGATCTCTAGGATCATTTAGTTTCATTTAACTTCAATTGACATCTTTAATGTCATCCTTGCTCATCCATTGGTACTTGTTGAAAGTTCCAAATCCTTCCATAAATAACAATCATTAGCTACACCACTCATTACCTTCAAACACTTAAGCACCCTTCATTTAAAACACTTAGGAGAACTGAAACACTCAAGGTGATGTAGATCTAGGATCTTAGAAACATCATTTCCACTCTTTCATAAAATCTTTGAGCAGGATCCTAGAACTAGCCTAGACGGATCCCTCCGAGAAGGGAACCGTGGGATCCGGATGACAGTCTATGACAAATCTTACTAAAACAAATCATTTCAACTCAAACACTCCATCTCATCTTAAATGAGTTCCTAGAACAGCACAACCTCTGGAGTTGACTCTTGTGCATGCTAATCATCACATTCCAATGAATCTTAGTGGCTTAGAGCTTAAATGCACTTTCCAAATCTTTTGGTTTATAAACCACCTTGTTAGGACCTCCATAGTCATCACTCTCATTCTAACTTTTAGCCTTTGCAATCTCTTCAAATCATCTCATCATGAGAAAACCCCAAGTAACAACCTATCCACCAAAGAACCACCCATCAAAGGGCTCGTGTTGTACGAAATCTCTTTAACCGAATCATCTCGGTCGAACCAACAAACCTTCATCATCCAATCAAACCAATTCCTAGAAGGTTAGTACCCACAAAATTACCTATGCCAAACACCACCATACCTCCTAGGCCAAACAATATCATCTCCACTAAACCATCACCATTGGTTCCTAGAGCTATCTCTTTTACATCCCCACAATCATCACCTCACCTCTACAATTTAGAGGACTTGCCACCTAGGCCGTCTCATCCGCTTCACGACAACATTCTCCTCATTAGGAGGAACAATGATTCAAAATCAAGGTGTTGAGTCAACACTTGCTCCGACTTCCTTTTCGCCGTTTCCATCATATAATCCTATTTGGATTATAAGAAATCACCAAAGTCAACCACCCGAACCATTCCTAAATGGACCTCCACCAATCCCTCCATCATTCAAGGCTCCTCAAACCACTTCAATTGATCCTTTGAATCTAGCCACTTCATTTCATCCACCACCACTACCTAGCCATGACAAAGATTGCTATCATTGTCAACATGTTGAAAGTTTGATACATGAAGTACGAGAAGACCAACGTTTCATGTTCTATCATCTCCTCGAACATTTCGACGAGATTAAACCTAAACATAACTTGAGCTAGAGGATTATAGTGGTGTCTAAGCTTCAGCGTTAGTTGGTCTAAGAAATTCCTAGATATGTATTGTCTATTTTCTTATTTTGAGTCATGTATATCATAACTCTTGTTTTATTAAATGTAATTACATGCTACTTGTTATTTCGTTGAGCATATGATTACTTTGTACTCATATCTCATTTGTGTGATAACATTACTTGTTATATCACCTTTGTCGATTTTAGTCATCGGCCAGACGGATCCTCGAGATTGCTGACGGATCCCTACTAGGAGGGAACCGTGGGATCCGTGAAGTCAGAATGTTTTTCTTTATCACATTTTCCAGAAATTGTGAATTATACTTGTTTTCTAACCCTTGTTTTGCAGTTTCTCAATTAACACGTAAAGTTTTTGACATCATAAAAGCTAGGGGGAGCTTTGTGTCAAACAATATTGCAAAATCATTTGCAACTCAATCCATTTTTGGATTACACTTCATGTTACCCCATTGCAACTTTGCAATATTCGAGGGGGAGCACGTTTTCAAATCACGTAGAGCGAACCATTTGCAAACTTAATTGCAAACACAAGTAGCTTATTTTACATTATGTCCTTGACGCCCTTTTTCAAAGGGATGGACTCGTCGAGGGGAGTTAAGACAGTACCATTCCGTCACTTGCTCTCATTACATCTTTTATAATTTTTCTTATAAAATTGTGTTAGTTTCTTCAAACACTTTTGTTTCGACAAAAGGGGAGAAAAAGTAAAACTTCTAAATTCAAACATTCACAATTTTAGCTTTTCCTTAAAATAATTTTATGTTTTGTCATCAACAAAAGGGAGATTGTTAATACAAATAAGCCGTAAAACGTTTATTTATATTTTACGATCTTCAATGTTTTGTCGATAACAAAAGTAAAATCATATTAACGAAACAAATAAAATACGTAAATGGTTTGAACTAATAGTTTTCTAACACACTTACGTTTTCACATAAAACACTATAACAAGATTAAGTGATTTTAGATACACATGTACAACAACTAGTGTTTACATATTGGCTTAACAAGTTTAAGTAACTCTATGAGTTAGATACATATGTACAACCGATGCATGCTAAACAACAAGTCAAAAGACTTAAAACTACTCGACACAAATACAATTAAGATCGGAGAATACTGGGATTCTGGTCGTTTAGTCCCAAGGAGACTCAATGGTGTGTACAACATCGATTCGAGAGGATAGAATGATCACTAAGGATAGTGATCAGTAAAGGTTATGATTAGAAATTACACTCTTGATTGATTTGGAATAGAATTGGACACGAATTGGAAAGCACAACAACCGGATCAAAGAAACGTAAGCGTGAGTTTTAAAACTACGCAGACGCACAAAATAAAAGTGAAAACTAAAAATAAAAGGCCTAAAAATATGAAAATAACATTTTGGAATCCTAAAATAAAAGAAAATTATTAGAAAAAGAAAATTATTTTTAACACTATTTAATTAATTACTATTAATTAAAAACTATTTTAACTACTTAATAAATGCTCTAAAATAAAAGAAAATAGGAAATAAGGCTAGAAAAATAAACTTATGCTTCTGAAAATCTAAAATACTATAAAACTAATTTTAAAACTAAAATATATTTTTCACACTTTTATCTAATTATTATTAATTAATTATTATTTAAAATACACTTAAATACTAGAAAATAGAAAATAAACTTGGAAAAATAAAATTTTAACTTTGAAAATCTAAAATATGATAAAACTGATTTTAAAGCGAAACTATATTTTTAGACTATTTAATTATTTATTACTAATTATTTATTATTTTAACTAATTAAAATTATAATAAATACTAAAAGATAAAGAAAAATCTGAAACTTTTCTAAAAACCCTATGTGATAACAAAACCTAAGAAAAAGAGAAAACAAGATTTGCTTATTAATAAGTTGAAAAGAAAAAATCAAAAAGCTAAAAATCTTAAATAAACGCTATCACTATTTTTATATTGATGTTTTGTGATTTTATTTTGAAAACTACTTATATACTAATATTATGAAACTTTAATAAAGACAAAAATTTACAACTCACAAATAAGCTGTTTTGAAAGCTTATTGATCAAACGATGGACAAAATGGCTTATTAGGTGGAAATAAGCTCAAGCAAGCTCAATACTAGAAACAAGCTATATTAAAGATGAAAATAAGCTAGAACAACTAACTAGAAGCTAAAAGACACAAAAACTTAAACTAAAAAGCTCTAATAAGCCAATAAGCTATTTGACTGTTGTGGTGAAAAGCAGAAAAGTGGGACAAGTTTCAAGCTTGTAGCACCTCTACCAAACAAGCTCAAAAGTGAAAACTAAGACTTGACAACTCAAGAAGACCAGGTTGGCTTTCCAAAGAACCGAGATCAAGAGATTTGGACAGTTGACAAGCTCAATGCAAGCTTTTCAAAATGGAACCAAGATCGTGTACGTGGCACTTTCACGACAGGTACCCCACAAAAGCGATAAAATAAGCACTCAAACAAACAAAAACTAAGAACTATCATTTTGTATTTTTCTACACCAACTAGACTTTGATTCCCAAGAGCTTATAAACTGAATCTTGATATTAAACCCTAGTGAAAATCCCAAGTTTATTCAAAACGACCCATTTGACAATTTGACTTTTGCTCAAAACCAAAAGGTTGACCAAAGTGACTTTTGATTTGATTCTAAGAACTGAATATGATATGTTAATGTGTAATAAGACTAGTTTGAGCAAGAGTAACAACTTTTAATCACAAAATCAAAATTCCATACCCTAAACACCCAACAAGGGTTGCACAAATAGGATTTGAAGAATTTCTTGACTTTTGCTATGAGCACTTCTTTTCTTGACCGAGATGAGTGGTTTAGACCTAGTTATGTATATTTCAACAAAGCTAAAGACTAAAACACCTTTACTCACAAAAACCAAACACCCCTTTAAGTTGATGTGGTGAAGTTTTTAGAGTAAAACACAATTTTAAACCATAAACTTGATTTCAAACCTTGTATTATCAATTATTATAACTAATGAAGCCTAAATCAACAATAAAAACACCATTAAACTAAGACTTGATGATTATTCTATTTCAACTGTTAAAACAAATTTTGTAAACTACAAATTGAAAAGTACTAGCTACTGATTTTATAGTTTAAACACACTTAAATATGATTAGTGAACTCAAAGAAAAAAATATAAGCTATTTAAGCACTACAACAAGAAACACCAAGTTAGTTAAAATGCTTACAAGTAGTTTCCAAAGACCAAACCGAGAACCAAGACACGAAACCAATTCCTATAGCTTCCCAAGAAGCACTATACCAAGGCCATCCAAGATAAACCTGCTCAAATTGTGAACACTTCAATGGAACCTTTTTATTTTTCACTATTTAATTGGATTTTGGTGATTTTTCTTGCTTTTTCTTCTAAACTGAATTTTAGAGTTTCTAAAAGCTTGCTTAAGCTTTCTAGGAGCTTAAGTGATCTATTCTAATCCATTCAAACAACTTTCAACAACATTAACACCTAATGAGAATTTTTAATGAAAACGCATAAGTTGAAATAAGAACTTGAACCCGAAATTAGTACTTGAAAAAGGTTTATATTACAATACTAACTTGAGATACAAAGCTTGTAAACCTGAAAAGTACATGAAATTTAAGTTAAGCTAAAACGACATGAAAATTAAAAGACTACTCTAGATATCTTGATTCATTGCATCTCACTTCATCTTTATAGGCTTTTCGGACTCCCACGTGCTTTCCGATTGAATCCCACCAAGTTTGAGCCATTGGATGCTTGAGACTAATCATATCCGTCCACTTGTGAATTTGGCGCCAAAAATTCTTATGAGCGGGTTTAAGCTTTTAAGGAATTTGGTTTGGCCAATTAATAGTTTTGTTGTTTAGAAGGTGTGGAGGGACAAGGAATGGGAGGGTTGAATTGGGGTGAAACCATGTCCAGTTTTGGGCTTTCGTTGGGGAAGAGATGAGTCTACTGATAACTCTGGTATAAGGCGCGTATTCTTTTCTTTTGACTTTCTTTGGCCGTGATTATTAATAACAAAAGGGTTCAAAAGGTTGTGGTGGGGTCGAATTAGGTTGTGACACGGGGTCAAGGTCCAAGGGTCAAAACAGTTGGGTTGGGCTAGTAGTTGGGTTGAATTTGGGCCTTAGTATGTATATTGTGTCCGTTTGGTTTGATTATTAAACAAGGACCAAAATGCAATTCACCCAAACTTCAAGGACTGAAAGTGATATTTTCCAATGCTCCCATAAGGACCAATCATGACAAACTTTGATAGAACAAGAACCCTTTTGCATAAAATCCATTTTTAAGGTCCAAGGATTAATTTTGTAATTTTCCAAAGTTTGAGGACCTTTCTGCCAATTGACCAAAGAATCATTCAAGGATCATTTTAAACAACTTAGAATACTTGAGGACCTTGAATGATAAATTTCACATTTTTGAATTTCAGGACTAGATTTGACAACTTTTAAAACTTGGGGACTAAAGCGCCAATTTTGCAAACTTGATACATTTTTCATCCGATTTTGATATTTTTGCAATTAAAACACATAAAACACTGATTTGTGATAATTTGATCATTTTGATGTGTTTTGAGTGTTTTCAGATGATTTTGCAGCTTTAGATTATGTAAAATGATGAGTATTTGAAACTCATCAACAACAACTAGTGTTTACATATTGGGTTAATACATACTTATATTAAGTACACTAAAATGGGTAAAACAAGTATATACTAAAATGGGTAAAAGCAAGTATATACTAAATAGATAAAAACTAGCAAATGGTTTTTGACCCATAACCCATGGTTTTATATATACCACTTACACAAGTTCAATGTATCCTTAAGGTACATTGTATCTAGATTGAAAACCATGGATCAACCCATAACCCATGACCCATGACCCATAACCCAAAATACCCATGGGCAAAGAGGAGCGGACCACGGATCCGTAGCTTTGTGCTAGCGGATCCCAGTAGAAGGGATCCGTGGGATCCGGAAGCGATGAGTTTTCCTCTATAAATAGTGAGCCATTTCTTCATTATATCTCACCCCTCTCCAACATACTTTCTCCCCGAGTTAAATCTCACTAACCTTAGATCCAAGAGATCTATGTTTGTAGTTTTGTTTTGTGTGATCTTTTAGGTTCCTCTTAAGGGAAGATCACCACCTTTGAAGTCGAGCAAGCTCAAGTCCATGAGTTGCCAAGCTTCCTCATCATCAAGGCTATTGAAGTCCTCTTGTTGATGATCCTTTCTTTCTTCAAAGAAGCGTGGTGTTAAAGACATTAGTGAAAGATGTCTCAAGTGTCAAGACGAAGATAGTAGTGAAAGGTATTTATCGTCTATAGGATAAGCACTGTGGTAGGTGCTTAGAAGTCAAGACAAGAAGCATTAGTGAAAGGTGCTTAGAAGTGAAGACACAAGACATTAGTGAAAAGTGTCTTGTAGATCTAATCAAAGACATTAGTGAAAGGTGTCTTGTAGATCTAATCAAAGGCATTAGTGAAAGGTGCCTTAGATGTACATTCGATATGGTGTGTTTCGATGTACTAGATAGACTAGCATTAGATCCAAGGATATTGATGTCCTTGATGATGTTGTAAAGGAGTAGATCTCCTTTGGGATTAGTCGTTGGTGTAGTGTGGTAGTAGTTCCTCCATTGCAATGGAACTAGGTGCTTAGCCTAGTACCTAATAAAGGGTAGGCGACGTTGTGAAGGTGTAGTTCACCTAAGGTGTGAAAGAACTCGATGGTTAGCCTAGCACCGTATAAAGGGTAGGCGACATTGTGTTAGGTGTGGTTCGCCTTGGTGTGAAAGAACTCGGTATTTAGCTTTGTACCGGAAAAGGTTAAGCGGCGTTGTGAAGGCTTCTCCGCCATAAGAAGATTGGTGTAGTGATTACAAACTCTCGAGTAGGTGACTCGGGGGTGGAGTAGGCAAGGAAGGTGTCCTTGTAGCGAACCACTATAAATACTTGCGTTGTGGTTTTGTGCTTCTTACTCTTATCTTTTCATTACATATCTTTATATGCTTGTTTATCAACATCCAACACACACAACCAAATAGATTGACATAAGTCGATCTAAATAGTTTAAAAGGAAGTTTTAATTGGTAAAACTATTCAACCCCCTTCTAGTTTTCCACATAATACTTGATAAAAATTATACCAAATGAAAATACATTTAAAACCCAATCTATTTGAATATTTTTCATCAAATATTATATTACACAAATAAAAATATTTATGGTCAAAGTTGGATAAGAAAGACTTAAAATGTCAAAGTGAACAATTATTATGGGACGGAGGTAGTATGAAGCGAGGCTTAATAGTAATTTCACAAATATAAATAATATAAAATGTAACCACATACTTTTATTTACTTTCCTTTCATATAAACCGGAGAACATGCAAAATCTATCAACTTTCTTTCCACTCTTACCTTTTTTTTCTTACATTACATTACTTTACTTTATTTTCCTTTTAAAAAAAGTGTAGAACACATTAAGCTCACTTTCTAGAGGATCCTAATTGGTGAGCACAACTTTTTCCCATAGGTCCATTATACTACAAACAAGTATAGAACAAATTAAAATAATTAAATCTTACCAAAACTATTCAATTCTAAAGTCATTTACATATAAGTTAAAAAGCATATTCAACTTTCAAAGATCCTAAAAAACCAATGTTTAAAAAACTTGTTACAATTTATTGATCACATTCTAGAACGCTAATGGTAATGTGTTTGAACATGGCTAATGCGAAAATGGTTGATGCTTGTATATGGAATCCTCATGTCATCGAGGCTCTCCACCATAATCGTGGAACAATTGTGTTGTCATTGATGGAGATAAATCGTGTCGGGCACCTAAACACTTTACGTTGTACTTTATGTTAAAGATTAAAAATAGATACATTACGTCGTACTTTATGCTTGGACGATTGCATAAAGATTGAAAATAGAATACATTCGATCGTACTTTAGGCTAAAGTACGACGTAATGTGTTTATTTTTAATCTTTACTCAATCGCCTAAGCACGAGCTCGGCGGTCTTGATTTTATCTTCTTTTTCCTTTTGAGAGTTGCTAACCGTGTCAATCTCGGTCTGCCGCCATCGAGTTAGGATAGTCAGAACTGTTATCCTTAAGAACCCTAATGTTATACTCTGTATATATTACAAAGAGAACGTGTGTATAGAAAATGCAATAAAATCAAACCTTCATAACTATTGAGTTAGGGCAATTGACCAAATCAGCAAAAGTCACAATAGGCGCAAATAAACTTTTCAACATCTACCAAATCAAATACAAAAAACGCTCAATTTCAATCCAATTTCACAATTAGTATGTGTTTTCAACTTATACCTGATAACATCAAATTATCATGAGTTTCTAAGCATTAATTTCCCCCTTTATCATCACATTTTAAATATATTATTAGTATAAACTTCCTTATTCCTTTATATTTCATTTCAGGACTCATTGGAAGCAAGGAAGCTACTATTGGACATTCTCATGATATATTACGACGTAACCATGTAACGCATTCTGACATAATCAAGATCTCGATGACTACGGCGTAATCCTTAGATAAGGTTACGCCAGTAACAAACTACTGTGACCTCACTCAAGATCGCCTTAACTATAACTTACACTAGAATTTAGTAACTACGGCGTAACACCGAACAAAGTTACGCCGTAGCGAATGGATAAGCAATCAAGATTGAAGAAAGTTACGGCTTAACTACCTAATAGGTTACTGTAGTAACTATTTTGAAGCCTATAAATAATCGACGATTTCATCAGTATCAGATATCTCTCCTTTCCCAAACCTTCTAGGGTTTGGGGAGATCAAAACACAAAAGAAGAAGCATGGTTTAGGAGCATGAATAACGAAGTTCTCGCCTACGATTTCCTTTGTATTCGAGTTTGGATTCTTTTTATATTTTTCTAGATCTTATATTATGAATTCATGTTATTAATTAAAGCTTACATTTATGTTATTGTTATTCTCTATAATTCTTTATAGACATTTTCTAGTCTTTTCATAGATCGCTAGCCTTAGTAGTGTTATAAGCTTGGTAGTATCTAAAGGGCTAGGAGATATGACCAACTGACCCCAGTCCAATAGATAGCGAAGTATGGGAGGAATTGGCCATAGTACGACCACTCTTCGTGTGCGAAACGACCAAATGATGACTTACCAAGTAGAGGTACTGATAACGCTACACGCGTCGTTCGGGGTCAAAGGAACTTCCTTTTCTTCGAGCAAGTTTTATAACACCCTAGGCAGTGAACCTAATCATTGTAGTGTAGTAATTAGGGTAAGCCACGGGTATTGATATCGTTCTCTAGGGGAATAGTGTCGTTAGGCTGAAGTGTATGTCGATTTAAGTCTAAAGGTGAGGGATGATTATTTTTGTATTTTTATATTTTATGAAATGGTAAGGTGCGAATCTCGGAGTTTGGATTTGGGGGTTGGTATTTCTACCGATTACGCTACTTATCTAATTAACTAAGCTAAGGATAGTCTATGTTTATTGTTGTGTACTCGTATGATAGTTTAAAGATGTGTTTACTTAGGTTTTATTACTCCTTAATTATCTCCTATTGATGGTTGAATTGTCACGTCCTTATTCTTAATCGCGTTGTGTGTCTAAAGTTGTAGGGTATGCGTTTCTCCCAACTCTTTGAACTTACCAAAGGGTCTCGCTCTACAAAACCCACTAGGGATGATAAACTCTTACTCTAAGGCACTCTTCGGATGGTTTAGCCTCGACTACTCGGTAATCATATTCTAAGGTTCACAAAGATGAATCAAGCATTAAGTACACAACGAATGACCTATTGCACTACTAGATCATTAATCAACTAAGATAAGAAACAACCAATCAATATTCAATAATTAAGTTTCATACTTCCTAAGCAAACACACAAATAAATTAGCCAGACATGGAGAACATGCAAGCATACACACAATCAATTAAACATAGGATAGACATAATGATAAATTGAATATATGGATTAAGATATAATCAACAAACCATTACAAGATGTTTTTGGAGTGCTTGAAACCTTCAAAGTTATCGAAAACACCTATCTAAACCCCGGAATCGGAGTTAGGGTTTAGAGCCTACAAAAAGTGAAGTTATAATGTTCTATTTATAGGCGATTTTACGTCGGCAAAGGGTGACGGCGTCACACCTAAAGAGTGATGGCGTCGCGATGACTTTTTTCACCGATGTAGATTTTCTCGTTACGGTGGCGTGGGCTTTGAATCACCTAAATCCGAGTTCGTATGCAAAAGTTATGGCCAAAACAGATGCCGGCTACTTGGCGCATGTTGTGACTTGATCGACTTGTGACGGCGTCACCTTATGGTTATGACGTCGTCCCCTTCGATCTATGACGTCGTCGGATCAAATCTATGGCGTCGAGTTGTGACGCCTACTCTTTTATAACTTGACGTCGCTACTTGAAAGTGGGAGTTTTGGCTTCGTCCCGTCACAAAATACTCCGACGGCGTCATGAGATAGCGATGACACCGTCGCCATTTTCAGCAGCTTTGAGTGTCTCGATTCGACTTTGGCCATTTTCTTCAGATAATCGCGCTTTTCGTCCAAATAAGTGCCATTCCAACATTTTGCCTTTAAGAGACCTAAAAAGTGAAAAGGAACGATATTAAGCAATAACGGATACAAAAGTGATCAAATAAGGGTTAAAACGACCCCTCAAAATGGTACCTTTTAAAACCTTATCAGGTACTTAAGAGGTTAGGGGGAATCTAAGTTCCTAATGGCCGGGTTCCCACCGTCTAGATCTAGTAGATATGGTGCTTAATGACTGCTATTAGGTTGCCGAATGATCCTGGGTGACCTGCTCATTTTGGTGAGGAACCTAAGAACCATAGGCCATGACAAATCGACCAAAGGAGTCTGGTGACAATTAACCACTATATTGAATCTTAGTATAGGGATGCAATTCATATTTGTTTTCTTTAATAAGCTTCGTTTATCCTTCTCCTTACCTTAATTTCAAGTGTCTGTGTAAGTGATAAGGTTTTAAAAGGTACCATTTTGAGGGGTCGTTTAAGTCCTTATTTGATCACTTTTGTATCCGTTATTGCTTAATATCGTTCCTTTTCACTTTTTAGGTCTCTTGAAGGCAAAATGCTGGAATGGCACTTATTTGGACGAAAAGGCGAATATATGAAAAAATGGCCAAAGTCGAATCGAGGCACTCAAAGTGGCGAAATGGCGGGCGGCGTCGGTGTTGATTGCGGCGCGGTCGGAGGATCTTTTGATGATACGAGAGCAAATACCCTATTTTCAAGTGACGACGTCGGGCTTTAAAAGAGTAGGCCGTTGCTACTCGGGACGGCCTAGATGCAACCCGCACGACGCCGGTCAAGAGGACGGCGTCACGGACATAAGGTGATGCCGTCGCAAGGTTAACGTGGCCAAGATGAAACCCTAATGAGCGGCGACACGGCGTCCACGAAACATAAGGTGGCCGTCGCATATGTAATCTTATATATAGAATCCGAATTTTTCGGTTTTAGAGAGAGTCTTTTGGGTGAAAACCTAAACCGAACCTAAGGTGTCTTGTATAGTATTTTAGGGTTTTAAACCCTATCTTACATCAAGATAAGTATTTACTTCATCAATTCAATTATGTCTTTGATTATTTGTGTGTATGCTTGCATATTTACCATGTCCGGCTAAATTACTTGTGTGTTTGCTTAGATATATGAAACCTAGTTGTTAATTATTGTTAGGTTGTCTCTTATCTTAATTGTAATTGGCTTAGGAGTGCGACTAGGCTATCGTTGTGTTTAATACTTGATAAATCTTTGATAGTTTATGAATGACTTAATGGATTTCATTTACTAAACCCAAAGATAACCTCAAAGTTAGTTTATGAATGACCTAGTGGATTTTGTTTACTACACTTAAAGGTGACTTCAAAGAGTTAGGGAATGCACACCTTACGACCTTAGAAAACACAACGCGTTAAGAATAAGGACGTGACAATTCAACCATCAATAGGAGATAACTAGGGAGTAGTAGCATCTAGGTAAACACATCTTTAACTATCATACGAGCACACAACAATAGACATAGACTATCCTCACCTTAGCTTAGTTAATTAGATTAGATAATAGTAGAAGTAATCGGTAGCAATACCAACCCCCCAAATCCAATACCCGAGATTCGTACCTTTCCATTTTCTAAAAAATATAAAAAGATAAGAAAATAATCTTCCTCAACCCCAACCTTAGCGTAGTAACTTCTTACTAGCATTCCTATTCCCTAGAGAACGATATCAATACCCGTGGCTTACCCTAATTACTACACTACGTGATTAGGTTCATCGCTTGGGTGTTATAAAACTTGCTCGAAGAAAAGGAAGTTTCCTTGACCCCGAACGGCGTGTGGCGTTATCAAGTTTTTGGCGCTTGCGGGAATAGAATAGCTAGTTAGTAGTCCACCTCGTTTAGGTTCTTTGCTTGATTCCTATCAAGTAAATTTTCTCATTTTTGCTTTCTCTTAGTCTCCCCCTTCTTCGTGACCTTTGTTCGTAATACCCATCACTTTTCATCATGGAGGATGATAACCAACCACCACTCATCAACCCACCACAAATGACCCGCCAAGAGCCCGTACTCTTGGTGAATACTCAAGACCAAGCCACCTAGGCTATAGGAACACCATTGAGCTTCGGACCAAGCCCAAACTACGGACTGCGATCCGACACCATCCGGTTGGTGCAAAGCGGATGTGCATTCCATGGACTTCGTTCAAGATCCAAATCGACATCGAGGATTTCATCAAAATTGTCGATTCCATCGACCTTGATGCTATTACTCGGGAGACCACGCGCTGCGTCTCTTCCAATTCTCTCTACAGGACCAAGCTAGTAATTGGCTTGAGCGACTTCCCGCCGCTCCATCTCAAGTTGGGATGATCTTACCTCTCGCTTCTTGCTCAATTTTTCCACCGGGAGAACCAATAAGCTTAGGAATGACATCTTGATGTTCCAACAACGTCAAGGTGAATCTCTCTCGAAGCATGGACTCGATTCAAGGACTTACTTCATAAAGTCCTCATCACGGCATTGATCTTTGGCTCCAAGTCCAAATCTTTTATGATCATGTCAACTTCCCCACTAAGCGATCCATTGACCAAGCGGCCCGTGGAAAACTTAGTGATCTCACCGCGAAGAATCATGGGGTATAATAGAGGACCTCGCCTCTATGACAACGAAAGTTGGATGACCCCGTGAGCGCCCAAAACCGTTAAGGCAATCTCCTTGCCTCCTTCCGACCGTAGGATGATCGAACTTGAAGATCAAGTTAAATTCCTAATGAGCTCCTACAAAATCCTAAATCTTCACACCATGTGAACAAAGTTTCTTCCTCGTGTGAGCCGTTTGTGATCCTCATAACACGTGCACTAGCACTCGATCTCCGAACATGCTTCCGTTGACTACGCATCCTCACGTATTAATGGAGCGGAGGAAGATTCCTACAATAGCCGGACCTAGGAATTTCTATGAAACCCGAGAGGCATGGAAAGGCAAGCGACTTCTACTGGGACAAACCAAAGAATTCACCTCCAATGATTTCTCATGGCCCCCACCTAACGGTCCTAACCAACAAAACGTCGAAGGGATGTTGCATAACCTAGTTGCATCTCAAGAAACCCAAATGGCTAAGCTCTCGAACCGCTTTAACCATCAACAAGCCGAGATGGATAGGAAAATAGACAACCTTTTGAAAGCCATAACTAATAGTGATAAGAAGGTTAGTGCTATCTCAACCCCGAGCCTTGGTATAGAGATTAAGGATCCAAGCAAGCTAACTAAGCACGCCCAATTCGTCAATACCATCGCCTTGGTGAAACCGGATAGAACAGGATGACGAAGAGGACCATACACTTGTGGATGATGAAACACCGAGGAAGTAGATGAAGTAGACATTGACTATTTCAACAAATTTCCTACGGAAAAAGAACTATCTCGCCACCCTCACTTAGTGCGTGACCTCCGTCACATGTATGTTAGGAAAAGTCCTAGAATCAAGTTTGGGAACCCTTGGAATCTTAACATACCATGTTGCATAGGACACCTTTTGTGTGCAAAGGCCTACATTGATCGCAAGTCCCCAATCAACATAATGACTAGCACCTACTACAATTGGATATTGAAGAAGCTATTCCAACTAGGCAAGACCCCAATGATCCTAATGTTAGTTGCAATTTTCTCGGAAGAATTAAGGGATTGCCCGCTTATGTAGGTAGTTTCACGCTTCCTATGGACTTCATAATTGTGGATGATTTAGCACGCCATAGACCCTAGCTTGTCTCATGTTATTCTAGGAAAACCTTTCATAGAAAGCACCGGATGACCTATAATCCTCGTTAGGAGTAGTGCGATTCAAGAATGAGACCGATGACATAGCTTACCAAATGCCGTTTAAGATTGAGAAGTTTTCATCACTCTAATGATGAAAAGGAACTTAAACTGTCGGTCTATTATAGGAATGATGAGGATAGGGAGAAAGGTGTAGATTATGTTATGGCTAAGATTATCGGATTCTATAAGGATTGCTTGAGCCTAGGACCGGAATATAGAACCGATTGGGGAGAGGATGAACTCTTAGAGAAGTGCATTATAGGGCACTTCTACAACATGGAATCCCCCATTAGAGACCGTCAAGGTGGCGGTGGTGAGGCAACGTAGGAGCACGACTATGCGTCTAGCTACAAGACTCTTAAATAAAGAAAAGCGCTTCGTGGGAGGCAGCCCATGCTTAATTGTTTGCTTGTTAGTGTCATATATCTTTTATTAATTGTTTATCCTCATGTTTAAATTTGTAAAATGCTTTATTTTGTTTTTAACCTTGTCTTAATTGCATATAAAGGTATTTTACATAAGGGATAAGTGTAGGGAGGATTACACGTTTTTTCAAAAGAAACGTAAACATGAGAATAACAATTAACTAAAAGATATTTATGTTTGTTTGTTCGAGTCAAATGCTTGTATCGAGTCATAATGGATGTTTTTGCGTAAATTTTCCGATTCTAAAGATGTAAATTTTCCGAATTTTTCCGTAAAATCGCACCGCTTTTTGTCGGGATAACTGATGGCGTCAGATTGCAACTGGCGTCCGAAGGAGTAAAACATCGATTTACTTTTTTTCTCGTTTTCGAGCTACTTATAAATTTTTGTAATTTTCCGGTCTTAATTTTCTTAGAAATTCGTAAACATCCATTCCACAAGCATTATATCCTAGTTTAAATCGAGTCTTATATATATTATTACCACGATTTTACGCGAAGGTTTCGTTTGTTTTCTTCAAGTGTGCGTGTTTAGTTTGTCAAGAAGAAGTTACATAAGATTGGAAGGAGCTTTTCACGCAATAATTCTTCTTGAAAAGGATTTAACCACCAATTTACACGGATCCTACCGAGCTAATCGGGGAGTACTAGTTTCTTTCGTTTTAATTACCTTCTTCTATCATAACTTTGATACTTTCGGGGAACATTGGGGACAATGTTCGGTTTAAGTGTAGGGAGGAAAATAAACGGAACTTTGAAACTATGCTTATCCTTGATTATTTGCTTTGTCAATTGCACTTTTGTAATAAACCATGAGAAAATGTAGGTTAGGGTAATTTTGGCACCAAATTTAAAATTTTTCATGACATATAGGAGTGGGCCATTAGTCTTAACAAAAGCGTCTCACGGATAGGAAGTTGCATGATTAGCACAAAAAAACCCTTTACCACCCAAATTCCACCCAAAATGTGAGGATCGCCCTTAGATTAGTAGGAATTAAAGCATTCATCTTCAATGCTTAGAGTGTGAACCGGTAGTATATTAGATTCTAGAACTTGTTTTGTGATGCATTCGAGATCGCAAGTGAGACTACACTTGTGTAGTTAGGAATAACTAAATGATAAGAGGCATTAGGATAAACCCTTGTTTGATACCGTAATATAATTACTTCTTCCACATCGGTTGAGTAATTCCCCACACCCTTTGCGTTGTACTCATCTTTAGTACACGATACCCCTAGTTAACCCCTCGAGCCTATCTTTTCATTGCTCGTGATGTTTCGGTTTTCCGGAATATCAATGAAAAGCATTGTTTACACCCCACCCCAAATATACACCCAAATCGCCTTAGCCTACCCTATATGCACTCACTTTTAGTGCATTATTGTTATCACCCAAAACCCTTAGTTCAATTATCCGGTTGCTTGCATGAGTTGCTAAGTCGAGTCATATCCTTTGTATACAGCTTTGGGACGATTGGGATTCATGGGAAAAGTTAAAGTTTGTGAAATGACGGGAAGGGAACGTTAAATTCAAATTCCCTTTGTTTGCATAATAATGTACCCCAAGTGTTTTGATCTTTTCAATTCGGGTCAAATTAGTGTTAGAGTAATAAAAACTCAAGTGTAGGGATATGCCTATAAATCTCTATCATTTTGATGTTACCGTAGAGGATGGTAGAGTAAAAGTGTACGAAAAAAAATAGAAAAAGAGAAAAAGAAAAAAAAATAGAGTGTAAAAAAAAAAAAAAAAAAAAAAACATACGGGCTACCATCCTACATCTATCCTTTAAATTTATGTTTGTTTATTTCCGTTGCCTAGAGTTTTAGAGTGTCGAGTCTTGGCTTAGCAACGCCATTCTTCATATGCATTTAACATAGAGATTTTTGACTTGCCACCACTAAATAGCCTATCCCACCAAACCCTTGTTTCCCTACCGTAAGCCTAACATTACAACCCTTTAAAAGACCTCTTTGATAGTCTTTCCTAGGTGCTTACGCCAAAGCGATGGAGGTTTGATCTATTCTCAAGCCTATGGTAATCTATGTACTAGGACCGGTTAATGAGTGTTTATCTTCCATTTCCAATTTGTTATATTTCATATACACCCGAGAGATGTGAGTATCCAAACACCCCATGTGAGGTGCTAGTATGTAATTTCCGTGCTTGTTATGACTTTTATGGGCTTATATGTGTTGTGGACCGTTTGAATTAATGCTTCATGACCCCTAACTTATAAATTAATTGGCTAAAAGCACATTTGCTTGAGGACAAGCAAATAACAAGTGTAGGGATATTTGATAAGGTTTTAAAAGGTACCATTTTGAGGGTCGTTTAAGTCCTTATTTGATCACTTTGTATCCGTTATTGCTTAATATCGTTCCTTTTCACTTTTAGGTCTCTTGAAGGCAAAATGCTAGAATGGCACTTATTTGGACGAAAAGGCGCGAATATATGAAGAAAATGGCCAAAGTCGAATCGAGGCACTCAAAGTCTGCTGAAATGTAAGGCGGGCGTCAGGTGTTGATTGCGATGCCGTCGGAGGATTTTTGTGATGATCGGTGAGCAAATACCCTATTTTCAAGTGACGACGTCGGGCTTTAAAAGAGTGAGCCGTTGCTACTCGGACGGCCTAGATGCAACCCGACGGCGTCGGAAAGGCGAAGAGGACGTCCACGGACATAAGGTGACGCCGTCGCAAGGTTAACGTGGCCAAGACGAAACCCTAATGACGGCGACACGAAGGCGTTATTTAAACATAAGGTGACGCCGTCGCATATGTAATCTTATATATAGAATCCGAATTTTTCGGTTTTAGAGAGAGTTTTGGGTGAAAACCTAAACCGAACCTAAGGTGTCTTGTACGAGATTTTAGGGTTTTAAACCCTATCTTACATCAAGATAAGTATTTACTTCATCAATTCAATTATGTCTTTGATTATTTGTGTGTATGCTTGCATGTTTACCATGTCCGCTAAATTACTTGTGTGTTTGCTTAGATATATGAAACCTAGTTGTTAATTATTGTTAGGTTGTCTCTTATCTTAATTGTAATTGGCTTAGGAGTGCGACTAGGCTATCGTTGTGTTTAATACTTGATAAATCTTTGATAGTTTATGAATGACTTAATGGATTTCGTTTACTAAACCCAAAGATAACCTCAAAGTTAGTTTATGAATGACCTAGTGGATTTTGTTTACTACACTTAAAGGTGACTTCAAAGAGTTAGGGAATGCACACCTTACGACCATAGAAAACACAACACGTTAAGAATAAGGACGTGACAATTCAACCATCAATAGGAGATAACTAGGGAGTAGTAGCATCTAGGTAAACACATCTTTAACTATCATACGAGCACACAACAATAGACATAGACTATCCTCACCTTAGCTTAGTTAATTAGATTAGATAATAGTAGAAGTAATCGGTAGCAATACCAACCCCCCAAATCCAATACCCCGAGATTCGTACCTTTCCATTTTCTAAAAAATATAAAAAGATAAGAAAATAATCTTCCTCAACCCCAACCTTAGCGTAGTAACTTCTTACTAGCATTCCTATTCCCCTAGAGAACGATATCAATACCCGTGGCTTACCCTAATTACTACACTACAACGATTAGGTTCACCGCTTGGGGTGTTATAAAACTTGCTCAAGAAAAGGAAGTTTCCTTGACCCCGAACGACGCGTGTAGCGTTATCAGTAAGTATAATAATTACACACCTATCTAATACATTAGTTTTGCCTACCATATATTGCTTATGTTTTATCTAATCAACTTAGTTCTTTTCAAGGTCACAGCTCTCTTAGGACGATACTCGGATTTACCTAAGGCTTTACTACATCTGATCGGGTACTCTGCCCGTTAGTATGTGTTTATCCTAAGTTATTCAAGTTTTATAAATATTAAAAGCAGGATGAAATAGCACATCAGCTTTTTGGCGCCGCTGCCGGGGAGCAGTTAATGAAAGATCTGAGGTATTTTATATTTACCTCATTAAGAGATTTGAGCACTTTCATAAGGTACGCTTCTAAATCTCTCCTATTGCAATATTACATAATTCATATTCTGACGCTATTAGTTACGGCGTAACTACTTTCATGAGTTACGACGTAACCATATTGCAGTTTATTAAAATTATTATAAAATCTTTTCGACTATTTAGTTACGACGTAACCTCTTTTTAAGAGTTACGACGTAACCACTATACAATCAGATATATAAAAAAATTTGACCTTTGATTAAAATTAATTACGGCGTAACCCTTATTTGGATTACGACGTAACCCTTTCACAACCAATTATTATTCTAAAAATATTAGTTACGGCGTAACTAATATATCGAATTACGCCGTAACTATCGACGCGTTATAAAAACCTTATGGAATAAAAACTAGGTTTTACTCGTACACTTTCACGACCAACGCAAACAGTAAAATTTTTCTCCGAAAATTTTTTCGAGCTCTCTTCATCATTATCAATCTTCATGGCTGGTAAGATCTATCTTTACTCTTTTTGATTTGTTTCTTACAATTATTTCAATTAGGGTTATATTTTGATATTTTAGGGATCTTGCCTATTTGAATTGATTATGGGTATTGGTTTGATTAATTGATGATTTTGATGATTTCCCATGTTATTTTGATTCGTGTCCTATCACTATAGTTCGATTTGGGTGTTTTGGCTTGATTTAAATGGGTTTTGGGTCAAACACAAACTTAGTGGGTTAGGCGCGGTCCCTCAGCACTATTAGGTTAAAAATATATCAACCTTTTCATCCCTTGTAATAAAATTGATGGTTCCGGCGTAATATATTACGTAATTGAAACATCTGTGGTGCTGAGTCTCTGGGGAAGTTACGGCCTAACTTAGGGTTCAACTACGCCGTAACCTTTTTATCTGCAATTTCGGCGTAGCAGTTTTTCATAGCTACGCCATAACCATTGAAATTTGCAATCTTATTACGGCGTAACTCTTATGTTGGTTACGCCGTAACTTGACATCAGTAAGATCTACACTTATTGTCTCTTATTTTATTTTCAGGTGCAAACAATCCCGCAGATTAGCCTAGATTTTTAGCACACCCCAATGCTGGTATTAGGCAACTATGCGTGGAGGAATATGAGAAATTGATGGCAAAAGATATCAGTCAACCCGAGGCCCTTGATTTTGAATCTTTCGGTACTTTGGCAAATGGGAAAGCTAGTCGGAGATTGAGGAAGTTTTGCAAGATCAAGTTCGCATCTACTAACGGGGATTTCACATGTACTGCTTGGTTGAGGTTGTTTAGGATTAGGGAGCCGGTCATTCCTGAATACGTTCGTGAATTCCTTGCTAGTGTGGAGTTTAAAACTGACATTGATGATGATGAAGAGGATTCTATGTTTTTCCAGCTTGGAGGCATCTGGAGGAGATTGACTCTTAGGGAGTTTACTATGCGTATGGGTTTGTACACTGAGGAGGAAATGGAGACTGAGGCTTTTAAGCGATTCTATAACACATGTTGGAGAAGAAGGGATGAGAATCAAGACCTTGCTGCCTATTTTGACCAGATAGCTATCACCGGGGGGTATAATCCGAGTAGCCCTCCATCATATACCATGGTGAGGAGCCCCATTCGTCGACTTGTGCACAACCTTCTTGCTTGCTCGATTCGGGGAAGACACTCAGCCAAAGAGAAGATGACTATGGAAGACCTTTATCTGATGCAAGGAATGGAAGGAGGGAACAACATTGATGTTCCTTATTATTTGGCTAGGTTTATGGCTGTAGGAGCTAAGGGGTTTTCTGGAAGAAGTCCTTTGCAAGGGGCACATTTAATCGGGAGATTGGCTAGGAGTTTTGATCTTATGACCGATGAAGCTTTGGCTCGAGTAACCATTGGTAGGGATACTAATTTGATTGGCTTGCCTAAACTAGTGGAGTTAGGGATTTGCGTCCAGGATGTTTATGGTGCGATTCACCTAGCTGGGACTGCCCCTAGAAGGGAAGAAGGAGAAGCTAGTGGTGCAGGTGGTGAAGCCGGTGGAGAAGCCGAGGAGCAGGTGCCCATGGGACGTAGAAGGGCACATGTGAATGTTGGGGAGAGATTGCAAATTATTGATGAGAGGCTCGAGGGAATGTCATCCCACTTCAACGAGGAAATTGAAAGCCTTGGAGTGGGTCTTTTTGGTCTTAGTAACCAGTTCGAGGGTTTTTCAGGTGCATTGGATCAAGTGCAGTAGCTCCAGCAGGATTTCTTTCGTTGGAATGCAGATCGGACTAGCCAGATGCTTCAGCATATGCATTTAAGCCACCCTAGGTGGGGAGGTCCGGAGTACGTGTACCAGCCCAACATTCCCGATGTCGGAGTCCAAGGAGGAGTGGCCTTCATGCGATCCGGCTCCACTCCTGGAAGCACCGCAAGCACTCCATTTGAGCCTTCTCAATTCCACTCCATGGATCATGATCTCCCCGAGGACGAGTGATTTCCCCATTTGATGAAACAATTTGAAACAATTTTAAAAACTATTTGAAACTCAAGTCTGTAATAACTTAACTATTAGGATGTTTGCCTTTTCTATCTTTAATTGTACCCGTCGGGTACAAAATTTTCCTGGTATGCTGTGCAGGTTTTTGTTCTGTGACACAGTTACGGCGTAACCTTATGATATAGTTACGCCGTAACTACTGCTGGAGTAGGGAATTTTGGAAGCAACACAACTAGTTAAGGCCAACCCCTGATTCAACAAACATTACCCAACCCATGACCCACCTTCAACCTTTAGTATGACATCTTGAGCAACCATTCGAGAGGGGAGTTTCTTTCTTTCTTGATTATTTTTCATTTCTATTTTATTTTTCCTTTTTCGTACAAATGGGACTTTGTACACTTCAAGTGGGGGGATAGGAATAGAAATGAAGTGTTTGATTACTTAGCGTACTTGCCTAATTTTCTAGTTGGTTTTAAAAATTTTAAGCTTATTTGAAATTTTTTAACCAAACTAGAATCCAATAAAAGTCGAGCACACAATAACCCTTATTACCATTGGTGAGATTTAGCCTTTCCGTTTCCCCCATCTTTACCCAAATTTACCATGAATTGAGTATGCCGGTAGTATTGTAAACTTTAGAACTTGGCTTTTACATCACTTCGAGACCATAAACGAGTAGTGTATCAAGTTATCTTGGTGCATTTGGAAAAGACGATTTGAAAAAAGTAAATGTTTTTAGGATCAACCCCAAACAGCCCATATGTGTTCACCTGTGTGTGTTTATCGATCAGTCGCATTGGCTTTTCGACCCCCGTGTTAACCCTATTTGTTGCACTCAACTTTAGTGCAAGATACCCCTAGTTACACCCTTTTGAGCCTATCCTTTCATTTCATTACCCTTATTTTCGTTACAACTTTACACCTTAGCCTACCGTGTAGTTTTACCTTTTTACCTAAAAGCCATTGTTCACCCGAGTTTGAGGTTCAAAATAAAGATGCATATAACATCTCGCTTAAAGATCTCGAAGACCCCAAGTAATCACCCTATGCTCAGTTCTTGTGGGAAAAAGTATATCATTGTATCTCAAGCATATCTTAGTATATGCAAAAAAAAAAAAAAAAAAAAAAAAAAAAAAAAAAAAGCACGATCATTTAGTGCGACAAAGTATTGGCACTACATAGAATTGCATTGAGAATAATCTTCTCATAAGTTTGGAAGAATTTGTTCAAAATTAATGTTGAAGATTCCGGAGGCATGCACTGACCTAATGGAGACGAACCTTGAATTATTGGTTGGATAATGGCAACTAGGTTTTAAGCTAAACTATTTGTTTTCTTTTTCCTTTTCACCCATTAATTATCCCATGCCTATCCTTACCCTTTTTGTCGTGAAGCGTGTCTAGGTGATGCAGCGAGCAATCCTTGATGTCTTGGCCATGGATTTGGTCATGTATCATTGATTTTATCCACTTCGCCGTGACACGTTAGTAATGACACCACCCCTTTAGCCTTCATTACTCAACCCAACATTGCTTTTTAAATTTTGTCTTGACCTTAGCTCTAGTGGTGGAGTTGTGTGTAATTGCCAAGCTTATGATAGAATACTTGCTATGTCCGTGCAATTGAGTGATCACCCCGAAATTAACACTTAGAATAGGATGAGTGAGAGTGTTTTCGTTCCCATTTCGTGAGGTGTTCGGCTCTTATTAATATTCTAGCATGGTATTTAAAACTACGCATTCTTCATGAATGTATCTTTTGTAGTTTAAACTGGTCTACTTGAGGGCAAGTAGAGTTTAAGTGGGGGGATATTTGATAACATCAAATTATCCTGAGTTTCTAAGCATTAATTTCCCCCTTTTATCATCACATTTTAAATATATTATTAGTATAAACTTTCTTATTCCTTTATATTTCATTTCAGGACGCATTGGAAGCAAGGAAGCTACTATTGGACATTCTCATGATATATTACGACGTAACCATGTAACGCAGTTACGACGCAACTGAAGATCTCGATGACTACGGCGTAATCCTTAGATAAGGTTACGCCGTAACCAAACTACGGCGTAGCCTCAACTCAAGATACGCCTTAACTATAACTTACACTAGAATTTAGTAACTACGGCGTAACACCGAACAAAGTTACGCCGTAGCGAATGGATAAGCACTGAAGATTGAAGAAAGTTACGGCATAACTACCTAATAGGTTACGCCGTAACTATTTTGAAGCCTATAAATAATCGACGATTTCATCAGTATCAGATATCTCTCCTTTCCCAAACCTTCTAGGGTTTGGGGAGATCAAAACACAGAAGAAAAAGCATGGTTTAGGAGCATGAATAACGAAGTTCTCGCCTACGATTTCCTTTGTATTCGAGTTTGGATTCTTTTTATATTTTTCTAGATCTTATGTTATGAATTCATGTTATTAATTAAAGCTTGCATTTATGTTATTGTTATTCTCTATAATTCTTTATAGACATTTGCTAGTCTTTTCATAGATCGCTAGCCTTAGTAGTGTTATAAGCTTGGTAGTATCTAAAGGGCTGGGAGATATGACCAACTGACCCCAGTCCAATAGATAGCGAAGTATGGGAGGAATTGGCCATAGTACGACCACTCTTCGTGTGCGAATCGACCAAAGGATCACTTACCAAGTAGAGGTACTTAAGAGGTTAGGGGGAATCTAAGTTCCTAACAGCCGGGTTCCCACCATCTAGATCTAGTAGATAT
Organism: Chrysanthemum lavandulifolium; assembly: GCA_022545495.1. Classification (NCBI taxonomy): domain Eukaryota; kingdom Viridiplantae; phylum Streptophyta; class Magnoliopsida; order Asterales; family Asteraceae; genus Chrysanthemum; species Chrysanthemum lavandulifolium. Next base: position 122,818,624 of record CM040239.1, read on the forward strand.
GGTGCTTAATGACTGCTATTAGGTTGCCGAATGATCCCGGGTGACCTGCTCATCTTGGTGAGGAACCTAAGAACCATAGGCCATGACAAATCGACCAAAGGAGTCTAGTGATAATTAACCACTATATTGAATCTTAGTATAGGGATGCAATTCATATTTGTTTTCTTTAATAAGCTTCGTTTATCCTTCTCCTTACCTTAATTTCAGGTGTCTCTGTAAGTAGAATAATTACACACCTATCTAATACATTAGTTTTGCCTACCATATATTGCCTATGTTTTATCTAATCAACTTAGTTCTTTTCAAGGTCACAGCTCTCTTGGGACGATACTCGAATTTACCTAAGGCTTTACTACATCTGATCGGGTACTCTGCCCGTTAGTATGTGTTTATCCTAAGTTATTCAAGTTTTATAAATATTAAAAGCAGGATGAAATAGCACATCAATACCCATGGTTCAAACTATACCATTTACTACAAAAATGCTAACAGGGACGGAGCTAGGAATATGTGTTAAAGGGGGCCGTAAATAATTTGCATAATAACACACATTTCATGAAGCGTTTATCTTATCGGGTTCAATGGTTCAACCATCTTAATTGATTTACAACACATATGAAATTACAATTTGTTCTTAAGTTATTATCTTTAACTTTAATCAATTTCAAATCAACAAACTATACATAAATATTTTCAACTAACTAGGTATCCGACTTTGCTAAATAAGCAAGTTCTTAATCATTCTTTTCCTTCAAACAACTCTTCCTCAAACATAGAAATGTTTTTCTAAATCGTATGAACAATCATAAACACATAATATTCATAGTACAAGGTTACTATACTATACCATGCATATATGATTTTCTTTATTTACCATCGATATTGAAATTTCTCTTATGCGTTTTGAGACTTGATCTATCCATGCATGCTATTTCTTCACGTTGCCATGGGCGTGCAAATCTATACATTAGAGAAAAACCCATTAATATAAGCTCCCAAATGAAGGTCGTTTGGTAAACAAGCTCGAGCCAAATAAACCCTTATAAGAACAAGTAGTCCAGACCATATAAGATCTTTTGTGTGAATAGAGACCGTATAAGCTCATTTGATTTTTATTTATATAGTTTTTTTTACCAATAACATGTCGATAAGTGCTTATTAATGTCATGTTTGTAATCAATTTCTATATGATACAACATAAAATATTTGAGTTTTTACACACAATCAAAACATATTTATTTCTTATATACTTTATGATTGTACAATAAGATGCACATACCAGGCCGTCAATAGTGATTAACGGAGTTAGGGGTGATGGTGGTGCTGCCGAGTGCAAGATAACCTGAAAATAAGAAATAGAAGAAACTACGTTAGACGGAGCGTGGGGGGAAGCCCCCGTGAACCGCCTCAGGTGTGAGAATCAGTCATGGTGATTATGTCATGAAAGTATTGACGTGGAGAAGATGAAATATTTTGGGTTAAGTTAGGTTACATACCTCTGTGATGACTTCCTTATTTATAGGAATAATAATCCACAGAGCGATTCTGAGGGTGTGTGAAGGCGATTCTGAGAGGTCATGCGATTCTGAGGGTCATGGCTAAGATCATGGTTGTTGACCAGTTCTGTTTGACCATATCTTATTTGACCAGTTCTGTTTGACCAGCTCGATCATACCCACGTTCATAGGTAGAGAGGCTATGACATTTAGGCTTCGACCCTTGTCGGAGGCCGGGCTCTGAACAGGGCTTCGATAGGGTTTCGAACCTTGACAGAGGTCAGGCTTCGAACCTTGTCGGAGGCAAGGCTCTGAATTGTGACGGAGGCCATGCTCTGAACAGTGATGAAGGCCTTGACGGAGGCCAGGCTCCAAACCATGACGGAGGCCTTCACGTAGGCCAGGCTCCTAACCGTGACACAGGTTAGACACTGTGAGTGCTTTGGGTGTAGGTTGGCGGATTCCCTTGCGGTAGCCATTGTGAATGACTTTATGCCAACATTATATGTAGGATGAAGGCATAGGCTTCGTCCTTTAGGAGGGTACATCATACCCTTTGTACAAATGGTAAGACCAGAGTGACAGTAACGCTCGTTAGCAGAGCGGAGGGTACGTCATCAAGCCCCCCAGTCTAATGTTATGCATGCGAAGGGTGCATGGCTTTAGACTTATCATTGCTTTGTTAAAAAAGACTCGGTAACAATTTCTACTACTTTTGTTTTGTCAAATCAAATATAAAAGTAGCTATACTTGTTTTTAGTAGTCCACATTTGACTCTATCATGGTGGATACCTCATTAAGCCCCCAGTCTAATGTTATGAATTCGTAGGAGGCATGAGATTAGACTTAAGTAGTCCTGAAACCCTTTGTTATATAAGGAGCGTGTGTATTAGGTTTTTCCATATAACTTTCGCTTTTAGTTATAAGCAAGTTTTATTGGAACCTATTTGTACATATGCTGAGTTATCGAAAGGTACCAAGGTTTGTGTATAAACTTGGCTTTGTTTTATAATGCATGACATAATGGCATTTTATCGCATATCTTAGGCTCTGGCATGCTCACGTACCTAATGCGAGGATCATGGAGGTGTCCCATGATTTTGGGGAACCGCTTGGTTAATGTCCCACGATCCCTATCTTGCCGGGAAAGCCTTGATAGGGTTGCGAATGTGGGTTTGACTTGGTCTTAAGAAACCTTTGCATAAATATCTTCGATGAGCATACCCCAAAGGGCTTAGGCCTTCGATTGGCGAATTCCCAACTAGTAACCATATCAAAGATGAATGGTTTTACGCCAAAGAAGATTTTTGGAGGTTTGCCAAGTATGTCAGAATGTAGCTCCTAAGTGAGTATGAAGGGGAGACCTTCAAATTGGATTGAGGGTATATCATCAAGCCTCTCGGTCGAAAGTGATGCGTACACTTTGAATATAATGCTACTGACTTAAAAGAAATACTTCCTTGTGATAAATCGAACAAAGATTAATCGTTAAGTAATATAAACCTCGAAGGTTGTATATTTTGTATGTATACGAAGCTTATGGACTTCATTTAAGCAAAGTAGTAGTCCTTGGACAATTTACTTACTTTCTTTTGCAAGGCTATGGCCTTTATGCATGTTAAAATAATATCCCTTGCTTAGGATTTTAACTATCGTAGGTGGGGAGTGGTTTCTCTCACCTTTTATTATTAAATTTCTACTAATGGGAGACTATGTTTCACTTTTGCTGTTATGTTTATTCTTATCATGCGTTACTTATGCATGCATTGTTATTTTACAACCTAAGACGTATGGTAGATGCATAGCCTTATTGTGTGTAAATTCTGCATCAAGAATATAGCAATCATATAATTTAATTGCTGACAGAGGGTCGCGACCCACTCCATCTTTATCCTTTGGGTAACATATGGCTTGGAATACCTTAAGACCACTTAGGAAAGTTAATGTGAAGTGTAATGGATGTTGTATATGTATTCAAGACTTTGTATTTGTCTTGTTTCATCCCTTCGACATTGAAACTTATAAACGACTTGGCTGAACAAATCTTTGTTGTATAATAACGAAACAAGAGATTTGAGGGAAATGCGTTATATCATTAAGTGGGTAGGGAGAATTACATCATTTCAAGAAATGAAAACTAAGACACCTACCATTAATACTTCTTTCCCCAAGTGAGAAGAATTCTATACATTGATTTTAAACAAAATAAAGAAAGTTTAACAACTATGAGTGATGACGTACCCTCCGATCAGGTCGAAGGACTCCCCTTCGGCCTCAGTCGAATTTGCATAACGAAGGACCAAGTCTATCTTCCTAAGTCATCGATGGCATAAAACCATTCATCATTGATATGGTTACCAGTTGGGAATTGGCCAATCGAAGGCCTAAGCCCTTCGGGGTCTTACCTTGAAGACACTAAGACAAAGGAGAACACTGACTTGGTCTTCAACCACATTCCCACTATCTCCTTAGCTTCCCTGCCAAGACATAGAGAGTGGGGATGAAGCCCTACCGGTTACCACAAATCATGGGACGCCCCCATGATCTCCGAAACGTGTGCAAACACTCTCCAAGCGTATTTCTCTATCTATAAATAGGTTGGACAAGTCATTTCAATGGTATGTTCACTCAACATAGCATTTCACATACTCTACATTACTTACAACACATATCACATACTTACTCGCACGCCGGAGGTGGTTCGCAGGGTCCAACCCTGTGAATCACTTAAAGAAGTGTCTACTATTTCTTATTGCATTGGCTACAAGTTTGGCTCAAGCATAACACCCTCATACCCTTCGATCACCATTGAAGGCCCTGGTCGCATTTAAATATTGTACAATCGGTGGCGCCATCCGTGGGACCCGCTACAATTGGTCTCATTATTCCAAACTTATAACCAACAATCACACTCACTACTTTTACAAAGATGAATCAAGGAAGAGAAGATACTCCCCCTCCGGGTTTCTCGACCTTGACACCAATCCCAGTCAACGATCCTAACAACCTTCCCAATATAACCACGTCCACTTTCACCACACGATCTCACCCAAAAATAACTCCCAACAACCATGCTTCGAGGTCAGCCAACCCCAAACCAGTTATGAGTCCTGCGTTCGTCGAAGCTAACCTCGAAGCAATGGAGTCCTTATTGATGGCTCGAAGGAGACAGACTCGGAACGTAGAGATGCGGAGGGAGTTGGAATACTCTAGTGATGAGTATGACGAAGAGATAGAGATGGAGACTAGGCCCTCGGCTCCTGGGGCTACACGCTCAGTGCTAAGGATAGGATCTCCTGGAAGTCGAAGGCCTAGTGGAAGATCGGTGGGTTTCGAAGATGTTTCGGAGAGGGCTCCGATGAGAAGAGAAGGAACGATGGAAGGCTCCAATGGAAGGAGTCACCGAAGGGAGACTACAGAGGTTAACTTGCCACCACTCTTGGCAGCCCACTGGGAGGCGAGGCGGGGTTCCGTTGCGGCCTTCTCATGCATCCGCGTGAAGGAAATCCACCTCAAATGAATGGGAGGAAATCTTCCTCCTCATGGTATGTACCTCCTTTCGGACTCAATCTTATCCCCATGGGGTCTATCCCCCCCTAATGGGCGACTAGCAACCCTAGCTTTCCTCAACCTTATGGGAACATGCCCTACGGGCAACCCATGGTATACCCTCCGTATCCTGTAGGAAACCATCCATCTTTTATAGCTATTGGTTACCCTCCTTATGCTAACCAAAATCCTGTCGGAGTACTTCCGAACCATAACCCATACAAAATTGTCCTCACTTACATGCCACCTTACAACTGCCTTTATTCGGAGCCCATGGGTTCCACGACACCTTTTGTAAGATGGATAGAAGACTACCCTCTACCCGACGGGTTGAAAATGCCCACACACATTGGTATGTATGATGGGAAGGGGGACCTAGATAATTTCTTACACCTGTTTGAAGGGGCTATTAGAATGCAGAAATGGGTTATGCCGGTTGCTTGCCACATGTTCACGATACCTTGCGAGACTCCGGTATGGTGGAATGGGCAAAAGCATGTAGCATAGTGAATTTGGATGACCTCAAGGCCAAGTTTAGATCACACTTGACCATCGGAAGAAGTTCACAAGGACTCATTTGACCACAACATCAAACAAAGGAAAACGAGAGCACTAGGGCTTTCGTTACAAGATACTCCACCTTGCAGATTGTTAGGAATTAGAAATTCCGGTGATTAAAGAGTCGAGTCACCTCAAGTATATGTAATCGTTAGAAAGCTCGTAGTCGTAGTTCTTTTGGCAAGTTAAGTAGTAATTTAGTTAAGTAACACCGTGGAGGACTGGACGGTCTTTACCCACGACACCAACATTCTGAGATCTTATGCCCGATCCACATTTAGTGAAGGGTATAAAGTGTTAGGAATTAGAAATTCCCACCTCAAGTGTGGCGAGTTATGTAAGACTATAAATACTCTCTACCTCCCAAGGTAGAGACTTGGAGCTCATAATAATATCTTTCACTTTCTCTCACTAAGTTCCCTAAACCTCTAACTTTCTCTCTAGAATTCCATCTTATTCGCCACCTTGTGTTATGGTTTGATGTGTATGTGAAAAGTTATATCTTACAATTGGTATCAAGAGCCATGGTTAGATCATATCTTGCACATCTTTGGATTTATAGTGGTTTTAGGTGGTTTTGAGTTTGAAAAAGTTTAGTGGTTTTTGCATCATTTGGTTGATTTCTTGTGTTAAAGTTTGAATTTTGTTGGTACTTTTATGTTTAGAATCATCAAAAGTGTTTAGGTTTTCATTTGGTAAGCTTGAATCATCTTGGTTGGGTTGTTTTGGATTGAAAAGTGAAGGTTATTTGGTTTTCAAGCTAGCGACTTAGCTCTCGGACTTGTTTTCTTGGTAGCGACTTGCTTCATAGTTTTGTAGCGACTTACAGCTTATAAAAGCTAGCGAGTTAGAGCTAGCGAGTTAAAGCACAAGTAGTGGAATCTCCACTACGGTTAGCGACTTGTGGTAGCGACTTAGTCCCAGAGCGAGTTGCTCTTTAGCGACTTGCATATCTAGCGACTTGTGTAGCAATTCTCGCCAAAATTTTGCTAGCGACTTGAGTCCATAGCGAGTTACTACTTAGCGACTTGCTTTTTGTCTAGCGACTTGGGACCCAGAGCGACTTAGTGGTGTAGCTAATTAAGTGTTAGCGACTTAGCACTTAGCGACTTGGTGACTTAGCGACTTGGTTCAAGGGTTATAGCGACTTGGTTGATTTTTACGAAGAAGAGGTTTGACCAAAGTTGACTTTTACGTCAAAACTTCAAACGGCCATAACTTTTGATCCAGTAACTCTGTTTCAAATAAATACCGTCAAAACGACCGGATAAACTGAATATTGTGAAGTTTCACAACGATGTCGTGAAACGAATTTTCGAGGCCCAAATCCACTCGAAGGAAGTTATTGAGCTTTTAAGTTTTAGACCTAAAATTCTCCGTAAAACGTGCATCAACCAATCCAAATCTCAACCAATCAACATTTCACCTTTCCTACGAACAATCTAAAGTCCTATCACACAATCGTCTTTCATCGTATCATTCCATCGGTCATCTTAACACCCTCATCGGTCATTGCTTAACGGTTTCGTCTTGATTTTAGTAAAATCCCGCGAAGATTCTATTTCTCGGTTTAAATCATAGACGTGTAAAATCCGTGCATCCTTCCACATCATGTCTTACTCTCTTGACCCGTGATTTCGAAGTGCTTAAATCGTATGATGTTGTGGACAACAATGATAATGTATGCCACAATCGAACGATTAAAGATGATTGAATTAAGCAATGAGGATGTGAGATCTCCGTGTTCGAAATCTAATGAGAGAATTGCACCACCAAGCTACGAATGCCATGCAAATGAAATGCGACATTGAGCCCTATCGCCTACTTCATCTGCACCTCATTCGGTTGTTATCCATAGTCGGGATCGAACATGTAGTGCTCTTTTCCGCCAGACTTACCTACATTGACAAGAAGCTTGTTGAACTTAGAGCATTTAAAGTCGCAACTTACCAATGAAGAAGTTCAAAAGGATGGTTCCAGTCAGACTCTTCAAGTAATCTACAAACAATTTCAACCATTCATCGGTGGGGAATATTCATAGATTACAATCAACACTTGACCGAATTTCCTTCAAAAACATCTTGGAATGGAAATTCAGAATTCATTGAGACATTTATCCAACTCATGGATAATATGAAAAGTTCATTGAAGAATCGCACAAAAGAATGAAGACGTGAATGAGTGTCAAGTGCGGTTGAAAGATTGTTGTGATAAGTTGGGTAATGTATCCGTGAAGAATCGGGTGGTCTTGAATGCGTAATGTTAGAGAAAACAAATAATGATGAGTCGGACAATGCTAAAATAGAATCTTCATGCTCATGTCCACAAGAGAGAGGTGCACCAACACAACCCGTGCAAGCTAATGCAAAGGAACGCTACATGGAAGCTTCGGATGTACCCAAGATAGAGATGCACCGCCACAACCTCATGCACGTTAATGCAGAGGAAACTTGCATGAAAGTTTCTGCAGACCTAGGTATGCATCTTCTTCTCAAAATGATGATTATGGATTGCATGAGTACACTACATTTGTGCCTCGATGATTCCTTGACCACCGAACTCAATACCTATAAGGATCAAGTTGCCATATACGAACAACGTGCTAAGTTTGAACTTACCACTCGTGAGCGGGAGATGGATATCCAAATGCGCATAATTATTAGAAAAAGTAATTTTAGAGAAGAAGTATTAAAACAAGAGTTAAACTCCTTACAAGAAAAGCTTTCCAAACCGCTAAGCAAAACACGAACTTCAAGAAAATGTTAAAATGCTTAAGCAAGAATTCAAGGCTAAGGAATCAAAACTTTTGAATGATTTTTCCAATCTAAAAACTTTGAAAACAAGCTTGAAAATAAGTTGTACGTATAAGGAATACCATTCAAACCGCTCACATGATCACTAAGCATCGAGTCTTAAGCGATAAGCATAGCATTCCCTTGTTGAGGAACCAAATCCAGAGGTAATTAAAAGGCTAGAAATGCTCATAAGGTGCTTTATGATGGTAATGAAATCCTTAAGCCTAGGCGTAAACCTAGTTGCGTTGAGTGCACCGAGGAAGATAAGAAATCGATGAAGTCACTAGGGAGAAAATGAATAAGAAGTTAGAAGATCCCGAGTGTAAAAGAATAACATAACGATCAAACCCCATAATTACACTAAAGAAAATTGGATCTCCTTGAACAAGTTTAAGCCTCGGACTCTATTAACCCCCGAACAAGTGTTCGGAAAAGGATATGGAAATGCAAAAGTGAAAATCTTGTTGAAAAGAATCCCCTTGTAGAAACGCCTAAATCAACTGTGTATCCTCCTAATACACCAATGCACTTAGTTCCTAGATCTCTTGCCACTAAAAGCAAGACCTTAATCGATGAATATGTTATCTTTCAACTATTTGTTGATTTTGAGAAAACTTGTAAGAAAAGGATCACACCCACCGGTATAATCAAGGGAAAGGGTTTGAGCAAACTAAAGAATGCTATTTAACCGAGGTCATGCCTTTCTTTAAACAACTAAAAGATCAATTTGAGAGTCTTAAAAGGGACGATTCGATATTAAAGAAATGGAAAAGGTATTTGATGCAATGATTGTTGAGGTTAGTGATTATGAGAGAATTAAAATATAATGAGATTGAGAGGAAGAACTTGCATACACCGAATGAGAATCGATTTATGAATGTATTGCTCAAGATGTGTTTTCATCGCTACAAATTGTTCCATTAATGCTTCTCAATTTCATGAATTATCTGTTGCTCTAAAAGTCTCCCATGATCGTGTCATTGAGCTTGAAACAACAAATTCAAAATTGCATGAGAAAATAGAACAGATGATCATGATAACTTGGTCAAACATTATTCTAAATTAGAAGTTGAACATCTTGCTTTGCAATTAAAACATCAACATCTCAAAGAAAATGTTAAAACCTCAAATATCAAGACATCCTCGATGCTCCCGAGTTTGATGCGCTTTTGAAATTAGCAAACGTGATGAACAAATTCGAGCTCATTGCCACACGATCAAAAGATTGAAAGCCCAAATTTCACAACCGAAAGGTGAAAAGAAGGATGTGACTGGTTCCCATATGCCTCCACCTTTAGATTCTCGAATTTCCAACTTCAAAACATAATTGATAACTTGCAAAAGGAAAATGATTGTTTTAAAGTGAAATTTCAAAGGTTAATGATCAAAACAAAGAGTTATGTGATTCATTTAAAGTTAATCATGATAAACAAATTGAAAAGATAACTTCTTTACTTAACGATATTGAGAATCAAGCGTGAGGTGAAAGGAAAGTTGCCAATCCCAAATTGCAAATACTGCTCCTAAGGTTTCGATTGTGATAAATATGCTATCGATATGTTATATATTCCTCCGCCCATTAGGAATAATGAACTTGCACATAAAGCATACCTCTCATACCTTAAGGAAAGTTTGAAGGGTCTCCGTGAGATTGTTGAAGATGAAAGATTAGAAAACCTTTTGATAGTACTATAGCCTATGCCTCGCATGGATGCCAAACGATCTCGTGAACTCTTAGAGTATGTAATTGTCACAAGTCCGAAATCTAACAATAGGCGAGATAGAATAGTTGTGCCTTGTTCTATGCCTAAAGCCAAGCATGTGACCCTTGATATGCCTTGTTCCATGTCGAAATTCAAGCAAGCAACCTTGATGTGCCTCCTAGAATTTCGGATCCCAAAGACTTCTAGACCAGAATGCGAAAAGTAGTGAAGCCATGTAATGTTCCCATCATTACTTCTACAGATGCTAAGATTGACACTAAAGTTAGCGGGTCAAAACCTAGAAGCAATGCAAAGAAGGATAGGATTACGCAAACTAAAAGTGATCATGATAAGGAAGTAAAAGAACACCATAGGGACAAGAAGTTTGATTTGAACAAAAGAATCGTGTTAGTTCTAGTATTAGCTCTAAGCTATCGAAATTAATTCGAGGCCTTATGTCATCTGCAAAACATGTAAAAATGTTTATTTTCGGTAATCATGATAAATGTGATGTGTTATTTCGAGATCTAAGAATCATACCCCGCTTAAGAAAGTTTGGAAAGCAAAACAGATAAGCAATCTCGAAACCTACAGGAAGGTTTTTACCAATGTAGGATTTCGGTGGAAGCCAACAGTCGAATGTTCACGAATGGCAAACCTTGCTCTTTAACTAGATCCACTATGCCGAGAATAGTGCTGTTAAGGTTTGGAAGCCAACCGGTAGAATAATCCCATTAAGCACAAAATGTCATTTGACTAAGTCTCGATGCCTCTACTAGTTCGACTCCTAGGGATAATGCCATTGCATCTAGGGTTTCACGATTCAAAGACTGTTTGTGCTAACCAAAAGGAACCCATCAAGACGTGGGGATCCAATGTTTCCAATTCTCTGTCTTCGTCTATTGTCCAAAGCGGTCGTATAAATCGTCCCTTGGTATTTGGATTCGGCGGCTCTAAACATATGACTGGGCTCTTAACAATGACGTCTGCTCAAATCGCCTCAGCCTCGTACTTCATCATTATGGCGTCTGCAGATAACACTTCAGCCCCGTTCCTCAAAGAAAAGAAAGGTGTACGCTTGAGGCGCTTTATCTTCTTAAGAAGAGAAATCTTCATGTTTATGACCATTCTCATCGACATTCTTCATCAACATGCTTCATGCTTTTTCCATGCGCTTGGTCATCAAGTGAACCGGACTACCGATAATTACTCTTATTCCTCTTGCTCAATATAATGAAGATGGCGACATCATGTGCTAATTTTATGGGAGAAGTGTGAATATAATACATTTGGATGATAATCACTTGGTTAATCAAGAATGGCATCTCTGTATGCAATTCTTGAGGGGAGAAGAAGTGTGAATTTTTGCATGGTTGATCGATATTTGAGAATATATGGTCAAACGGCTCCTAACCCATGTAAGAACCGAGATTCTTCTTATCGGATCATCTTCACATGTAGTTTCTTCTAAGAGCCGTTGGTTGACATCTTCACACGGGCCGATATGATTAAATGACAAAGTGCTTCTAGTTGTTTGGGTGATTTCTTTGATGAACATCTTTACGTTCTTGTTTGATTGGGAGGATTTTAATTAAGGGATTTGCTATTTACAAGTTAACGGAATGCCTTTGGTGTGAAGAAGATGTTAACTGCTATTTCCCCATTCGGATAATCTTGAAGAAGGTCGAGTCTACGCCTAATCTACATTTGAAAGCTACATGATTAGAAGACTAAAGACAATTGCATTTGATGATCTAAAGACTTCTTCTTAATCCGGCCGAGAAGAACACTTGAAAATCTTCGCCGCTTTAGGGAGAGCACTAATTGGGGGAGATTGAAAAGCCAAAATTTAATCCCCAATTAGACTTGCTCAGATTCTTTAGCAATGATTCATTGCTTGATTTTTGATGACACTCCTCCAACGCCTAATGCTTCAATTACTAAGGATAATTGGGATTCATTGTTTGGGATTCATTGTTTTTCAAAGATATGTTTGATGAGTACTTCCAACCTCTAACGAATGTTGATCATCCAGCTTCTGAAGCTCATGCTCCGGTTTCTATTGACTCAACTGGTTCACCATCTAAGAAGTACTTCTTGGAATTCTCAAGAAACCTTATCTCCAGTTACTTCACAAGGCGTTGTTAATGACTATCATTGCAGTTGCACTCATGAATAGTGATCCGCTCTTTGGTACTCCTTTGCCAAATCTTCACGGATCATTGTTTCATTGTTCTTCTCCAAATGTGCGGACTCTCATTGCACGCTTATAAATCAACCACATGAACATTAAGGAAAATGACTACCTCATCCGTCGAAGACATTTGTGGTGAACCTTCCGGATCGGTCTCTACATGTATACCTTTAGGAAGAATGCATTAATGTCGAGAAATCATTTGTTCCGGTTCATTCAAAGGATCGACGACATCCGGTTGTACGTTTATTCACGTGTTGGGCATTTGACACAAGTCGATTACTTGAGTTAATCAATTATCACTTATTTGAGATTGAAGTTAAAATTCACAAAGGCGAGCTTAAGATGCAAATGCATGGAATTCTTCTTCGCCTTCAAGTTTGGTATATCGTTTTCTTTATCGCTGGTCACTTCAAATTGTCTACATATGGGTTGATAAAGATAGTCGAGAGAGTTTCTATCGCAGGTGGTCCTATGGCTCTGGACACTCCACCGGACCCGCACTTCAAGACAGTCCCATTAGTTCATCCCTTATACCAAACTCTTCTCCAAAACTCCATATGTACCTCCATCCGAAGATGATTTAAAGAAATTGTTTGATCCCATGTTTGATGAACATTATGAGCCAAGTGCTAATGAACCGACAATTCCTACTTGAGGTCGCTCATATTCCGTGAATGAAGTCAATCCTTCAATCTCAATATCATTAAGTCAAGAAGCACTGCGCCGATCCTTGTCTCATCAACAAATCATCAAACTTCAAATGTACATCATGGAAATGTTTCGCATCAATGATGAAGTTAATCCCTTTGCTACTCCGAAGATGCTCCATTTGAAAACATATTTGCTACTCCCGAATCATCATCGAACCATCTTCTTGAGGAGACATCGACTCGCTACCTCGGTTCCTCAACAAATGCCACATGAACACCTCGAAAATGGACTCACGATCATCCATTAGACAACATCATTGGAAATCCTTCTCGTCTCCCAGATCAACCCGGAAACAACTTGCAACCGATGCCTTATGGTGCTTCTTCAACTCCGTACTATCTAAGATCGAACCAAAAGATGTTAAAACCGCTATGAATGAAGATAGTTTGGTTCAATGCTATGCAAGATGAAATTCATGAGTTTGATCGATTTGATGTATGGGAGTTAGTACCGCCTCCAGATCGTGCTATGATTATAGCTCTAAAATGGATCTTCAAAGTAAAACTTGATGAGCATGGTGATGTGTTGAAGAACAAGGCTCGATTAGTTGCTAAAGGATATCGTCAAGAGGAGGTATAGACTTTGAAGAATCTTTTGCTCCGCTGCTCGAATCGAGGCAATCGAATCTTTTGGCTAATGCCGCTAGTAAGAACATGGTGGTATATCGATGGATGTAAAGACGGCATTTCGAACGGAGATCTTAAAGAAGTCGTCTATGTCGCCCAACCCAAGGATTTGTGAATCAAGAGCATCCTACTCACGCTTATCGTTTGAAGAAGGCTCTTTACGGTTTAAAGCAAGCTCCAAGGGCATGGTATGATACACTATCAAAGTTTCTTCTATCAACCGGATTCATCAAAGGAGCATTGATCCTACATTGTTCACCGGAAGTCGTGCAAACATTTAATTCATGTTCAAATTTATGTTGATGATATTATTTTTGCCTCGACCGACCCAATGGAATGTGATCGTTTTCAAATGAAATGAGTTCAAAGTTTCAAATGTCAATGATGGGACAAATGTCATTTTCTTGGGATTACAAATTTCACAAAGTCCGGAGGCATTTTCATAAATCAATCTAAATATGCAAATGAGATTTTAAAGAAATTTGGATTTGATTCAAGTGACCCTGTTGACACCCCCATGATTGACCGAACCAAACTAGATGAGGACCTCTCGGGGATCATGATTGACCAAACGAAATATCGTAGTATGATTGGATCCTGATGTATCTCACCGCTAGTAGACCGGACATCTTGTTCTCTGTATGCATGTGTGCTAGATACCGTGCTAAGCCTACTAAAAGCACCTTGAAGCGGTTAAACGGGTCTTCGGTATCTCCAAGGAACCATCAATATGGGACTATGGTACCAAGGACACCGGTATGTCACTAACGGCCTATGCGCATGCCGATCATGCGGGTTGTCAAGATACTCGTCAAGCACGTCCGAGGTGCTCGGTTTTGGGTGATAAGCTTGTGAGTCGGGTCTTCAAAGAAGCAAATGAGTACTTCTATTTCCTCTACAGAGGCTGAATTCATAGCCATGTCATCTTGTTGTGCTCAAATCCTATGGATGAGATCTCAATTATCGACTATGGCTTTGAATTCAACAAAATCCTCCATCATCGTGATAATAAAGTGCTATTGCTCTCTCATGCAACAACGTTCAACACTCAAGAGCAAAGCATATCGACATTCGACATCATTTCATCGGGAACAAGTGGAAAAGGTGTGGTGGAACTATATTTTGTGAGGTCCGAATATCGCTTAGCGACATCTTCACCAAAGCTCTTCCAAGAGAACGTTTTGAGTTTATTCTTCCACGCCTTGGTTTGAAAAGCCTTCAACCGAAACACTCAAACGCCTTCGGAGGAAGACGAGGAGTAAAGGTCTTTCTTCATCTATCTCTTGTAAATATTTATTCGAAAAACAAAATACAAAATTATAAAACTTTCAAAATCCAAAATAAAAATTTGAAAAATTCAAAAATCTTCAAAAAATATTGTCATTTTGTCATGTTTTTCGGTTCGATAATATCTACGGTCTTTGTGTTGTCATTCAAAGAATGACACGGGACTTTAGATGTTGTTCAATTTAAAAAAAAAAAAAAAAAAAAAAAAAAAAAAAATCAAAAATATTTTTGGGAGAAAGAGAAATGGTTTATTGTCATTTCGTGCAATAACCCGTTTTTAAAGAAAGAACAGAGCCATGTTTTACCATGTTTTCAAATCTTATGCTCGATTCTATAAACTCCTATCTCATTAAAACTAAATGCTTTGAAAAATAACTCAATCTCTATTTTTGATAATCATCGGACTTATTTGTCAAAATCTCTATCTCTCAATCAACAACCTCGTCATTGATTGAGGGGAGAATGATTTCAATTAAATTAAAAGTTATTTGGCATTAAATTGTTTTCAAAAGATATACATGCATGTTTTATAAATGGAGTTTAAAGTCTTAAAATCGATCCTCATCGCTTCAAACGCTTTCACAATCAAGTCACAATTCTCCTTAAAGCTTTCAAAATCAATTTAAATCTATACGAGATCACAAATCTCAAATGATTTGATAATTGTGATCGGGGAGAATGTGTGATTTAAATTGGATTTAAACCGATAATTAGGTAAATGGTTATAAAAGGATGTACATGCTATCCCGCCCACATGTGACAAACGATTTCAATTTTTCAATGCACATGTTGAGGGGAGCATCTATCTTAAACCTTTGATTTAAAACGTGATCATTCATCCTATGTGTGGGTTCCTCTAGTATGTGCAAAACTCTTTTCAAACCTCGAGGCACATATTGAGGGGAGCAAATTCATGGAAACCTCATCCTTCCGAAATGCTATACCTACTTGATCCGTTGAGGAAGTGATGTTGATATCTTTAGAAAATGGTAATCAAAAGAAGTTAATTCTTTCTCTTGCCTCCGTGTGCAAAACATTTTCAATACTTGATGCACATGTTGAGGGGAGTTCTCGTTTAAAATATCAAAACAATTCGGTACAAAAGCTTTGATAATATATCACAAGTATCCGAATTGATTTTCAAATGGTTTTCAATTGGATCCAATGGCGGATGAACAATACCAAATTGACCGACCAACTTTACTTTATGTACGGTGATATAAGGATGATAAGGTTAGGTATTGGTTCCCATGATCCGCCGAACCGGAGGGATCTACCGAGGACAATCCACTAGTTAGTGTAGAAGTCCTTAGGTATGATGATAAAAGGAGAAAAATGAGATATGGGAAGAGTGCGGACTAAGACCGAGCTAGTAATCGGAATAAACCCAACAAGGTTCTAGCTATGAAGTCTCGGTAAGCACCGAAGGGGTTGAAGAATTAAAAGAATTGAATGAAAATAGGGTGAAAACAAATAGCCCTCCATTAATTCAACCTTAGGCGAAACCGGGTTCACTTCATATGCTCGATGGTAACATCGGTATTGAAGACAAGACGTCATGGACCCGGTGGACGACCGCACTTCAACTTTCCAAACCACTCAAGTTCCTCTTAAAAGGACTTGTTTCATTCTCACGGGAACCGACATTATCTATCGACTTTCTCTTAGAGATGGTTGATATTGAAGAAGGAGACCCTCTCCTAGTCTCCGTTATAGGATCCAAATATGCACAAATTGAGTCTAGAGCCACGAGATCATCAATAAATCTCATTAGGACACTTTCAATGAAGACTCTCTGTTTCACACAATGTGGAAAGAGATTATATCTTGAGTCCCACGCATTATCCTTGTGGTATTGCGGAACATCCGAGTGATGTGTTTACACATTCACAATGAAGATGGAAAGCCTTCGAGCCAACATCAAACAAGCTCTGGTAGGTGGCATGTGAGATCTATTATATAGATCAACCATGTGACAACCGAATGTAAACAATGGGCGATTCAATCTCTTGAATCAATCTCGGTTCGAGTTATGGATTGACGGATACCTTTGAAAAACCGGTCTTTGTGCTTATAAACTCTTTTCTTTAGCACATCGACCGTGTACTCATTTTTCAAACCAAAAGGTATTTTTATGATTGATAATTGATTTTCAATAAAACCTTCGTTGTATTGCAAAAACAATTTCTATTGAGCAATACACGATTGTTTTTCAAATCTCTTTTCATCAATCGCTGGACTTAAAATTCATTGGTTCACTCACTCCGTGTTGTCTTCTTTGAGATGTTCGGTTTGAGAACAACTAGAACAACAAGAAACCTCGTCAAGGAGATTCTTAGGAATCCTACCGATCACAAGCGATTTGTAATCGATCAACGGGAACCGTGGGCGTGTACCTCAATTCATCGAAGTGATCAAAGACACTTTCGTGCGATTTGTTGCTAATCTGTTGTATGCGGTACCCGACGTTTGCGGTGATCGATCGTAATGAAGCGGTCAATCCATAGCCGCATGCTCACTTAACACATTCAACTCAAAAGAAATCATGATTAGTGCATCAATGACTCGATATTTTCACTCCATGCTTCGCTTTCTGCGCCGCCAATATCGTGATTCAACAAATGCTTCCGCTACTCGATGAGAAGATATCATGATCCGAATGTGAGCATGTCGGTCCCAAAGTCACAACATCACACCAACACCACAAAGGATGTGTCGAGATTGTTGATAGCCGATGATCTCCAAAGATGGCTCAAACTTATCATCACGTGGATCGAAAAGACCTCCACTTGGAATAACCAAACATGCAATGTGAAGAATCAATGACTACGAGCTTATGAGCAAAGGACTACATCAAGAATGCAAGATCAACTGTTAATGTAATATCTATTTGTATTCAATGTAATTTTGGTGTATAATTGAGGTGACCTCCTTAGGGAGATTGTTAGGAATTAGAAATTCCGGTATTAAAGAGTCGGTCACCTCAAGTATATGTAATCGTTAGAAAGCTCGTAGTCGTAGTTCTTTTAAGTTAAGTAGTAATTTAGTTAAGTAACACCGTGGAGGACTGGACGGTCTTTACCCACTGTATGCCCGATCCACGACCCAAAGTGTGGCGATTTATGTAAGACTATAAATACTCTACCTCCCAAGGTAGAGTTGGAGCTCATAATAATATCTTTCACTTTCTCTCACTAAGTTCCCTAAACCTCTAACTTTCTCTCTAGAATTCCATCTTATTCGCCACCTTGTGTTATGGTTTGATGTGTATGTGAAAAGTTATATCTTACAATATCCTCTACCGAAATTGATTGGAAGGTGGAGTCTTTATCGAGTTCCGAATAAAGTGTTTTACGGATGCTTACAAAGGTTACCATCGGTTACTAAGTAACTTAAGTTACATCGTAAACGTGATCCGCCTATAATTACCACTCAAATTCCAGCATTTCTAATCATCCCATTTACACAACATCGGTGAACATGAGTAGAAGGTTCAGGCGAGATCTTAGAGCATACGGAGCTATCTTCAAGGAGAAACTACCCCTCACGATAAGCATTAGCATTTTTATCTTTTCTTTACTTTCAATTCATGTATTTCGTAATGTTAAACATTGAATCAATTGTTTTAGTTAATATGAGCTGCTAAGCACCTCTGGTGCTAGCCTAGTTATGATTCCTTAATTGCTTTGTTTATGTTTACATTGCTTCCATATAATTATTTCTAGTGTATGCATGCATAGTTTGTTGGTAGCTACCCTTGTTTCGGTAGTTTTGAATGGCGGTAGTGGCTAGTTACTTAGGAGATATGACCAACTGACCCTAAGTAGGTAGACTATATGGGAAGGGTAAGATATGACCAACTGATGACCCTTCTTCGCTTGTGCGATTTGACCAAATGATCACCTACCGTTTGGATGAACTTAAGAAGTCAGGGACGAGTGTTTAAGATGCTAGCTACGGGCACTCATTATTATGAATCTTGCAAGTGATTTAATGACTTGGCTTAAGGGATTAAGAACAATGGACTTTCGACGGGTCACCCGACATCTCGGTGGAACCTTTGGCGAGGTTAGACAAACTCGACCAAATTCGCCCTAGCTACTTTCACCTACTTGAAGTAATTGGAAGTAATTAAACATGAACCTAGCTTGATAGGATGAATAACTAGGTTAGCATACTTCTCCCTATTGATCGCACCCTCGCCTATTTGCTCTCTTTTTTTCTTGTTTTTGTAGTTAATCATTTCCACCTTGAAATCTATTAAAATATGTGACACCTAGACTTAGTTTAAATCCGCACATAGCTCTTGGGGACGATCGATTTTACGAATACTACACTACACACGACCGGTACATCGCCTGTTAGTGCATTAGTAGACCATAGGTATAACGAACTTATAAATATTAAAACACAATGGAAACCTTCATCAAGTTTTTACACACGGAGAGTTATATTTGGATTTTATTGAGTATCTCATTTTTTTGGTTTTAAAATTTTCTCAATTTCTCACCATCTCTTTTCAAGTTTCAGTACCATGGAAGGTGTTAACATTGATGACCTCACTTGAGGAATATTTGGCGTTGACAAGAGAAGAACAAGGACCGGGATCGTTAGGCGGCCATCACGAAAATGCTCATCTCGAGATCAAACCTCAATTTATGAGGGAGTTGCACAAACCCTTTCTCGAAGCATCATGATGCTCATGAGCATGTGGAAAGCGTAGAGCATTGTCGTACTTATTCAAAATTCCAAGAGTCTCAAACGATGTCGTCATGTTACGTGTGTTCTATTTCTCCTGGGAGTCGCTAAAGATGGGTTGATCGACACCGACAGGTTAACACCGCCACTCCTAAAAAAATATTTCATTCGAGGTACCTCTCCATCTAGGACTGCAGCAATTAGAAGAAATCCATAATCAAGCGGGATGGTGATGAAATGTTGTACCAAGCATGAGAAAGGTAACCAATTATTATACAAGTGCTACTCATGACGCCAACGACCGACAAAAGTGAATGTCTTTACAAGGGTCCGAACATCTCCTCAAGGCAAATGATCGATTCTCAGGACCAATACGGAATGACTCCAACTATGGCTCTTGAAACTATTCGAAGATGGCTGGGCCACTCACAATGGTACATTGGAGGAGCAATCGAAATAAGAGTGGAAATGGAAGGCCTTGAGAATAAACAACAAATTAGAGAGTCTTGGAAGAGACATGAAAAAGCTCAAGGAGAATGTACATTCCATACAAGTTGGACAAAATGAACACAATGGCACTCTCCCCAAGGAGGGCTCATCTAACGAGGAAGTTAAAAGGGTTGAAGAAGTAAAATATGAAGTGGAAGTCCTTCAACAGACACAATGGTAGCAGGGCCGTGCAGGAAAAATCCCGTGGTTCTATACTAGAATCAACAACAATCCTCCTAGACCAAGCCTCAAGAAATAATGCATAAACATATTGAGGAATCTACAAAGAAAAGTGATAGACTCAAAGAATGGATGGTTAAGGTAAAAGAAGACACCAACATGAACTTGCAGTAACCAAGATGCCGTGATTAAAAACCTCGAAACCCAAATTGGGCAATTAGATAAAATCTAGAAACCAAGAATGACAAAACCATTGCTTGCAAATCCATATTTGCACAAGATAAACCGAAGGAAGAAAGGCACCTCTTACGTCACTAATGATCTTTTGGGATTAACTACTTAAAAGAAGATGACAAACGAAGAGCGACAAGGACCCGCCAAGGTAACTTACGAGAAGGAACACTATCATGAAAGCTTCTACCATGCACTATCGGTAATTTTAAAATTCTCGCTTAATGATTTGTGGGGTGGGTAAACCTTATTTCTACCTCATTGTTTGATAAAATAAAACTTACCAATTTAAAAGAAACAACAATGGTGATTGAAATGGTCGATTCATCTAAAGTCGTACCCTAGGGAGTGGTTAACAATGTTCTCCTTAAAATTTGGAAATTCTTTTTCCTACTAATTTTGTATATTGACATGGGAAACGGAGACTTACAACTTATTCTTGGAAGACCTTTTCGGTCACTTGTCGAGCACATATAAAGGTCTTTGAAAAACAAATTTCTTTGGGAAATGAAAAGGAACGAATCACTTTCGGATGAAGGAACAATTGAATCCAAGATTAGAAATTTCAAATAAAGTTGAAGTTGTCAATTTCAGTCGTCGACCCACTTGTGTTATAATCTTAGAACCAATCGTGGGAGAATTTTGATATGTGAGCAGGAACAGGGAAAGATTATCCCGATTGAGGGTATTAAAAAAGCTCCAGATCCTAACAAGCACTACAACATCCCTATAATGACGGAGCATGACGAATGAATGAAAGCATGGCCCTCGTGTAACCCTTTTCATGAATTTTGTGATGGAAATATAAGGGTGGATGAATGGACGTGCCCTCACGAGATTGAGAGACACAATATAAAATTTGGAAATTTATCCTTTGAAGATTGGTACAAGGTGAGATTTGGAGACTCGAACATCAATACGAGATTAATGAAACAACTAAAACGCACGATAACTATCACCTTATTGATAAAATGACCAATGATGAAAGATCAAACATAAGTGCAACGATTGATCCTATAGCAGAAGGTGATGACTACGGAAAGTCCTGTTTATCATTCAATGAGTGGCTCTCTCAAAAATTTGGTACATGTAGCATCAACACAACCAGGAAAGAGTTTTTATCGAATGGATGAATGATTGCCGAGAGTAATGGAGGAAGTTGGCAAATTCAAGGCCACCATAAAGCCCCGAGGCTTTGAGTCTAACTTAAAGATTCAAATAAAGAAAATTGCTCTTTCGAGACAACCCGATTATCCCTTTCATTTGTTTTATTTTCTATTGAGTTTTGTGTTTTTAACCATATTTGTGATTTTGGGGAAAGTTGTCATAAAGATGTCGAACGAGGACTCGACTGTCATAGTTAAGGTAACTCATTCTTATGGTTACACCGTAACATACTTTTCTCGCAGCCCTTCGAGCATTATTACTGGCGTAATCCCATGCAATGGTTACGCCTTAGCTACACTCTGTGGCTCACCGTGTTTTGCACTAATTACGGTGTAACTCCTTATAGGGTTACGATGTAACAATCTCTGTAACACTTCTTTTCTTTTAAACATAATAACCTTGTATTAGTTTTCAAATGAACTTTGTAGGTATGTTTCTGTAAGCCCTCACGAGACTACACTCGTCCACTTGGGACACCAAGTAGTTTAAAAGGCTTGTTGCATACACTAAATGCAATTGTGATTCTACTAAAGTGAGTTAGGTTTTTCATTTTTCTTTTTCTTTTTAGAATTATGCTTTTCGGTAGTGTGATTTCGGGGATTGAAGTTTGCTCGTAGATGCTTATGCGAAGGCATGACTCTTTTCGGGGCCTTCTTCCTTTTGGAGCAAATTTCACGGAATCTCGCTCTAATTCTACTTTTCTCTTCACCTTTATTTAACGCTTAGTACAAAATGGACTTTGTACATTTCAAGTGGGGGACGGAGAATTGTCTCTTGAACTTTATTTTGCCCTCGTTTTCTAGTGTATTTTGAAAAATTATGCCATTTTAAAATTTTGACATGTTTTTCTTAACCCGACTAGATTAAACCTTAGCCGAGCACATTATAACCCTTGATATTATATGGTGATATTAGCCTTATCTGCTCCCAATTTTTACCCCAACCAACCAATATATGGTGAGGCCATTAGTATATATTCATTAAAGACTAGTTTAACTAGTCTAGTGGCAAGCCTTAACGATCACAAAGCAAGTATTGTTTTAAGGCCTTAGCACCACATACATAAAGTAAATTGTTTCATCAGCATCACGCTTGGAAAGGAACATAAGACAAATTGTTTTAACATGGTACACACACCACCGAGATCAAATAGCTACCACATGGTAGCCTTCTTCATACCTTGAGTAGTAGGATCGGCGGATCTTAGGGATGGAACTTTAGTAGATGATGTCTTCGAGGGGAAGCGTGCTGAACCTTCCTTGGCTTCTTCAAAAACAGGTCCTCAATAGAGGCTGTAGGGTCCTTTTTAGCCTCAACAAGGAAAGGGAACTCAGCAGTGGACAAAGCATTGCCTGCTTCATCGTATTCCTTCTCATGGGTTGCCCTGTAATATGGAATACTTGAAAGTATCACTGGTTTACCTGTAGTTGCCACCTCCTCAAGAGTAGTGCACTTACCATGAAAAATGGATGCATTCACTAAGTTCCCAACCATTATACCCACATCATCGTTGTGATACAGCTCGATAGCAATATAAGGGATAACCTTGGTCACCAGATCTACCCTATCCTTCTTCAACATCTTGAGACGAAGATCCAAACCATCTACCTGTTCCCTGAGCTTATTCTCCTGGTCAACAAGCCTTGCTCTCCTCTTGAGGCTCCGACACTTGGTAGTCAAAGACGTAAATTTGCTCTTTGTAACCAATGAATTTAGTGCCGAGAGTTACTGCCGCATCAAAGACGGCTTATTAATGACCTTCGAGCCTCCGAACATCTCGCCGGAGATCTTAGACCAGGGGCTCTTGTTGAAATCTTCCATAGCATCCTTACATTTTGCATGCAGTGTCTCGCATAATGCTTGTCTCTCGGCCTTTTCCCTAGCGAGCATGACATCCATATCCTCCCTAGCTTTGTTTACTGATCGAAGAAGCTCCCTTGTCCGAGTGTTGAGCTAATTATCCATGTATTGCCTCACATAGCTTTTGTCGCAGTCGTGATAGCCTCCAAGGACATATTGTCCATCACCCCTTCCGCTTGGGGTCACACGCCTATGAGCAAGTGACAGTGCTAAAGGAGATGGAAGCTCCTTCCATCGTGAAGACCTACAAAAGCAATAAACTTATTAGACTAACACAATATGCGTAAATTTTTCACAACAGAATGAAGATTTGCCATGAATGTCATCAACGCCATGCCCTTCGATGGCGGAAAAACAACCGCCTTACCCCGGCACTCTTCTCACGGGTTGTTTGAGATGGAGGAGTGGGCAATATGAGTTTCTGAGTGCGACTTCACGACTTTTGAACTAGTACCTTCCGCCTGACCTTATCGGCAATGCCGAGGACCTACGATCGCCACCGGTGGTCCTCAAGCAGTGTCATCGAATCGCAACATTCTCCACTAACGATCTTCTACCTCCACGAGCTCTTTTTTCCTTTGTAGGCGGGATGATAAGGTGCTCGATTCTTCGGGCATCCACATCGTTGTTTTCATCAAAAGCACGGAGAGCTACACCATAACTCGACTTCCTTAGCCTTTGAGATGAAGCTCACCTCGCACCACCACCACAACAAAATTACGGAAGACATTTTTCAAAAGAAAGGAGAAAGATAAATATCGGAATATAAGTTCCTATATCTTATTTTAATTAGAAATTTACATAGCTCCACAACACATAATTTCGGGATGTAATGGAGAACCCTCCCAACTTAGCAATGCCGACCATGAACAATATTGGCTCGAAAGGTCTCGGGTCAAATGGATGGCGAGACAGTGTTGGTACAAAGGGTCCCTCCATGCAAGATAAAGGTGGCGATCGTTAAATCTTTTCTCATCAAAACGAAACTCGGGTTCAACAACGCAGGTACGGGAGGCACAATAGTATCTTGGATGTAAAAGAACTTCCTTTCCAATTCATGATGTTTGTGAAAGGCTTCTCAATCGAATGGGCACATCATGTTCACCCCTTTGGCCAAAGTCACCAATCTCCTCCGTGGTAAATATTTACAAACCTCTACAACAATCAAGGATGGTTCAAACCCATGCTTTACACACGACGATGTAAGTTGTGAGCTTGGCTAGCCAAATGGGTTAAACCTAGATATGTGTGTACTCATAATATTGAAGGAGTTCTAAATTGGGATGCAAGGGTATCTTTAAGTTGGAGGTGGTGAACGTGTACAAGCCTACATAATTTTCTGAGAATCATAAAGGCCTCATGCTTTGGTGGGTAGCATGATCTTAAACTGTTTGGGAATGGGATAATCGTGAGGAAAGCTTTGAGCTCTTCCTTGGTCGTGGCAACCTTGTTGTCTTGTGATGAATTTAAATCATGCAATACTTTTATTCAATAAAAAGTAAAAATGTAGCAATAGAAGGAACACCTTACCTTTCTCGGGTCGAAAGTGCTCAAGATGAGTTGTAGGTGTAATATTTGGCGAGGATAAAAGTGATTTAGGGTTTTACTATTCAAGTTTATATACCCTATCATCTTTAATCCTAGCCCTACACGTGTCTTTTGAGTCACCTAACTTCCGGATTTCAAACTCTTTTAAATTTTGAAAAGACGTTTTAGATTACCGAGATAAAGGGTGGTTTCAAGTACCGTGCATTTAATGCGACTCAATGTATATCCAACTTTTCTCCTTCGTTTAGTTTTATGACAAAGGAGAGGTTTTGATGACGCCTCCGATCAAGTCGGGACCCCTTCGGACCTCACGAACTTTGCATTTAAGACCCAAGTCTTTCATAAGTTGGTGCAAAACCATTCATCATTGACATGGTTACCGGTTGAATTCGCAACCGGCCCTATGTTAGAATTAGAAATTCCCGTATTAAAGAGTCGGCCACCAAGTATATGTAATCATTAGAAAGCTCGTAGTCGTAGTTATTTTAAGTTAAATAGTATTTAGTTAAGTAACACCGGAGGACAGACGGTCTTTACCCATCGTATGACGATCCATAGCCCGATGTGTGGCGATTTATGTAAGACTATAAATACTCTACCTTCCAAGGTAGAGAGTTGGAACTCATAATAATATCTTTCACTTTCTCTCACTAAGTTCCCTAAACCTCTAACTTTCTCTCTAGAATTCCATCTATATGCTACTTTGTATTATGGTTTGATGTATGTGAAAAGTTATATCTTACAATTGGTATCGAGATGGTTGGATCATATCTTGCACATCTTTGGTTTCTAGTGGTTTTAGTTGTTTTTGTTGAGAAAAAGTTTAGTGGTTTTGCATCATTTGGTTGATTTCTTGTGTTAAAGTTTGAATTTTGTTAGTACTTTTATGTTTAGAATCATCAAGTGTTTAGGTTTCATCTTGGTAGCTTGAATCATCTTGGTTGGGTTGTTTTGGATTGAAAAGTGATGTTTATATGGTTTTCAAGCTAGCAACTTAGCTCATCGGACTATTCTCTCATAGCGACTGCTTTACAAATTTGTAGCGATTTACTTTGACCTAGCGAGTTAGATCTAGCGAGTTAAAGTACAAGTAGTGGACTCTCCACTACGAGTAGCGCATTGGTGTAGCGACTTGGTCTATAGCGAGTTGCTCTTTAGCGACTTGAGTAGCAATTGCGCCAAATTTTGCTAGCGACTGAGGCTTAGCGAGTTACTACTAGCGACTTGCATTTGTCTAGCGACTTGGGACTCTAGCGACTTAGTGGTGTAGCGAATTAAGTGTTAACTTAGTGCATTATCTTCTAGCGACTTAGTGCATTATCTTCTAGCGACTTGCATTATCTTCTAGCGACTTAGTGCATTATCTTCAGCGACTTGAGTGATTGTTCACGTTTCTCTTGATTTAGTAAAATCCGTGAAAGAATCTATTTCCGTTTAATCATAGAGTTATAAAATCCGTATAATCAATACATGTCACCAACGCTCCCACTGTAATCTCCATCTGCCGAGGATGTTCGCAGTGGCTCGGATACTCTCACCCATGCTTGATGAATCCGACTACGATTCTTGGGCTCAGCGATCGGATCAGATTTCCTTGAAAGGAAAATGGTGTCAACATTCTCAAATCCATTGATGAAGGACCATCGAGTTGAGACGACTAGAGACATACTTGATACTAATGAAGATGGTACCATTTACGGAATGGACAGACCTAAGATGTATGATGAGCTAAACTAGGGTTTATCGTGGTTTGGGTTTTCCAAATGAGAATATTTTGGTGATAAAGATTGTTGTATAAGGTTATTATCAAGTTGAATTGATTATATCTGGGGCCAGATTACACCCGAAACACTAATAACTCATAAAATGGAAATTAGGGTTTTGTGTTCATCTGATTTGGGTACTTTTGATTCTTGACACTTTTGATGTTAAACTTGACCAAAACAACTCTATATGCTTCTTAGAACTCCCGAAACACTATGGTGTAATTCCTATGGCTAGAAATCATATCGTAAAATATTTAACAAGCTTTCATGCCATGATCATCTTAGAATGAATATATGTGTTAAGATTGATGATATGATGATTTTATTTCGGGCTTGCTACGCATAAAACTCGAAATCAAGGTCTTTGTAACTCTACGCATAAGGATCACCTTACGCGTGAAAGTTATCGTAAGAGAAATCTTACGCGTAACTATTACGCGTAAGGTTCTACAATGGGACTAGGCGTGCCACGTGAAGGATATGCGTGTGATGACCTCTACGCATAAGGTCTACTCTTACGAGTAAGCCTTACGCGTAAGGTTTTTATACGCCTCGCCGTAAGCTCTCACGCATAAGGTCCTCTTTTCCCACGCGTAACATCTCTTCGCGTAAGTTAGGATCCCACGCATAAGCTTGCGCTCTCGTGTATATCACTCCTGTTTACGCATAAGCTACTATTCCTACGCATAAGCCTTGATCAAACCTTCATTATGAATTGTTACGTGTACGTGTACAAACTTGTGAATAAATGAATCATATCATCACGAAACCAATAATGTCACTAATAAACTTAAGCGTTTGATATGTTGTAAACTATAAGTGATAACATAAACTTTAAAACTTAAAGTTAACTAACTCACGAAACGTTTCACGGCGTCATTGGATTATTGGACAACAAGTGACTTAGGACTCGTAACAATCTTTGACATTGTACATTCAATAATTAGACAATAAAACCTTACATTGACTAACATTATGTCTCTCGATATGTTGGTTCTTTTGGCTAATGTTATTTCGCATCACGACATGGTCGCTCAAATGAATGTGGATGCATCGAAGTTCTCACAATTGTTGACATCTTCCCTAATGGCTATCAGAAATATTGGAAAGAACAACCTTAGGGTTGACTTTGAAACCCTCACATGCTCGTAATCTTCTTGTCTCATTGTTGTGGATATTCTTAAGAATCATCCCAACGAACATGCTCTCACACTCGCTTTCTGATCTGGAGATCTACATTCAACAATTCCGAATTCAATGCAAAGGATCAAGGGTCAAAGTGCGATGTTGTGACTATCAATCACAAACAAGTCACCATCACTCATGCGGACTTACGAGATGTTCTTCTCATTCCGTAAATCGTGCCAACCGACTTCTATGCCACACCTCATCGAGGAGACAGTTCTTGATTCTTGATTGATATTGGCTATGATGAAGCTTGAGAACTATCACTAAGCATTCTCATGTGGAGCTTAAGAACATTCCTCAACCGTGGAGAACCCTCTACATCATCATCACCAAATCAATCTCTGGTCGTGACGGTGGATATGAGCATCCCAAGCTCATGGAGCGCAAATATTTTGGTCATTAATCAACAAGAAGGACATCGAAATTGAAGCTCGATATGGGATGACATGATGACATTTATCAAAAAGCTTGGCTCAAAGATTCCCTATGTCGATACACAAAACTGTTGATCCGAGAGCACTTGGACTTCATCCCGATATTCCCAAGAGGCTCAATGACCCCGACAATCACGACATGTTGGTGAGCCTATCCTATCTGTCGAGAATCAAGGAATCGTCAACAAAGAAACAGGTGATGTGTTACACGATCACCCATCGACTAACGAAATCAAGAAGCTTGAAATGTACAAAAGGTATCGGGTAGCGAAGAGAAGGCAAAGTTGGTCATCTCGATGAAAAGCCTTCGGAACACCTACTCGGAGAACCGTAAGAGGAAGTCTTTGGAAGTGCGATAAGCAGAGAGTCAAAGGAATGTCCCAAAGAGAAACCTACTCCAAAGAAGAAAGTTCCCTCTCGTGAAGCGTTCCTATTCCTACACCGAACCACCAAGAAAGCTCTTTGGACGAAAGCTCAAGATACACAATCGGATGAGGAGGTCCACTACTCAATCGCAACCAGAACCACCTCCCTCAAGAGCAAAACCTCCTAGTCCTCCAAATGACCTAGGAAAAGGAAGAGTCTGTACTTGTGCCATATGAAGAAAGCTCGAAAGAAGATGAAGAGCAAATGGATACTTCATACAGAAGAAGTTTAAAATCGTTAGACACCTTCATGTTGCTAAAGAATTTGAACAAGATCAAATGGTGGCCGGAGGTTCAAGTGGTGGTGTCCACTCTAAACCATCTCCGATGCGGTTAATCGACCCGATAAGGGAGCTGGTGCCACCACTCTTCTGCAACAACAACAACTTGTGGAGGAATCTATTGATTATAACATTGAGGAACCAAAAAGGACAAGTCGAGAAAGAAAAGTCGATGAAGAAGTCGAGGTCGAAAAGTAAAAGCTAAATGACAAGATACGAAGAGAATTATGATGATTATCTTCTCAGGCTATGTCCAAGGAGGATACTTCGCACCTCCAAAGGACCCCGAGCCTCCTCATGTCTCCTCCTCATCGACTCATCATCTCATTCTTCACCACCACCATCTAAAAGATCAACCAAATCAACATCCAAATCGGTGAAGAAGCCAACTCGATCTTGGATTTCTCATGCTCATAAAAGAATTGTGAATCTCATCAACCAAGTCGAAAGAAAGACATGCTCTATGGGAAGATGAATTTCTATCGATCAAATCTGATATATTCATGATGATATCGACAAGATGCAAGATGAAAGGGAATATGTCCGAAGCTCATGAAAGATGATCTTCAAGGAAAATGGACGAAATGATCAAAGGATACACTCACAAGTTCCTTCTGGAGGTCGTTCCTAAAGCGACAAAGGAGATGTATACCGACAACTTTATCCGAATCTCTTGCATCTAGCCAAGCAAGCCATGAAATCAACTCCGATGAATTTAAGCATCAATCCGATTGAATCCACAATTTTTCGGATGATGAATTGGTGAACCGGCTAGTAGCTCAAATGTCGAAGCGCTCCGCAACGTTTGCCTCCCACGAAGCTAAATTGTTTGAAGCTCTCTTTGGAATACCAACTCAGTCCGCATTCGAGAAGAAGTCGTAAGGCCCAAACGTTCAAGAGATGATGAAGACAAAGATAAGGATAAGGATAAAGAGCCCAAGCGCACAAGAAGTCGATGAATCATCCTCTATTCAAGACTATGCAACCTCCACCCCAACGGACTCTGCTCAACAAAGATCTTCTCCTCCTTCTTCTCGCAAATAAACCTCGTGATTCTTCAGACACCACCCAGACTCGAAAACGGTGACCACTTTGAGTATACGGGTGGTGACGATGAAGAATACCATGAGCCCCACAACAACCCGCCTCTCCCAAAAGTACTAAAAACCGGAATCTTCATCTAGGCCTAAGAAGATGAAGAAGAAGGCGCCCATGGTGACGTCTTATCATGGCTAGATGAAGATACAACAGAGAATTTGAATGGTTCTCTAACTTGTTGATTCCACTCCCTACCTTGAAGAAGGTCAAGATCCGTAGACGAATACATTGGAGCATGCTAAAGTTATTGCAAGAAAAGTTCAAAGTAAAGAAGATGGCGAAATCCGACTTGAGGCGAATCAAGAATGAAGCTTTTCAACTTCTCAAAAGATAGCTCGGAAAGTGCTATCGAGTTCTAATATCACCTTGAAAACATTGCTCGAGCCATGTCTAATAACATGGATTGGCTCAACCGAAACAAACATCGACTTTACCAAGCGGGACAACCCTCCATATTACACCGATCGGTCTAAACCACTACCAACAATCGCCAACCAAATCAGCCTATGATCCCATTCCGAAATTTCTTCAACAAAGACTTGGAATTTCTTATTCATGGTGGCGATGGTTCAAGGAAATATGCTACATCCTTGACACTTCCATTTCGGCGAAGAATATACTCTAACCGCGCATAGCTATCGAGGAAAGAGCTAATCACTTGTTCTCCAACAAAGTGGAAGCATATGACCGAGATGCAATGTATGGGATTCATCATTGGCCGAACGAAGAATCTACTACGTACGCCAGTTCGAAGTCTCAACATGCGGTGTTCGATTAAAACATCGTTTCCATCAAACACGTTGATCTTTCGTCCAAATGGGACTACACCTATCTCAAGAAGATTGTGGTCAAAATACAAGGCGAAAGGGATTATGCATTCTCTCGGTCGACTTTGAGAATTTGTCTATCAACGATATTGAAGACATGTACCTTGCCAAAGTGCGGTCATATGAGACAATTTTCCATCAAGTTCAACGTGAATTCATCAAGTCATTGCTCATCTTCATCGGACGCATAGTTATCAAAGAACGTGTAGAAGATCTCCACTGGCGGTTGAATCTTATCGGACCGTGTCAACTTCACTCCACCATAGCTTGATCTTCCCGACATCAACCAGCTTCCACAATTTACACTCATCGACCAAACCATTCGGTGTCGTTTATCGCGGTGAACTTCAAAGAAATTGCTTGATGGCGTGCAGAGATCTTCACAAGTTTGGGGATCACACTTTGAAGATGGTTAGGGATGGATTGGCTTATCGATTGAAGGATATACACCAAAAGATCGGGTCTCATAAGCGATGGAATTCTCGGGATCGAAGGGATGTGAAGAGGATCATCGAATGATTGATGAACGGTTGTTTCGAAGGATCGATTCGAACATTGGAAAGCTATGTTGGTGGTCGACCGGGATTAACATCACCGGCTATCAACGCCCGATTCACACTCTGGCGACATCTTTGGACTTCAGGTACCCTTAAACTGCTTCTTTCATTATTACTTTGGATGTATGATTTATATATGTCCATGGTTTGTGCACATTACGGTGTACAACCCGGTAATTGTCAAGAAAGGACCACGTGGTGCGCTTGATTGCCACAATCCTTATAAAAGGAGCGAAGCTTCTTACTTTTGAGTAAAACCTATCAAACCTTTCATTTTCAAGGTTTTGCTCAAAAGGACAAGTACTTCCCATATGATTTTCAAAACCTCAACCATTTATATCACTTGTTGAGGGGAGTATTTGAATTAAAACTTTGTTCACAAATTGTTCATAGTGGTCATCTTCCCTTAACACTCGAAATGGTCATATTTATTCTCAACTTTTCAAAATAACATTTTATATGCCATTTTTAGGGGAGAAAATTATGTGATAAGAAATATGTTGTGTAAATGCAAATGAATCTTTGTGTAATAGACCTAACCAATGAATTAACGGTACTAAACTGTTAGTAACTCGAAAAGACTTGTCCGGGACGGGTAATAATTTCAAGCTAGTTCTCTAGTAATGTAAGCGTGTCTCGCAAAGGACTTGTCCGAGTAGAAAGTACCATTCGAGAATCTCTTGGTAGACATGAACTCGACGGGTATGACAACCTTCGAGGTTTGTCTACACCTTCAAGGTAGTTATTAGAGCTAGTTGTCACCTAAAAGTCGACAATGTAACTCTTTAACTATGCAACGTAACCGTGTCTCATGGGGAGTGTCTATCTTGAGTTGATCAATTCAAAAGTGCGCTCTTCCCACACTTGTCTGATTTCGTTAAAACTCTAAAGCACATGTGGAGGGGAGTATTTCGAAAATCTAAAACTCTCACAAGTGGTTCAAACATGTTTTTCATTTACAAACCCTTTGAGAGATTTTCTTGAAAATTGGTTTTAAGGCAACATAGGTTAGTCATGGGTGATAAGGTGACTAAGGTTAGGAATAACTGTCCTATGATCCGCCAGAGTCGGAGGGATCTACCCAAGGACATCACAAATAGTTAGTACTTAGAAGTCCTTAGGTATGATGATAAAAGGAGAAAATGAGAATCGGAGAAAGAAGGAGTTGAAGAATTAAAAGAAATGCAAAGAAAATGGTGAAAAGAAATAGTCCTCCAAATTATTCAACTTAGAGCGGACACGGGTTCAATTCATATACTCTTGGTTATCACATAGTGACGCCGGTATTGAAGATTAAAGTCGTCATGGACCCAGTGGCGCATGCACTATACCTTCTTAGCCACTCAAGTTTCTCTCAAAAGAAGCTTGTTTCATTCTCACGAGGAACCCTCGTAAACTATTGGCTTTCTCTTAGAGATCGCCGGTATTAAAGAAGGAGACCCTCTCCACAGTCTCCGCTCGGGAAAACCAAAAGCACTATTGAGTCTAGAGCCACGAGATTCATCAAAAATCTCTTAGGTACACTTGACATTTCATCACGATGTTCAACAATAAGAAAATCGGTGGTACTTTATCGAGTCCTTCACGGATCTTAGCAACTGTCGAGAACATTTATGAGAGGTTCACATCGGTGATCCTCGATGATTGAATGGAAACTCTGCCGTGGTCAACATCAAACAGCCACGGCGGCGGTCACTTCGTAACTCCCGTGGATTACGATTAGTGTGTCTCAAACGGTCTGATCGTGAGTGATGCTTGGTGTACCTCAGCGACTCATCCGAATCAGAGGTGTACTTGATACATCGCGTTATCTCACTTGTGGGACTCAGTTTAGAGAACGGCCTTTGTGAGAATTAGAGTTGTGTTTTCACACTATGTTGTTAACACTCTCGAAGTTCAAACTTGTAAGTCTTAGGAATCCGCTTATTACTAACCGTTTTAAATGTTTTCTTCTTATGGAAGCTTGGAGCGGGATGATCGTGCGATTCTTCTCATGCTCACGCCAACATCATCACTAATAGAAGTTCTATCCAAAAGCAACATAAAATCATAATGATTCTTCATCAAATCAAAGAATCTACAAAGTTAAAGACTTAAAGAACTTCATCGGTATTGAATTCAACGTCAAAGAGCGTGTGAGAATGTTGAAGAATGACGTGGAACATCAGAAATGACAAGGCACTGAAGCGCACTTGATGCAGACAACAACATACTATCACTTTCATCACAAAGAACAATGATCAAAGATGTTAAATATGACGTCAAAGCATAACCGTTCAAAGAAAACAATATCTCTCTACATTGGGGAGATTGTTCGAATCAAGGCATTCCTTCTCACAAGAAAGAAGAATGTCATAAGGCGTCAAAGCTACTATTACATCAACGCCTTCACGTTTTCATCACCAACACTTGACGGATCGGCCTAGAAATTGTTGGAATCACTCCTAAACCTTAATTCAAGTGTTTGTTACTCATATGTAATAGGTAGCTTAATTATGGCCTTTATGTTTGTTTAAGGTCAAGCTTATGTAGAAGGCCCATAAGCTTAGGCCCATGTCCAATAAGGAAAAGGAAGGATTAGGAGTGTTGCCTAGCTCCTTGCCTATAAATACTATGTAATAACCCTCACTTGAGGGTTGGTTGTTCAATTTATTCCTTTCACTCACTCTCTTGCATAACCGTTCTATTACTTTGTGTGTGTGTTTTGGTTTATTGTTCAATCGCCTTTATCTCTTTCTAGTAAGCTTGTGTTGTAAAACTAGTGACCTAACGGATAGTATGCTCATTTGAAGATGTTACTGACATAACTCCCTCTCGTATTACGCCGTAATGAGCGTGGCTCGTGTGAAGATTCGGCATAACTTCCTCCAAAGATTACGTAACTAACTAGGTCAAATGAGGTTCCGCGCCGCTGCAAGCTATGCCGTAACTATTGTCTCAACTACAGCGTAACAAGGATTTATTGAAAATACGGCGTAACTCATTCCAGATGTTACGCCATAACTAGCATTTTTAGTGCAAATTACGAAGATTATGGTGTTACGGCGTAACTCTCAACTTAAGTTACATCGTAAACAGATCTGGCCTATAATTACCACTCAAATTCCAGCATTTCTAATCATCCCATTTACACAATTCGGTGAACATGAGTAGAAGGTTGAAGGCGAGATCTTAGGGAGCATACGGAGCTATCTTGAGGAGAAATCACTCCCCTACGATAAGCATTAGCATTTTATCTTTTCTTTACTTTCAATTCATGTATTTCGTAATGTTAAACATTGAATCAATTGTTTTAGTTAATATGAGTGCTAAGCACCTCGGTGCTAGCCTAGTTATGATTCCTTAATTGCTTTGTTTATGTTTACATTGCTTCCATATAATTATTTCTAGTGTATGCATGCATAGTTTGTTGGTAGCTACCCTTGTTTGAGGTAGTTTTGAAATGGCGGTAGTGGCTAGTTACTTAGGAGATATGACCAACCGACCCTAAGTAGGTAGACTATATGGGAAGGGTAAGATATGACCAACCGATGACCCTTCTTTTGACCAAATGATCACCTACCGTTTGGATGAACTTAAGAAGTCGGGGACGAGTGTTTAAGATGCTAGCGCCCAGGCACTCATTATTATGAATCTTGCATGTAGCGGTACTTAATGACTTGGCTTAGGGATTAAGAACAAGCTGGACTTTTACGGGTCACCCGACATCTCGGTGGAACCCTTTGGCGATAGGTTAGGACAAACCGACCAAATTCGCATCCTAGCTACTTTCACCTACTTGAAGTAATTGGAAGTAATTAAACATGAACCTAGCTTGATAGGATGAATAACTAGGTTAGCATACTTCTCCCCTATTGATCACACCCTCGCCTCTATTTGCTCTCTTTATTTTCTTGTTTTTGTAGTTAATCATTTCCACCTTGAAATCTATTAAAATATGTGACACCTAGACTTAGTTTAAATCCGCACACATAGCTCTTGGGACGACCTCGATTTTACCGAATACTACACTACACACGACCGGGTACACTGCCCGTTAGTGCATTAGGGTAGACCATAGGTATAACGAGAACTTATAAATATTAAAACCTGGTCAGTAAAACCTTCATCAAGTTTTTGGCGCCGCTGCCGGAGAGTTATATTTGGATTTTTATTGAGTATCTCATTTTTGTTTGGTTTTAAAAATTTTTCTCAATTTCTCACCATCTCTTTTCAAGTTTCAGGTACCATGGAAGGTGTTAACATTGATGACCTCACTCTTGAGGAATATTTGGCGTTGACAAGAGAAGAACAAGGACCGGGGATCGTTAGGCCGGCCATCGCCGAAAATGCTCATCTCGAGATCAAACCTCAATTTATGAGGGAGTTGCGTGCAAACCCTTTCTCGGGAAGCATTACCGATGATGCTCACGAGCATGTGGAAAACGTAGAGTACATTGTCAGCTTATTCAAAATTCCAAGAGTCTCAAAC
Organism: Chrysanthemum lavandulifolium; assembly: GCA_022545495.1. NCBI lineage: Eukaryota > Viridiplantae > Streptophyta > Magnoliopsida > Asterales > Asteraceae > Chrysanthemum > Chrysanthemum lavandulifolium. The sequence continues at coordinate 122,854,766 of CM040239.1, forward strand.
GATGCTGTCATGTTACGTGTGTTCCTATTTCTCTCACTTGGGCTGCTAAAAGATGGGTTGATCGATTACTGCCGGACGATTAACACCGCCACTCCTAAAAATATTTCATTCAAAGGTACATCCTCCATCTAGGACCGCAAAGCAATTAGAAGAAATCCATAACTAAGCGGGATGGTGATGAAATGTTGTACCAAGCATGAGAAAGGTACAACGAATTATTATACAAGTGCCCTACTCATGACGTCAACAGCCAGCAAAAAGTGAATGTCTTTTACAAGGGTCTGAACATCTCCTCAAGGCAAATGATCGATTCTCAAGGACCAATACCTGGAATGACTCCAACTATGGCTCTTGAAACTATTCAGAAGATGGCTGGCCACTCTCACAAATGGTACATTGGAGGGAGCAATCGAAATAAGAGTGGAAATGTGGAAGGCCTTGCAGCAATAAACAACAAATTAGAGAGTCTTGGAAGAGACATGAAAAAGCTCAAGGAGAATGTACATTCCATACAAGTTGGACGAAATGAACACAATGGCACTCTCCCTACCAAGGAGGGCTCATCTAACGAGGAAGTTAAAAGGGTTGAAGAAGTAAAATATGGAAGTGGAAGTCCCTTCAACAGATACAATGGTAACGGGGCCAGGTACCGGGAAAAATCCCCAGGGTTCTATACTAGAATCAACAACAATCCTCCTAGACCAAGCCTCGAAGAAATAATGCATAAACATATTGAGGAATCTACAAAGAAAAGTGATAGACTCAAAGAATGGATGGTTAAGGTAAAAGAAGACACCAACATGAACTTGCAGAACCAAGATGCCGTGATTAAAAACCTCGAAACCCAAATTGGGCAATTAGATAAAAATCTAGAAACCAGTAATGACAAAACCATTGCTTGCAAATCCATATTTGCACAAGATAAACCGAAGGAAGAACAGTGCACCTCTTCTGTCACTAATGATCTTTGCGGGATTAACTACTTAAAAGAAGATGACAAATCTGAAGACGACAAGGACCTGCCAAGGTAACTTCCTGAGAAGGAACACTATCATGAAAGCTTTCTTCTACCATGCACTATCGGTAATTTTAAAATTCCTGCTTTAGCTGATTTGGGGGCTGGGGTAAACCTTATTTCTACCTCATTGTTTGATAAAATAAAACTTACCAATTTAAAAGAAACAACAATGGTGATTGAAATGGCTGATTCATCTAAAGCTGTACCTAGGGGAGTGGTTAACAATGTTCTCCTTAAAATTTGGAAATTCCTTTTTCCTACTAATTTTGTGGTTATTGACATGGGGAAACGGGAGACTTACAACTTAATTGCTGGAAGACCTTTTCTGGTCACTTGTCGAGCACATATAAAGGTCTTTGAAAAACAAATTTCTTTGGGAAATGAAAAGGAACGAATCACTTTCAGCATGAAGGAACAATTGAATCCAAGATTAGAAATTTCAAATAAAGTTGAAGTTGTCAATATTCCGTCGCTCGACCCACCTCTGTGTTATAATCTTAGAACTAACAATCGTGGGAGAATTTTGATAGTTGTGAGCGAGGAGCAGGAAAGATTATCCCGATTGAGGGTATTAAAAGCTCGAGATCTAACAAGCACTACAACATCCCTATAATGACGGAGCATGACGAATGAATGAAAGCATGGCCCTCGTGTAACCCTTTTCATGAATTTTGTGATGGAAATATAAGGGTGGATGAATGGACGTGCCCTCACGAGATTGAGAGACACAATATAAAATTTGGAAATTTATCCTTTGAAGATTGGTACAAGGTGAGATTTGGAGACTCGAACATCAATACGAGATTAATGAAACAACTAAAACGCAATTACGATAACTATCACCTTATTGATAAAATGACCAATGATGAAAGATCAAACATAAGTGCAACGATTGATCCTATAGCAGAAGGTGATGACTACGGAAAGTCGTGTTTATCATTCAATGAGTGGCTCTCGCAAAAATTTGGTACATGTAGCATCGGCAACACAACCAGGAAAAGAGTTTTTATCGAATGGATGAATGATTGCCGCCGAGTAATGGAGGAAGTTGGCAAATTCGAAGGCCACCATAAAGCCCCGAGGCTTTGAGTCTAACAAAGATTCAGTAAATAAAGAAAATTGCTCTTCGGAGACAACCCAAATTATCCATTTCATTTGTTTTATTTCCTTTTCTATTGAGTTTTGTGTTTTTAACCATATTTGCGAAAAGCGGGGAAAAGTTCTTTGCGACATCTTTGAACGAGGACCGATCATCCATCACGTTACTGCCTTAACTCATTCTTATGGTTACACCGTAACATACTTTTCTGCTGCAGTCCTTCTCAGAGCATTACCAATTACGGCGTAATCCCATGCAATGGTTACGCCTTAGCTACACTCCTGTAGCGTCTACCAGGTTTTGCACTAATTACGGTGTAACTCCTTATAGGGGTTACGATGTAACAATCCTCTGTAACACTTCTTTCTTTTTAAACATAATAACCTTGTATTAGTTTTCAAATGAACTTTGTAGGTATGTTTCCTGTAAGCCCTCACGAGACTACACTCGTCCACTTGGGACACCAAGTAGTTTAAAAGGCTTGTTGCATACACTAAATGCAATTGTGATTCCTACGAAAGTGAGTTAGGTTTCTTTTTCATTTTTCTTTTTCTTTTTTTTTAGAATTATGCTTTTCGGTAGTGTGATTTCAGGGATTGAAGTTTGCTCGTAGATGCTTATGCGAAGGCATGACTCTTTTCGTGGGCCTTCTTCCTTTTTGGAGCAAATTTCACGGAATTTCTCGCTCTAATTCTACTTTTCTCTTCACCTTTATTTAACGCTTAGTACAAAATGGACTTTGTACATTTCAAGTGGGGGGACGGGAGTAGAATTGTCTCTTGAACTTTATTTTGCCCTCGTTTTTCTAGTGTATTTTGAAAAATTATGCCATTTTTAAAATTTTGACATGTTTTTCTTAACCTGACTAGATTAAACCTTAGCCGAGCACATTATAACCCTTGATATTATATGGTGATATTAGCCTTATCTGTTCCCAATTTTTTACCCCAAATCCACCAATATATGGTGAGGCCATTAGTATATATTCATTAAAGACTAGTTTAACTAGTCTAGTGGCCGAAGCCTTAACGATCACAAAGCAAGTATTGTTTTAAGGCCTTAGCCTTCGCCACATACATAAAGTAAATTGTTTCATCAGGCATCACGCTTGGAAAGGAACATAAGACAAATTGTTTTAACATGGTACACACCACCCTGGAGATCAAATAGCTACCACATGGTAGCCTTCTTCATACCTTTGAGTGAGTAGGATCGGCGGATCTTAGGGATGGAACTTTAGTAGATGATGTCTTCTTGGAGGGGGAAGCAGGCTGAACCTTCCTTGGCTTCTTCAAAAACAGGTCCTCAATAGAGGCTGTAGGGTCCTTTTTAGCCTCAACAAGGAAAGGGAACTCAGCAGTGGACAAAGCATTGCCTGCTTCATCGTATTCCTTCTCATGGGTTGCCCTGTAATATGGAATACTTGAAAGTATCAACGGTTTACACATGGTTGCCACCTCCTCAAGAGTAGTGCACTTACCATGAAAAATGGATGCATTCACTAAGTTCCCAACCATTATACCCACATCATCGTTGTGATACATTTCGATAGCAATATAAGGGATAACCTTGGTCACGGATCTACCCTATCCTTCTTCAACATCTTGAGCGAAGATCCAAACCATCTACACTGTCACGAGGCTTATTCTCTGGTCAACAAGCCTTGCTCTCTCTCTTGAGGCTGCACTTGGTAGTCGGCCGAAATTTGCTCTTTGTAACCAATGAATTTAGTGCCTTGAGAGTTAACTGCTTTTCAAGACGGCTTCGGCTAATTGACCTTCGAGCCTCTGAACATCTGCTCGGAGATCTTAGACCAGGGGGCTCTTGTTGAAATCTTCCATAGCATCCTTACATTTTGCATGCAGGTCTGCATAATGCTTGTCTCTGGCCTTTTCCCTAGCGAGCATGACATCCATATCCTCCCTAGCTTTGTTTACAGTACGAAGAAGCTCCCTTGTCCGAGTGTTGAGCTAATTATCCAGAATGCATTGCCTCACATAGCTTTTGTCGTGCAGGTCGCATAGCCTCTCCAAGGACATATTGTCCATCACCCCCTTCCAGCTAGGTGGGGTCACACGCTCTATGAGCAAGTGACAGGCTAAAGGAGATGGAAGCTCCTTCGTATCAGGAAGACCTACAAAAGCAATAAACTTATTAGACTAACACAATATGCAGAAATTTTTTTCACAACAGGAATGAAGATTTGCCATGAATGTCATCACTGCCATGCCCTTCGATGGCTGGAAAAACAAGCGCCTTACCACAGGCACTCTTACACGGGTTGTTTGAGATGGAGGAGTGGGCAATATGAGTTTCCTCTTTGAGGCAGACTTCACAGCTTTTGAACTAGTACCTTTCACCTTGGACCTTATCGGCAATCTTGGGAGGACCCTACGATCGCCAGCTGGTCCTCCAAAGCAGGGTCATCCGAATCTGCAACATTCTCCACTAACTGATCTTCTACCTCCACGAGCTCTTTTTCCTTTGTAGGCGGGGCAGATGATACAGGCTCGATTCTTTGGGCATCCACATCGTTGTTTTTTACTGAAACAGACGGAGAGCCTACACCATAACTGACTTCCTTAGCTTCCTTTGAGATGAAGCTCACCTCCTTGGCACCACCAGCCACAACAAAATTACGGAAAGACATTTTTTCAAAAAGAAAGGAGAAAGATAAATATCAGCAATATAAGTTCCTATATCTTATTTTAATTAGAAATTTACATAGTTTCTCCACAACACATAATTTCAGGATGTAACGGAGAACCCTCCCAACTTTTAGCAATGCCAGCCATGAACAATATTGGCTCTGGAAAGGTCTGGCAGTCAGCTGGATGGCGAGACAGGTGTTGGTACAAAGGGTCCCTCCGCACAGTATAGGGCAAGCGATCGTTAAATCTTTTCTCATCAAAACGAAACTCTGGGTTCAACAACGCAGGGTATTGTGGAGGCACAATAGTATCTTGGATGTAAAAGAACTTCCCTTTCCAATTCATGATGTTTGTGAAAGGCTTCTCAATCAGAATGGGCACATCATGTTCACCCCTTTTGGCCAAAGTCAGCCAATCTCCTCCAGGGTAAATATTTACAAACCCTCTAAGCACAATCAAGGATGGTTCAAACCCATAAGCTTTACACATGACGATGTAAGTTGTGAGCTTGGCTAGGCCAAATGGGTTAAACCTAGATATGTGTACTTCATAATATTGAAGGAGTTCTAAAATTAGGGGATGCAAGGGTATCTTTAAGTTGGAGGTGGTGAACGCATGTGTGTACAAGCCTACATAATTTTTCGGAGAATCATAAAGGCCTTGGCGTTTGCTGGGTAGCATGATCTTAAACTGTTTGGGAATGGGATAATCTGTGAGGAAAGCTTTGAGCTCTTCCTTGGTCAAGGGGCAACCTTGTTGTCTTGTGATGAATTTAGAATTGGCAGCCACAATACTTTTATTCAATAAAAAAGTAAAAATGTAGCAATAGGAAGGAACACCTTACCTTTCTGGTCGAAAGCTTGCTCGGAAGACAGAGTTGTAGGTGTAATATTTGGGCGAGGGATAAAAGTGATTTAGGGTTTTACTATTCGAAGTTTATATACCCTATCGCATCTTTAATCCTAGCCCTACACGTGTCTTTTGAGTCACCTAACTTCCGGATTTCAAACTCTTTTTAAATTTTGAAAAGACGTTTTAGATTACCGAGATAAAGGGTGGTTTGGCTAAGTACCGTGCATTTAATGCGCACTCAATGTATATCCAACTTTTCTCCTTCGTTTAGTTTTATGACAAAGGAGAGGTTTTGATGACGTACCCTCCGATCAAGTCGAAGGACCCCCCTTCGGCCTCAGTCGAACTTGCATTACGAAGACCCAAGTCTTTCTTCATAAGTCATTGGTGGCGTAAAACCATTCATCATTGACATGGTTACCGGTTGAATTCGCCACCGGAGAGGCCTATGTTAGGAATTAGAAATTCCGGTATTAAAGAGTCGGTCGCCTCAGTATATGTAATCATTAAGCTCGTAGTCGTAGTTATTTTAAGTTAAATAGTATTTAGTTAAGTAACACCGTGGAGGACAGACGGTCTTTACCCATTGTATGCGATCCATAGCCCGATGTGTGGCGATTTATGTAAGACTATAAATACTCTACCTTCCAAGGTAGAGAGTTGGAGCTCATAATAATATCTTTCACTTTCTCTCACTAAGTTCCCTAAACCTCTAACTTTCTCTCTAGAATTCCATCTATATGCTACTTTGTATTATGGTTTGATGTGTATGTGAAAAGTTATATCTTACAATTGGTATCGAGCCATGGTTGGATCATATCTTGCACATCTTTGGATTTCTAGTGGTTTTAGGTGGTTTTGAGTTTGAAAAGTTTAGTGGTTTTGCATCATTTGGTTGATTTCTTGTGTTAAAGTTTGAATTTTGTTAGTACTTTTATGTTTAGAATCATCACAAGTGTTTAGGTTTTCATTTGGTAGCTTGAATCATCTTGGTTGGGTTGTTTTGGATTGAAAAGTGATGTTTATATGGTTTTCAAGCTAGCAACTTAGCTCACGGACTATTCTCTTCATAGCGACTTGCTTTACAAATTTGTAGCGATTTACGCTTTAGACCTAGCGAGTTAGATCTAGCGAGTTAAAGTACAAGTAGTGGACTCTCCACTACACGTAGCGACAGTGGTAGCGACTTGGTCTATAGCGAGTTGCTCTTTAGCGACTTGAGTAGCTTAATCTTCGCCAAATTTTGCTAGCGACTTGAGGCTTAGCGAGTTACTACTTAGCGACTTGCATTTGTCTAGCGACTTGGGACTCTAGCGACTTAGTGGTGTAGCGAATTAAGTGTTAGCGACTTAGTGCATTATCTTCTAGCGACTTAGTGCATTATCTTCTAGCGACTTAGTGCATTATCTTCTAGCGACTTAGTGCATTATCTTCTAGCGACTTGAGTGATTGTTTACGGTTTTCTCTTGATTTAGTAAAATCTCGTGAAAGAATCTATTTCCGGTTTAATCATAGAGTTATAAAATCCGTATAATCTGTTAACATGTCTACCAACGTTCCTACTGTAATCTCCATTGCTGTCGAGGATGTTCAAGCAAATGGCTCGGATACTCGTCCACCACCCATGCTTGATGTAATCGACTACGATTCTTGGGCTCAACGAATCGATTGTATTTCCTTGGAAAGGAAAATGGTGTCAACATTCTCAAATCCATTGATGAAGGACCATATCGAGTTGAGACGACTAGAGACATACTTGATACTAATGAAGATGGTACTCTGCGCTACGGAATGGATGACCTAAGATGTATGATGAGCTTGATGATAAGGATAAAAGAGATTTGATGCGGATATCGTGGCTTCAAACATTGTTCTTCAAGGTCTTCCTAAAGACATCTACAAGGCGATCAATCATAACACCGATGCTAAGGCGGTTTGGGATAATGTTAAGATGCTTCTCTCGTGTTCGAATTAACTATGGAAGGCAGAGAATCCCAACTCTATGACTAATTTGAGCACTTCAAGATGAAACCGATGAGAATGTCTATGAGTACTATGTGAGATTTCATAAGTTAGTTAATGACATGAGGAACATCGAATGACTATGCCTAACATTCGATTGAACTCAAAATTTGTGAACAACATGAATCCCGAATGGCACAAGTTTGTTACCGTGAAGCTTACTAAAGGATTGAAGAATACAAACTATGAGCAACTCTATGCCTTCCTCCTTAAGAATGAGAGACATGCTATGTTTGAAAAATTGATTCTCAATCGCTTCAAAACCAACCCGGAGAGACAAGCTCGTCTAATGATTCAACCGCCTTCTACTCAAACATCGAATCACAACCAAAGCTTCACAAGTCATACCCTTGGGTAATGGTAATCACAAACTCATTCCCGATCCTATGTACAAACAAGGCGATGCCGATGCACACGTGGAAACTTCATTAATCAACTAGCTCTTACGATTAGCCAAAACATGAATTCTCTCCCACAAACCAACAACAACCTCGTAAGCGACATCTAACCCACACAATCAAGCTCCGTTAAAGATGGAAGGATCGTGGTGCAACCAATTCAGAAAGACAGTATGATCGGGGAAGAGGTGGTCTTTGGTAGAGGTTATGTGGGCAATCGAATCGAGGAAGGAATGGTAACCAAGGTCAAGCTAAGCCGATCAAATGCTATAACTGTGGTGGTGAGGGACACATTGCAAGGAACCGCACATCTCCAAAGCGTCCATGAATGCCGATTACTTCGAGAGATAAGATGTTTCGCACAAGCTCGGGACAATGGGGCCGCTTTGAATGAAGAGGAATTGTTGTTTCTTGCCGAGGGCAATGCCAAGACCTATGATGCGATGTGGATGAGCAACTATTCGAGAGATAGGTCACAATCATCGAATGCCTTTCAAGTCGTGGATGTGATGCATACGACTGATGTGGATGATGGACCTCTGCACACACAATTTTATGGCTAGCATTTCTCCAATGGTTTCTCCCAAGGTCTCCTCTTCACCACTAGTGGGCCATCCAAGGACAAGCTCATCTCGTAGGTATTAAAACTATACGATGATGTTGATGTGCAATGATGCATGACAAAGTACAATCAATCGAAACTATTGAATCAAATATTGAAAATATGGGTAATATCGATATTGTCCCATATGATCAATATGTGAAACAAAGTGAAAGTGAAGTTGTACCAAGTGATGCATCTTCTGCATCAACAATGACTATGTTTTGATGAATACACCGCATGTGCCCCGATGATTCGATAATTTCGAACTAAATGCCTATAAAGAACGTGTTGCTATTTATGAACAACGTGCTAAGTTTGAGTTGACCACTCGTGAGCGGTGAAATGGATGACCAAGTGAGTACAAGAATTAGAAAAGTAAGTTTAGAGAAGAAGTATTGAAACAAGAATTAAATTCCTTGCAAGAAAAACTTTTAAAACAAATTAAACAAAACAAGAACTTCAAGAAAATGTGAAAATGCTTAAGCAAGAATTTAATGCAAAGGAATCAAAACTCTTGAGAGATTTTTCTAATCTGAAAACTTTGAAAACAAACTTGAAAACAAGTTGTACATACAAGGAAACACCATTCGATCGCTTTCACATGGTCACGAAACATCGAGTCTTAAGCGATAAGCATAGCATTCCCTTGTTGAGGAACCAAATCCAGAGGTAATTAAAAGGCTAGAAATGCTCATAAGGTGCTTTATGATGGTAATGAAATCCTTAAGCCTAGGCGTAAACCTAGTTGCGTTGAGTGCACTTTGAGGAAGATAAGAAATCTAATGAAATCACTAGGAAAAGATGAATAAGAAACAAAATGATCCCAAATGCAAAGAGAAAACATAATTATCACTCCTCATGATTACAAGAAGGAAAACTGGATTTCCTTGAACAAGTTTAAGCCTCGAGACATTGTTGACTCCCGAACAAGTCTTCGGAAAAAGGATTTAGATAAGCGAAAGCGGAAAAAATTGTTGAAACAAACTCTCCCTTTGGAAAATGCCTAGAGCGACTGTATCCTCCTAATACACCAATGCATCTTGTACCTAGAACAATTGCCACTAAAAGCAAAACATTAATTAGCCAATACGTTATATTTCAACTATTTGTTGATTTTGAGAAAACTTGCAAGAAAAGGATCACACCCACGGTATAATCAAGGAGAAAGGGTTTTGAACAAATGAAAGAATGTTATTTAAGCGAGGTCATGCCTTCTTTAAACTTCTAAAAGATCACTTTGAGAGTCTTAAAAGGGATAAACCGATATTAATGGAATGGAAAAGGAATTTGATGCAATGGTTGTTGAAGTTAGTGACTATGAGCGCCTTTGAAATATAATGAGATTGAGAGAAAGAACCCGCATACATTAAATGAGAATCTTATTCTTGAATGTGTTGCTCAAGATGTGTTTTCATCGCTTCAAATTGCTCTATTAATGCTTCCAAATTTCATGAACTATCCGTGGCCCTCGAAAGTCTCCCATGATCGTGTCATTGAGCTTGAAAAACTAATTCTAAACTAAATGAGAAAATTGAACCGGATGATCACGACAATTTGGTTAAACATTTTTCTAAACTAGAAGTTGAGTATTTTAATTTACAACTAAAATATCAACATCTCAAAGAAAATGTCAAAACTTCAAATATCAAGACATCTTCGGATGCTCCGAGTTTGATGCGTTTTTCAAATTAACAAACGAGATGAATGATTCAAGCTCGGTGCAACACGATCGAGAAAGTTGAAAGCCCAAATCTCTCAATTAAAGGGTCAAACGAACAATATGACGGGCTCCCAAATGCCTCCTCCTTTAGATTCTCGAAATTCTCAAACGTTTCATCTTCAAAACCTAGTAAATGCTTTACAAAGGAAAACGAAAGTTTTCTAGAAGAAAATGAAAAGGTTAAACGTCATTTCAATGAGTTATTTGAATCAATTAAAGTCACTGTAACAAAAACAACGAACAAATAGCTTCATTGCAAAAGGAAATTGAGAATCAAGAGTCGTAAAAGGGAAAATGCCAATGACCAATGGGAGAATGTTGTATCAAAGGTTCACTCTTGTAATAAATATGCTTTATCTGTGACATATGTCCTCCTCATCTAAGGAACAACAAACTTGCCATTCAAACATACTTCTCCTCCCTTAAGGATTGCCTAGAATGTCTGCGTGAGATTGTTGAAGAGGATAAGCTAGAGAAACCTCATGATAATGCAATTGGACATGCATGCTTATATGCCAAACGATCTCAAGAAATCTTAGAATGCTTGATCACAATATGCCCAAAGTCGTTAGGGTGAGAGAGTTAATCCTTTGATTCCATGCTCAATGCCTAACGCTAAGTATGATATGCATTCGATTCCCAATGTTTTGAATGTGAACCGTAGTGTGCCTTTAAGTAGTTCGATTCGGATCATCAATGCTAAGAAAGAGAACTCAGTGTGCCTTCTAGGAGTACTGAATCACGGTACCTCTAGTTTTATGAAAGTGAACCTAAGTGCACATGCATGTTCGTTCGACGAAGACATCTAAATGTGATGCAAAGAGTAGTTAAACACATTAGATATTAACTTTTCACATACACATCAAACCATAACACAAAGTAGCATATAGATGGAATTCTAGAGAGAAAGTTAGAGGTTTAGGGAACTTAGTGAGAGAAAGTGAAAGATATTATTATGAGCTCCAACTCTACCTTGGAAGGTAGAGAGTATTTATAGTCTTACATAACTCGCCACACTTTGGGCACGTGGATCGGGCATACAGTGGGTAAAGACCCATCCGTCCTCCACGGTGTTACTTAACTAAATTACTACTTAACTTAGAAGAACTACGACTACGAGCTTTCTAACGATTACATATACTTGAGGTGACCGACTCTTTAATACCGGAATTTCTAATTCCTAACAATCTCCCTAAGGGAGGTCACCTCAATAATGTACCAAAATTACATAGAATACAAATAGATATTACATTTAACAATTGATCTTGCATTCTTGATGTAGTCCTTTGCTCCACGAGCTCGTAGTCATTGATTCTTCACATTGCATGTTTGGTTATTCCAAGTGGAGGTCTTTTCTTGATCCACGTGATGATAAGTTTGAGCCATCTTTGGAGATCATCGACACAACAATCTCGGACATATCCTTTGTGGTGTTGGCATTTTGTGATGTTGTGACTTTGGGACCGACATGCTCACATTCGGATCATGATATCTTCTCATCGAGTAGCGAAGCTTTAGTTGATTCATGATATTGGCGCAGCGAGCGCGAGCATGGAGTGAAAATATCGAGTCATTGATGCACTAATCATGATTTCTTTTGAGATGAATGTGTTAAGTGAGCATGCGGCTATGGATTGACCGCTTCATTACGATCACCGCAAACGTCGGGTGTACCGCATACAACAGATTAGCAACAAATTGCACGAAAGTGTCTTTGATCACTTCGTTGAATTGAGGTACACGCCCACGCGGTTCCCCGCTGATCGATACATATCTTTGTGATCGGTATAATTCAAGAATTTCCTTGACAGGGTTTCGCAATTGTTCTAGTTGTTCTCAAACCGAACATCTCAAAGAAGACAACACGGAGTGAGTGAACCAAATAATTTTAAGTCCACCGATTGATGAAAAGAGATTTGAAAAACAATCGTGTATTGCTCAATAGAAATTGTTTTGCAATACAACGAAGGTTTTATTGAAAATCAATTATCAATCATAAAACACCTTTGGTTTAAAAAATGAGTACAGTGATCGATGTGCTAAAGAAAAGAGTTTTAAGCACAAAGACCGGTTTTCAAAGGTATCCGTCAATCCATAACTGAACCGGTTTGATTCAATAGATTGAATCGCCCCATTGTTTCTGCTCGGTTGTCACATGGTTGATCTATATAATAGATCTCACATGCCACCTACCAGAGCTTGTTTGATGTTGGCTCGAGAAGGCTTTCCATCTTCATTGTGAATATGTAAGCACATTACTCGGATGTTACGCAATACCACAAGGATAATGCGTGGGACTCAAGATATAATCTCTCTTTCCACATTGTGTGAAAGAGAGTCTTCATTGAAAGTGTCCTAATGAGATTTATTGATGATCTCGTGGCTCTAGACTCAATTTGTGCATATTTGGATCCCGTGCGGAGACTAGGAGAGGGTCTCCTACTTCAATATCAACCATCTCTAAGAGACAATCGATAGATTATGTCGGTTCCCGTGAGAATGAAACAAGCCCTTTTAAGAGGAACTTGAGTGGTTTGGAAAGGTGAAGTGCAAGGCGTCCTTGGGTCCATGACGTCTTGTCTTCAATACCGATGTTACCATCGAGAGCATATGAAGTGAACCCGGTTTACGCCTAAGGTTGAATAAATGGAGGCTATTTGTTTTCACCCTTTTCTCATTCAATTCTTTTAATTCTTCAACCCTTCAATGCTTACCGAGACTTCATAGCTAGAACCTTGTTGGGTTTATTCCAAGACTAGCTCACCTTAGTCCGCACTCTTCCCTATCTCATTTTCTCCTTTTATCATCATACCTAAGGACTTCTACACTAACTAGTGGATTGTCCTCGGTAGATCCCTCCGGCTCACGGCGGATCATGGAAACAATACCTAACCTTATCATCCTTATATCACCGTACATTAAAGTAAAGTTGGTCGGTCTATTTGGTATTGTTCATCCGCCATAGGATCCAATAGAAACCATTTGAAAATCAATTCGGATACTTGTGATGTATTATCAAAGCATTTTGTACCGAATTGTTTTTGATATTTTAAACGAGAACTCCCCTCAACATGTGCATCAAGTATTTGAAAATGTTTTGCACACGGAGGCAAGAGAAAGAATTAACTTCTTTTGATTACCATTTTCTAAAGATATCAACATCACTTCCCTCAACGGATCAAGTGGGTATAGCATTTCCGGAAGGATGAGGTTTCCATAAATTTGCTCCCCTCAATACGTGCCTCGAGGTTTGAAAAGAGTTTTGCACATACTAGAGGAACCCGCACATTAGTATGAATGATCACGTTTCAAATCAAAGGTTTAAGATAGATGCTCCCCAACATGTGCATTGAAAATTTGAAATCGTTTGTCACATGTGGGCGAGGATAGCATGTACATCCGTTTATAACCATTTACCAAATTATCGCTTTAAATCTAATTTAAATCACATTCTCCCCGATCACAATTATCAAATCATTTGAGATTTGTGATCTCGTATAGATTTAAATTGATTTTGAAAGCTTTTAAGGAGAATTGTGACTTGATTGTGAAAGTGTTTTAAGCGATACGGATCGGATTTTGAGACTTTAAACTCCATTTATAAAACATGCATGTATATCTTTTGAAAACAATTTAATGCCAAATAACTTTTAATTTAATTGAAATCATTCTCCCCTCAATCAATGACGTAGGTTGTTGATTGAGAGATAGAGATTTTGACAAATAAGTCCTGATGATTATCAAAAATAGAGATTGAGTTATTTTTCAAAGCATTTAGTTTTCAATGAGATAGGAGTTTATAGAATCGAGCATAGGATTTGAAAACATGGTAAAACATGGCTCGTTCTTTCTTTAAAACCGGTTATTGCCTCGAAAATGACAATAAACCATTTCTCTTTCTCCCAAAAATATTTTTGATTTTTTTTTTTTGATTTTTTTTTTTTTTTTTTTTTTTTTTTAAATTCGAACAACATCTAAAGTCCCGTGTCATTCTTTGAATGACAGCACAAAGACCGTAGATATTATCGAACCGGAAGAAACAAGACAAAAAAGACAATATTTTTAGAAGAATTTTCGAATTTTTCAAATTTTTATGGATTTTGAAAGTTTTATATTTTTGTATTTTGTTTTTCAAATATATATGTACACGAGATAGATGAAGAAAGACCTTTACTCCTCGTCTTCCTCCTGAAGACGTTTGAGAGTTTCTGGTTGAAGGCTTTTCAAACCAAGACGTGGAAAAATAAACTCAAAACGTTCTCTTGGAAGAGCTTTGGTGAAGATGTCCGCTAACTGATATTCAGACCTCACAAAATATAGTTCCACCACACCTTTTTCCACTTGTTCCCTTATGAAGTGATGTCGAATGTCGATATGCTTTGCTCTTGAGTGTTGAACGTTGTTGCATGAGAGAGCAATAGCACTTTATTATCACAAGACAGAGGGATTTTGTTGAATTCAAAGCCATAGTCGATAATTGAGATCTCATCCATAAGATTTGAGCACAACAAGATGACATGGCTATGTATTCACCTCTGAGGAAATAGAAGTACTCATTTGCTTCTTTGAAGACCACTCACAAGCTTATCACCCAAAACCGAGCACCTCCGACGTACTTGACGTGTATCTTGACAACTCGCATGATCGGCATCGCATAGGCCGTTAGTGACATACCGGTGTCCTTCGGGTACCATAGTCCCATATTGATGGTTCCTTGGAGATACCGAAAGACCCGCTTAATCGCTTCAAGGTGCTTTTTAGTAGGCTTAGCACGGTATCTAGCACACATGCACACAGAGAACAAAATGTCGGTCTACTAGCGGTGAGATACATCAGGGATCCAATCATACTCCGATATTTCGTTTGGTCAATCATGATCCCTGAGAGGTCCTCATCTAGTTTGGTTCGGTCAATCATGGGGGTGTCAACAGGGTCACTTGAATCAAATCCAAATTTCTTTAAAATCTCTGTTGCATATTTAGATTGATTTATGAAAATGCCTCCGGGACTTTGTGAAATTTGTAATCCCAAGAAAAATGACATTTGTCCCATCATTGACATTTGAAATTTTGAACTCATTTCATTAGAAAAACGATCACATTCCATTGGGTCACGAGGCAAAATAATATCATCAACATAAATTTGAACATGAGTTAAATGTTTGCCTCGACTTCGGTGAACAATGTAGGATCAATCGCTCTTTCTTTGAATCCGGTTGATAGAAGAAACTTTGACAATGTATCATACCATGCCCTTGAGCTTGCTTAAGACCGTAAAGAGCCTTCTTCAAACGATAAACGTGAGTAGGATGCTCTTGATTCACAAATCCTTCAGTTGGGCGACGAGACGACTTCTTTAAGATCTCCGCTCGAAATGCCGTCTTTACATCCATCCGATATACCACCATGTTCTTACTAGCAAAGATTAGCCAAAAGATTACGATTGCCTCGATTCGAGCAACTGGAGCAAAAGATTCTTCAAAGTCTATACCTCCTCTTGACGATATCCTTTAGCAACTAATCGAGCCTTGTTCTTCAACACATCACCATGCTCATCAAGTTTTACTTTGAAGATCCATTTTAGGGCTATAATCATAGCACGGTCTGGAGCAGTACTAACTCCCATACATCAAGACGATCAAACTCATGAATTTCATCTTGCATAGCATTGAACCAACTATCTTCATTCATAGCGCTTTAACATCTTTTGGTTCGATCTTAGATAGTACGGAGTTGAAGAAGCACCATAAGGCATCGGTTGCGAGTTGCTTCCGGGTTGATACAGACGAGAGGATTTCCAATGATGTTGTCTAATGGATGATCTTGAGTCCATTTTCGAGGTGTTCATGTGGCATTTGTTGAGGAACCAAGTAGTCGAGTCGATGTCTCCTCAAGAAGATGGTTCGGCGATGATTCGGGAGTAGCAAATATGTTTTCAAATGGAGCATCTTCGTGAGTCGCAAAGGGATTAACTTCATCATTGATGCGTAAACATTTCCATGATGTACATTTGAAGAATGATGATTTGTTGATGAGATCAAGGATCGATGTGGTGCTTCTTGACTTACGATATTGAAACCGATGGATTGACTTCATTCATCGGAATATGAGCATCCTCTGTTGTAGGATCGGCACCTCATTAGTAGTAGACTCATACAGTTCATCAAACATTGGATCAAACAATTTCTTTACATCATCTTCGGATGGAGGTACATATGGCGTTTCTTGAGAGGAGTTTGGAACAAGGGATGAACCAATAGGACTGTTTTGAAGTGCGGGTCCCGAGTGGAGTGTCCAGAGCCATTTGACCGGTCGACTCATCAAACGTAACATGAATTGTTTCCATGATATTTCGGGTTCTTTTGTTGTAGATTCGGTATCCCTTTTTGTTTGATGCATATCCTACAAATACTCCAATGTTAGCTTTGGCCCTAAGTTTGCCTAGGTTTTGACCCTCATTAGTTGGATAGCACAAAGCACCGAACACACGAAGGGAAGATAGATTAGGTTTTCTGTTGTGGACAAGTTCATATGGAGTTTTTCCATGAATAGTGTGAATCGTGGAACGATTTTGTGTGTAGCATGCGGTGGCAATAGCTTGACCCGCAGAAACATTGGAACCTTTGAGTAGATCAAGATTGTTCTAGCAACTTCAACAAGAGTACGATTTAGTCTTTCAACTACACCGCTCGCTTGAGGGGTTCGTGGAACACTTCTTTGATGGTCGATTCCAACGCTTTCATAGAATTCACTAAGTTGTTTGTTGACAAACTCGGTTCCATTGTCTGCTCGATAATTCGGCGGTTTTGTTAAGTCTAACTCGCACTGTTTGATGAGTTTGATGATGATATGAGGAGTTTCATCCTTTGTCCTTAAGAACTTGACCTGTGAATCTAGAGTAATCATCAACCACAACTAACACATATTTCTTCCCAAAGATATTCTCGCACCTCATCGGTCCACATAAATCCATATGAATCATATGAAGAACTTCGTAGCGAGTTAGTAGGTTTGGGTTTATGGGCAAACATCTTGCTTTTTCCCAATTGACATGCCGAACAAAGATGATCCTTTTCATACTTTAGTCTAGGTAAACCTACAACTAAGTCCTTTCTCGAAAGATCGTTGATGGTGCCAAGTTCAAGTGATTGAGACGACGATGCCATAACCATGACTTTGTTTTGAAGCCTTAGATAACAAGCGATTGGTGAGGCTCTCATCATGTCATCGATAGAGATGGTGTAAAGGTTTGAGCCACGAGTTCCTTTCAACAGTTCCTTACCATTAAGATCTCTAACAAAGGTGTATGTTTTCAAGGCTACTTCTAGATCGTAGTCACGTAATTGACCAACAGAGAGAGATTATGACCTAAACCTTCCACATAATACACTCGGAGATGACACTATCACCAACAACATAATCTCCATAACCCATAATAGCACCAAAATGATCATTACCAAATCTAACAGGTCCCGATGAATTTGCTCATGAAGTTCATGAGCGTGACCGTCTCCAAATATATGCTTGGAACAACTGAGTCCGGTACCACGAATCGATTTGAACGATCCGCAGTTGAACACGACAAGAATGGATAATCGGATAATTGGGATCCCCATGCAAGAATGGGTTCCATTTGGTTAGTAGCAATGGTTGGACCACCCACATCGTAAATAGAAGCATTCATATCGAACGGTGAGGTAATGGAATCATTGTGAATAGATGCAATACTAGTGTCTCAGATAGCCCTATTTACAAAGCAGTGACCACTTCTTAAGGGAATAGTTCTACCAAGAGGCATCCATTTTCTAGTGGGCATTATCTCGATTAGTCTTATGACCAACGGTATCCAATAAAAGCCTATTCTCATGAATGTTCTTCCCGTGGGTTTCCATTGTTTTCTAACTCTCTTCGCTTTTGCCTTTTAGCCTTTTAGCATGAATTTTAGCATTAACAAAATTAATCGGACAATTAACATCATTAGGCAAAGCATTGACATCACATCCATGATTAGAAATGAATTCAAGCAATCATCGATACAAGGTTTGCAAATAGTATCGAATTGAATTAATTACAAGACGCCTATGGCTAATACTAGAATCAACACGATTCGTTTTATTCGATTCAAACTTAAGGTTCCTAGATTGTTCTTCTACTCTCTTCCAAAGGCACATTCTTAGCTTGAGAGGTCCTATCATTCCTTGTATTGTCTTGAGACTTTGACCGCTCCCTTTAATGTCACCGATTACTCTGTAGAGGAATGGGAACATTAGTTTGTTTTACTACTCTTTGCATCACTGCTTAGATGTGCCGATCCGAACTACATGCAGGTGCACTATGGTTCACTTTCTTAAAGCTAGATGTACTGAGATTGGTACTCCTAGAAGGCACATTTGAGTTCTCTTTCCTAGCATTGACAGATCTAGAATCTAAACTACTCAAGGGTACACTACGGCTCTCATTCAAAACATTGGGAATCGAGTGCATATCATATTTGGCCTTAGGCATTGAGCATGGAATCAAAGGGTTAACTCTCTCACCTAATGTCTTTGGGCATATAGTGATCAAGCATTCTAAGATTTCTTGAGATCGTTTGGCATATGAGCATGCATGTCCAATTGCATTATCATGAGGTTTCTCTAGCTTATCCTCTTCAACAATCTCACGCAGCATTCTAAGCAATCCTTAAGGGATGAGAGATATGTTTGAATGGCAAGTTTGTTGTTCCTTAGGTGAGGGGACATATGTCACGAGATAAAGCGATTTATTACCGAGTGAACCTTAGATACAACATTCTCCTCATTGATCATTGGCATTTTCCTTTTACCCGACTCTTTAGATTCTCAATTTCCTTTTGCAATGAAGTTATTTGTTCGTTGTTTTTGTTACGAGTGACTTTAATTGATTCAAACAACTCATTGAAATGACGTTTAACCTTTTCATTCTCTTCTAGAAAACTTTCGCTTTTCCTTTTGTAAAGCATTTACTAGGTTTTGAAGATGAAACGTTTGAGAATTCGAGAATCTAAAGAAGGAGGCATTTGGGAGCCCGTCATATTGTTCGTTTGACCCTTTAATTGAGAGATTTGGGCTTTCAACTTTACGATCGTGTTACACCGAGCATGAATCTGCTCATCTCGTTTGTTAATTTGAAAAAGCGCATCAAACTCGAGCATCCAAGATGTCTTGATATTTGAAGTTTTGACATTTTCTTTGAGATGTTGATATTTTAGTTGTAGATTAAAATACTCAACTTCTAGTTTAGAAAAATGTTTAACCAAATTGTCATGATCATCCAGCTCAATTTTCTCATTTAGTTTAGAATTAGTTTTTTCAAGCTCAATGACACGATCATGGGAAACTTTCGTGGCCACGAGATAGTTCATGAAATTTGGAAGCATTAATAGAGCAATTTGAAGCGATGAAAAGACATCTTGAGCAACACATTCAAGAATAAGATTCTCATTTAATGTATGCGTGTTCTTTCTCTCAATCTCATTATATTTTAGTGCACGCTCATAGTCATTAATTTCAACTATTATTGCATCAAATTCCTTTTCCATTCCCTTAATATCCGCTTTCTATCCCTTTTAAGACTCTCAAAGTGATCCTTTAGAAGTTTAAAGAAAGGCATTACCTCGCTTAAATAACATTCTTTCATTTGTTCAAAACCCTTTCTCCTTCGCTTATACCAATGGTGTGATCCTTTTCTTGCAAGTTTTCTCAAAATCAACAAATAGTTGAAATATAACGTATTGGCTAATTAATGTCTTGCTTTTAGTGGCAATTGTTCTAGGTACAAGATGCATTGGTGTATTAGGAGGATACACAATCGCTTCTAGGCATTTTCCGAAGGGAGGTTTGTTTCTACAATATTTTCGACTTTTCTCGCTTATCTAAATCCATTTTCCGTAAGACTTGTTCGGGAGTCAACAATGTCCGAGTCTTAAACTTGTTCAAGGAAATCCAGCTTTTCCTTCTTGTAGTCATGGGGAGTGATAATTACTTTCTTCTCTTTGCATTTAGGATCATTTAGTTTCTTATTCATCTTCTCCCTAGTGACTTCATCTAATTTCTTGTCATCCTCGGTGCACTCAATGCAACTAGGTTTTGTCTAGGTTTAAGAATCTCATTTCCATCATAGATAACACTTTGAGCATTTTTGCTATCTTTCCATACTCGTGGTTGGGTTTATCTATAATGGGAACACTATGCTTATCGCTTAGAACTCTATGCTTAGTGATCATGTGAGCGATCTCAATGGTGTTTCCTTGCATGTACAACTTGTTTTCAAGTTTGTTTTCAAAGTTTTAGATTAGAAAAATCTCTCAAGAGCTTTGATTCTTTTGCATTAAATTCTTGCTTAAGCATTTTCACATTTTCTTGAAGTTCTTGTTTTTGCTTAGCTGTTTTAGAAAGTTTTTCTTGCAAAGAATTTAATTCTTGTTTCAATACTTCTTCTCTAAAATTACTTTTTCTAATTCTCGTGTCGCACTTGGTCATCCATTTCCTGCTCACGAGTGGTCAACTCAAATTTAGCACGTTGTTCATAAATAGCAACACGCTCTTTATAGGCATTTAGTTCGTAAATTATGGAATCATCGGGAGCACATGCGATGTATTCATCAAAGACATAGTCATTGTTGATCGCAGAAGATGCATCACTTGGTACAACTTCACTTTCACTTTGTTTCACGTATTGATCGTATGGGACAATATTGATATTACCCATATTTTCAACATTTGATTCAATAGTTTCAGCTTGGTTGTACTTTGTCATTCATCTGTTGCACATCAAGATCATCGTATAGCTTTAATACCTCCGAGATGATTTTATCCTTGGATGGGCCACTTGTGGTGAAGAAGAGATCTTGGGAGAAACCATTGGAGAGATGCTAGCCATAAAGATTGTGTGTGCGAGGGTCCATCATCTACATCGTAGTCGTATGCATCACGATCGAACTTGAAAGGCGTTCGATGATTATGACCTATCTCCTAATAGTCGCTCATCCACATCTCGCATCATAGGTCTTGGCATTACCCTCAAGAAGAAACAAAGAATTCCTCTTCATCCAACGCAGCACCATTGTCCCGAGCTTGTGCCAAGAACATCTTATCTCTCAAGTAATCGGCGATTCGTGGACGTTTTGGAGATGCGCGCCTTGCAATGTGTCCTCACCACCACGCTTATAGCATTTGATCGGCTTAGCTTGACCTTGGTTACCATTCCTTCCTCGATTCTTATTGCCCACATATCCTCTACCAAAGACCACCTTTCCCCGATCATACTGTCTTTCCCGAATCGGTTGCACCACAATCCTTCCATCTTTAACAAAGGGCTTGATTATGTGGGTTAGATGCGCTTCGAGGTTGTTGTTGGTTTGTGGGAGAGAATTCATGTTTTGACTAATGAGTAGAGCTAGTTGATCAATGATGTTACCCACGCGTGCATCAAAGATCGCTTGTTTGAACATAGGATCGTGAATGAGTTTGTGATTACCATTACCCAAGGGTATGACTTGTGATGCTTTGGTTGTGATTCCAATGTTTGAGTAGAAAGTCATTGAGTCATTAGACGAACTTGTCTCTCCCTCGGTTGGTTTTGAACCGATTGAGAATCAATTTTTCAAACATAGCATGTCTCTCATTCTCGAAGGAGGAAGGCATAGAGTTGCTCATAGTTTGTATTCTTCAATCCTTTAGTGAGCTTCACGGTTGTGACAAACTTGTGCCATTCGGATTCATGTTGTTCACAAACTTTGAGTTGAAATTTAATGTTAGGCATAGTCATTCGATGTTCCTCATGTCATTCACTAACTTATGAAATCTCACATAGTACTCATAGACACTCTCATCCGGTTTCATCTTGAAGTGCTCAAATTGCATAGAGTTGGGATTCTCTGCTTCCATAGTTAGTTCTCGAACCCGAGAGAAGCATCTTAACATTATCCCAAACCGCCTTTGCTTCGTTGTTATGATTGATCGCCTTGTAGATGTCTTTAGGAAGACCTTGTAGAACAATGTTTGAAGCCCCGATATCCGCATCAAATCTCTTTTCTCCTTATCATCAAGCTCATCATACATCTTAGGTCCGCATCCATTCCGTAAATAGGAGTACCATCTTCATTAGTATCAAGTATGTCTCTAGTCGTTTCAACTCGATATGGACCTTCATCAATGGATTTGAGAATATTGACACCATTTTCCTTTCCAAGGCAATACAATCGATTCGTTGAGCCCAAGAATCGTAGTCGATTCATCAAGCATGGGTGGACGAGTATCTCGATCCACCGCTTGTACATCCTCGACACAAATGGAGATGATGAGGGACGTTGGTAGACATGTTATCAGATTATACGGGATTTTATAACTCTATGATTAAACCGGGAAATAGATTCTTTCACGGGATTTTACTAAATCAAGAGAAAACCGTAAACAATCACTCAAGTCGCTAGATGATAAAGCTCTAAGTCGCTAGAAACAATTGCACTAAGTCGCTACCAATTAATTCGCTAGACAGCCAAGTCGCTAGAATCCCAAGTCGCTAACAGAAAAGCAAGTCGCTAAGTAGTAACTCGCTAACACTCAAGTCGCTAGCAAAAATTCAGCAGTAATTCGCTACTCAAGTCGCCAACAATGCAAGTCGCTAAAGAGCAACTCGCTACAGACCAAATCGCTACCACAAGTCGCTACCTGTAGTGGAGAGTCCACTACTTGTACTTTAAGTCGCTAGATCTAACTCGCTAGATTTAACACTGTAACTCGCTACAATTTTGTGAAGCAAGTCGCTAAGAAGAAAACTTATCCGTGAACTAACTCGCTACCATGAAAAACCATATAAACATCACTTTACAATCCAAAACAACCCAACCAAGATGATTCAAGCTTACCAAATGAAAACCTAAACACTTTTGATGATTCTAAACACAAAAGTACCAACAAAATTCAAACTTTAACACAAGAAATCAACCAAATGATGCAAAACCACTAAACTTTTCAAACTCAAAACCACCTAAAAACCACTATAAATCCAAAGATGTGCAAGATATGATCTAACCATGGCTCTTGATACCAATTGTTAGATATTAACTTTTCACATACACATCAAACCATAACACAAAGTAGCATATAGATGGAATTCTAAAGAGAGAAAGTTAGAGGTTTAGGGAACTTAGTGAGAGAAAGTGAAAGATATTATTATGAGCTCCAACTCTCTACCTTGGAAGGTAGAGAGTATTTATAGTCTTACATAACTCGCCACACTTTGGGTCGTGGATCGTGCATACAGGTGGGTAAAGACCCGTCTGTCCTCCACGGTGTTACTTAACTAAATTACTACTTAACTTAGAAGAACTACGACTACGAGCTTTCTAACGATTACATATACTTGAGGTGACCGACTCTTTAATACCGGAATTTCTAATTCCTAACAAAACCAACTAATGTTCCCATTCCTCTACAGAGAGTAATCAAGACATTAAAGGAGCGGTCAAAGTCTCAAGACAATACAAGGAATGATAGGACCTCATGAAGCTAAGAATGTGCACCGGAAAGAGTAGAAGAACAATCTAGGAACTTTAAGCTTGAATCGAATAAAACGAATCGTGTTGATTCTAGTATTAGCCATAGGCGTCTTGTAATTAATTCAAATTCGATACTATTTGAAAACCTTGTACTTGATGTCTGCTTGAATTACGCTTCTAATCATGAATGTGGTGTTAATGTTCGCCTAATAATGTGAATTGTCCGCTTAATATTGTTAATGCTAAAATTCATGCTAAGAAGGCTAAAAGGCAAAACGAAAGAAAGTTAGAAAACAATGGAAACCCACAGAAGAACATTCAATAAAATAGGCTTTTATTGGACACTGTTGGTCTTAAGACTAATCGATAATGCCCACTAGAAAATGGATGCCCACTTGATAGAACTATTCCTTTTGAAGTGATCACACCGTGAATGTGGCTAATATCGACACTAGTATTGCATCTATTCACAATGATTCCATTGCCTCACTTTCGATATGAATGCTTCTATTTCGATGTGGGTGTTCCAAACATTGTTACTAACCAAATGGAACCCATTCTTGCATGGGGATCCCAATTATCCGCTTATCCATTCTTGTCTCAGTTCAACCGCAGATCGCTCAAATCGCTCGTGGTACCGGACTCAGTCGTTCCAAGCATATGACCGGAGACCGGTCATGCTCATGAACTTCGTGAGCAAATTCATCGGACCGTTAGATTTGGTAATGATCATTTCGGTGCTATTATGGGTTATGGAGATTATGTTGTTGGTAATAGTGTCATCTCTAGAGTTTACTATGTAGAAGGTTTGGGTCATAATCTGCTCTCTCGCTGGTCAATTTCGTGATTCTCGATCTAGAAGTTGCCTTCGTAAAACATACCGCTTTGTTAGAGATCTCAATGGTAAGGAACTGTTAAAAGGAACTCGTGGGTCAAATCTTTACACCATCTCTATCGATGACATGATGAGGGCTTCTCCAATCGCTTGCTATCAAAGGCTTCAAAACAAAGTCATGGTTATGGCATCGCCGTCTTAATCACTTGAACTTCGGCACCATCAACGATCTTTCTAGAAAGGACTTAGTTGTAGGTTTACCTAGACTAAAGTATGAAAAGGATCATCTTTGTTCAAGATGTCAATTGGGAAAAGCAAGAAGTATGCCCATAAACCCAAACCTACTAACTCATCACGTGAAGTTCTTCATATGATTCATATGGATTTATGTGGACCAATGAGGTGCGTAATATCTTTGGGAAGAAATATGTGTTAGTTGTAGTTGATGATTACTCTAGATTCACCGGGTCAAGTTCTTAAGGACAAAGGATGAAACTCCCGATATCATCATCAAACTCATTAAACAACAGCAGTTCGACTAAACAAAACCGCCGAATTATCGTAATGCATAATGGAACCGAGTTTGTCAACAAACAACTTAGTGAATTCTATGAAAGCATTGGAATCGACCATCAAAGAAGTGTTCCACGAACCCCTCAATGTAACGGTGTAGTTGAAAGACGAAATCGTACTCTTGTTGAAGCCGCTAGAACAATGCCGATCTACTCAAAGGTTCCAATGTTTCTCCGGGTCAAGCAATTGCCACCGCATGCTACACACAAAATCGCTCCCCGATTCACACTATTCATGGAAAAACTCCATATGAACTTGTCCACAACAGAAAACCTAATCTATCTTTCCTTCGTGTGTTTGGTGCATTGTGCTATCCAACTAATGAGGTCAAGACTTGGGCAAACTTAGGGCTAAAGTCGACATTGGAGTATTTGTAGGATATGCACCAAACAAAAGGGATACCGAATCTACAACAAAAGAACCCGAAATATCATGGAAACAATTCACGTTACGCTTTGATGAGTCGACCGTCAATTGGCTCTGGACACTCCACCAGACCCGCACTTCAAAACAAATCCCATTGGTTCATCTCTTGTTCCAAACTCCTCTCAAGAAACTCCATATGTACCTCCATCCAAGATGATGTAAAGAAATTGTTTGATCCTATGTTTGATGAACTGTATGATTCAATTACTAATGAGGTGTCGATCCCTACAACAGGGATGCTCATATTCCGTGAATGAACTCAATCCTCGCCTCAATATCTTTAAGTCAAGAAGCACCCGCTGTGATCCTTCGCCTCATCAACAAATCATCATTCTTCAAATGTACATCATGGAAATGTTTCGCATCAATGATGAAGTTAATCCCTTTGCGACTCCCGAAGATGCTCCATTTGAAAACATATTTGCTACTCCCGAATCATCATCGAACCATCTTCTTCAGAGACGCCGACTCGCTACCTCGCCTCAACAACCGCCACATGAACACCTCGTAAAATGGACTCACGATCACCCATTAGACAACATCATTGGAAATCCTCTCGTCTCAGTATCAACCCGGAAACAACTTGCAACCGATGCCTTATGGTGCTTCTTCAACTCCGTACTATCTAAGATCGAACCAAAAGATGTTAAACCGCCATGAATGAAGATAGTCGGTTCAATGCCATGCAAGATTAAATTCATGAGTTTGATCGTCTTGATGTATGGGAGTTAGTACCGCCTCCAGATCAAGCTATGATTATTGCCCTTAAATGGATCTTCAAAGTGAAACTTGATGAGCATGGTGATGTGTTAAAGAACAAGGCTCGATTAGTTGCTAAAGGATATCGTCAAGAGGAGGGTATAGACTTTGAAGAATCTTTTGCTCCAGCTTGCTCGAATCAAGGCAATCGTAATCTTTCCGCTAATGCCGCTAGTAAGAACATGGTAGTATATCGATGGATGTGAAGACGGCATTTCGAATCGGAGATCTTAAAGAAGTCGCTCACGCCGCCCAACCTGAAGGATTTGTGAATCAAGAGCATCCTACTCACGCTTATCGTCTCAAGAAGGCTCTTTACGGTTTAAAGCAAGCTCCAAGGGCATGGTATGATACATCACAAAGTTTCTTCTATCAACCGGATTCATCAAAGGAGCAGCTTGATCCTACCTTATTCACCGTGAAGTCGTGCAAACATTTAACTCATGTTCAAATTTATGTTGATGATATTATTTTTGCCTCGATGCACCCAATGGAATGTGATCGTTTTCAAATGAAATGAGTTCAAAGTTTCAAATGTCAATGATGGGACAAATGTCATTTTCTTGGGATTACAAATTTCACAAAGTCCCGGAGGCATTTTCATAAATCAATCTAAATATGCAATGTAGATTTTAAAGAAATTTGGATTTGATTCAAGTGACCTGTTGACACCCCATGATTGACCGAACCAAACTAGATGAGGACCACTCGTGGATCATGATTGACCAAACGAAATATCGTAGTATGATTGGATCCCCGATGTACCTCACCGCTAGTAGACCGACATCTTGTTCGCCGTTTGCATGTGTTCTAGATACTAGGCTAAGCCTACTAAAAGCACCTTGAAGCGCTTAAACGGGTCTTCGGTATCTCCAAGGAACCATCAATATGGGTCTTTGGTACCAAGGACACCGGTATGTCACTAACGACCTATGCAGATGCCGATCATGCGGGGTGTCAAGATACTCGTCAAGCACGTCGGAGGTGCTCGCTTTTTGGGTGATAAGCTTGTGAGTCGGTCTTCAAAGAAGCAAATGAGTACTTCTATTTCCTCTACAGAGGTCGAATACATAGCCATGTCATCTTGTTGTGCTCAAATCTTATGGATGAGATCTCAATTATCCGACTATGGCTTTGAATTCAACAAAATCCCTCATCATCGTGATAATAAAGTGCTATTGCTCTCTCATGCAACAACGCTCAACACTCAAGAGCAAAGCATATCGACATTCGACATCATTTCATCGTGAACAAGTGGAAAAGGTGTGGTGGAACTATATTTTGTGAGGTATGAATATCGCTTAGCGTACATCTTCACCAAAGCTCTTCCAAGAGAACGCTTTGAGTTTATTCTTCCACGACTTGGCTTGAAAAGCCTTCAACCGAAAACTCTCAAACGCCTTCGTGGAGGAAGACGAGGAGTAAAGGTTTATCTTCATCTATCTCTTGTAAATATTTATTCGAAAACAAAATACAAAATTATAAAACCTTCAAAATCCATAGAAAATATAAAATTCAAAATCCATAAAATTTGAAAAAATCTTCAAAAATATTGTCAATTTGTTATGTTTCTCTCGGTTCGACAATATCTACGGTCTTTGTCTGTCATTCAAAGAATGACACGGACTTTAGATGTTGTTCGAATTTTATTAAAAAAAAAAAAAAAAAAAAAAAAAAAATTGGGGGAGAAAGAGAAACAATGGTTTATTGTCATTTTCGTGAAATAACCCGTTTTAAAAGAAAGAACAGAGCCATGTTTTATCATGTTTTCAAAATTCCATGCTCGATTCTATAAACATTTATCTCACGAAAACTAAATGCTTTGAAAACTAACTCGATCTCCATTTTTGATAATCATCGACTTATTTGTCATAATCTCTATCTCTCAATCAACAACCTATGTCATTGATTGAGGGGAGAATGATTTCAATTAAATTAAAAGTTATTTGGCATTAAATTGTTTTCAAAAGATATACATGCATGTTTTATCAATGGAGTTTAAAGTCTTAAAATCCGATCCTTATCGCTTAAAACACTTTCATAATCAAGTCACAATTCCCCTTAAAAGCTTTCAAAATCAATTTAATCTATAAGAGATCACAAATCTCAAATGATTTGATAATTGTGATCGGGGAGAATGTGTGATTTAAATTGGATTTAAACCGATAATTCGGTAAATGGTTTTATAAGGATGTACATGCTATCCCCCCACATGTGACAAACGATTTCAATTTTTCCATGCACATGTTGAGGGGAGCATCTATCTTAAACCTATGATTTGAAATGTGATCAACTCATCTCATCAGTGCGGTACCCTCTAGTATGTGCAAAACTCTCTTCAAACCCCGAGGCACATATTGAGGGGAGCAAATTTATGGAAACCTCATCCTTCCCGGAAATACTCTATCTACTTGACTTGATGTGGGAAGTGATGTTGATATCTTTAGAAAATGGTAATCAAAGAAGTTAATTCTTTCTCTTGCCTCCGTGTGCAAAACATTTTCAAATACTTGATGCACATGTTGAGGGGAGTTCTCGTTTAAAATATCAAAACAATTCGTGTACAAAATGCTTTGATAATATATCACAAGTATCGGATTGACTTTCAAATGGTTTTCAATTGGTTCCAATGGCGGATGAACAATACCAAATAGACCGACCAACTCTACTTTATGTACGGTGATATAAGGATGATAAGGTTAGGTATGTGTTCCCATGATCCGCCGTAACCGGAGGGATCTACCCAGGACAATCCACTAGTTAGTGTAGAAGTCCTTAGGTATGATGACAAAAGGAGAAAATGAGATATGGGAAGAGTGCGGACTAAGACCGAGCTAGTAATCGAATAAACCCAACAAGGTTCTAGCTATGAAGTCTCGGTAAGCAATCAAGGGGTTGAAGAATTAAAAAGAATTGAATGAGAAAAGGGTGAAAACAAATAGCCCTCCATTTATTCAACCTTAGGGCGTAAACCGGGTTCAATTCATATGCTACCGATGGTAACATCGGTATTGAAGACAAGACGTCATGGACCCAAAGGACGACCGCACTTCAACTTTCCAAACCACTCAAGTTCCTCTTAAAAGAACTTGTTTCATTCTCACGGGAACCGACATTATCTATCGACTTTCTCTTAGAGATGGTTGATATTGAAGAAGGAGACCCTCTCCTAGTCTCCGCACGACAGATCCAAATATGCACAAATTGAGTCTAGAGCCACGAGATCATCAATAAATCTCATTAGGACACTTTCAATGAAGACTCTCTGCTTTACACAATGTGGAAAGAGAGATTATATCTTGAGTCCCACGATTATCCTTGTGGTATTGCCAACATCCGAGTGATGTGTTTACATATTCACAATGAAGATGGAAAGCCTTCGAGCCAACATCAAACAAGCTCCTCGGTAGGTGGCATGTGAGATCTATTATATAGATTAACCATGTGACAACCGAATGAAACAATGGGGCGATTCAATCTCTTGAATCAATCCCGGTTCAGTTATGGATTGACGGATACCTTTGAAAACCGGTCATTGTGCTTAAAAACTCTTTTCTTTAGCACATTGACCGTGTACTAATTTTTCAAACCAAAAGGTGTTTTTATGATTGATAATTGATTTTCAATAAAACCTTCGTTGTATTGCAAAACAATTTCTATTGAGCAATACACGATTGTTTTTCAAATCTCTTTTCATCAATCGGACTTAAAATTACCGTTCACTCACTCCGTGTTGTCTTCTTTGAGATGTTCCGGTTTGAGAACAATGAACAAACAAGGAAACCCCGTCAAGGAGATTCTTATTAATCCTACCGATCACAGTAAGACTTGTATCGATCAACGGGAACCGTGGGTCGTGTACCTCAATTCAACGAAAGTGATCAAAGACACTTTCGCGATTTATTGCTAATCATTGTATGCGGTACACCCGACGCTTGCGGATCGTAATGAAGCGGTCAATCCATAGCCGCATGCTCACACTACACATTCATCTCAAAAGAAATCATGATAAGTGCATCAATGACTCGATATTTTCACTCCATGCTTCGCTACGCCGCCAATATCATGATTCAACAAATGCTTCCGCTACTCGATGAGAAGATATCATGATCCGTAATGTGAGCATGTCGGTCCTAAAGTCACAACATCACATAATACCAACACCACAAAGGATGTGTCGAGATTGTTGATAGTCGATGATCTCAAATGATGGCTCAAAATTATTATCACGTGGATCAAGAAAGACCTCCACTTGAAGTAACCAAACATGCAATGTGAAGAATCAATGACTACGAGCTTAGGAGCAAAGGACTACATCAAGAATGCAAGATCAATTGTTAATGTATTATCTGTTTGTATTCAATGTATTTTTGGTACATGATTGAGGTGACCTCCTTGGGGAGATTGTTAGGAATTAGAAATTCCGGTATTAAAGAGTCGGTCACCTCAAGTATATGTAATCATTAGAAAGCTCGTAGTCGTAGTTATTTTAAGTTAAGTAGTATTTAGTTAAGTAACACCGTGGAGGACGGACGGTCTTTACCCACCAGTATGCCCGATCCACACCCGATGTGTGGCGATTTATGTAAGACTATAAATACTCTCTACCTTCCAAGGTAGAGAGTTGGAGCTCATAATAATATCTTTCACTTTCTCTCACTAAGTTCCCTAAACCTCTAACTTTCTCTCTCTAGAATTCCATCTATATGCTACTTTGTGTTATGGTTTGATGTGTATGTGAAAAGTTATATCTTACAGCCTATGCCCTTCGGTGTCTTCTCTTGAAGATGCCAAGACAAAGAAGAACCTTGACTTGGTCTTCCCCCACGTTTCCACTATTTCCTTAGCTTTCCCGCCAAGTCCAAGATAGTGGGAATGAAGCCCTAGCGGTTACCACAAATCAGGGGACGCCCCCATAATCTCCTAAACGTGTGCTAACACTCTCCAAGCTATTTTCTTCACCTATAAATAGATTGGACGAGTCATTTTAATGTTATGTTCACTCAACATAGTATTTCACATACTCCATATTATTTACAACACATATCACATACTTACTCTCACGGGAGGTGGTTCGCAGGCCCAACCCACAATCACTCAACTAAGTGTCTACTATTTCTTATTGCAGATTGGCTACAAGTTTGGCGCAAGCATATCACCCCTCATACCCTTTGATCACCATCAAAGGCCTGGTCGTATGAATTATTGTACAATCAATGGCGCCATCCGTGGGACCAGCTACTATTGGTCTCGTTATTCCAAACTTACACCCAGTCAATCACTCCCACTAGTTTTACGGTATGAATCAAGGAAGAGAGGATACACCCCCTCCGGGTTTCTCGACCTTGACACCAATCCCATTCAATGATCCTAACAACCTTTCCAATATAACCGCATCCACCTTTACCACACGATCTCACCCTGAAATAATTCCCAACAACCATGCTTCAACCTCGGCTAACCCTGAACCGGTAATTAGTCCAGCGTTTGTCGAAGCTAACATCAAGCATTAGAATCTTTAATGAGGGCTCAAGGAGGCAAGCTCGAATGTGGAGATGCATAGGGAGTTAGAATACTCAAGCGATGAGTATGACGAAGAGTTGGAAATGGAGGCTAGGCCCTTGGCTCCCAGGGCTACACGCGCTACTAAGGATAGGGTCTCCGAGCGGTTCGAAGGCCGAGTGGAAGGTCGGTTGGTTTTGAAGATGTTCGGGAAAGAGCTCCGACAAGAAGGAAGGAACGATAGAAGGCTCCAATGGAAGGAGCCACCGAAGGGATATTACGGAGGTTAATTTGCCACCACTTTTGCGGCTCATATGGGAAGAACTGGCGGGGTTCGTTGCCTTCTCACGCATCCGGCGTAGAAGGCAATCCATCTTAAATGAATGGGGAGGAAATCTTCCTCCTCATGGTATGTACCCTCCTTTCGTGCTCAATCTTACCCTCGAGGGTCTATCCCCACCTAATGGGCGTGCTAGCAACCCCAGCTTTTACTCAACCATACGGAAGCATGCCCCACGGGCAACCTATGGTATATCCTTCGCACTGCCTAAGTCACCCACCTTATATACCTACCGCTACCTCAATATGTTAACCAAAACCCGTTGGAATACCTCCAAATCATAACCCGTACAATGCTGCCCTACCTACATGCCACTTTATAATCGCTTTATTCGAGCCCATGGGCTCCACAACACCCTTCAGAAGATGGATGGAAGACTACCCTTTCCCGATGGGTTGAAAATGCCCGCACATATTGGTACTTATGATGGGAAGGGGACCGGATAACTTCTTACACCGCTCAAGGGCTATCGAATGCGTAGTGGGTTATGCCCGTTGCTTGCCACAGTTTACATATACCCTACGAGAATCGTCAGATATGGTGGAACGGGCAAAAACCGGTAGCATTGTGAATTTGGATGATCTCAAGGCCAAATTCGGATCACATTTCAACCAATGTAAAAGTTTACAAGAATGCAACTAACAAAGGCACAACATCAGCGAAGGAAAACGAGAGCACTGTGGCTTTCATTACTAGATACACCGATGACACCTAACGATAATGGGCTTGCACGAAGACCAACGATCTCGTGTTTCGTGCATGGCCTTCAAATGTAAGTTTGGTTGAATTCCTCCACCGACCTTCCTGCAACCTATAAGGGTTTGGTGGAGAAGGCTTACACCTGGATCGAAGCCAAAGAAGTGTCTACAAACGGGGCTCCGGTCGAAAATAAAGAAAATTACAAAAAATCCCCGAAGCATCCTTCGTGGGAAGGGTCAAAGATCAGACACAAGGGAAGGGACAGGTTCACACCGTACCATAAAAACATCAACCACGGGCTCTTGGCTAATCAGTCTAAATCTCCAAGGGAGATACTTGCACTGAGGAAAAGGTCACAGACCTTGATCCTACTCCTCACTTGGCAAACAGAGGAAGGCCCAAAGATACTTCCAAATACTGCTACTTCCATGAAGATTACTGACACGACATCAACAATTGTAGAGAGCTCAAGAAACAGATAGAAGAGGCCGTGAAGTCCGGCCAATTGGGACATTTGGTGAAAGGTATAAAGAAAGTTAAAGAAAAGGTCTCCGACACGCAGTTGGGGAAAGACACCACACCTGCCGAAGCACTCATCCTCATGGTATACAAAGATGACTCTGTTTTAAAGAGGAAAGAAGCGGAGGAAGCATTATGCGGAGTAGGAGATGTCACTTTTCCTTCAATCACAGGGAAAGTTCTTTCAAATGACCCCGTGGTCATCAAGGTCTTGATCTCCAACAGAGAAGTAAACAGGGCCTACCTAGACTGTGGTAGCTCTTGTGAAGTGATCTATGAACGCTGCTTTCTAAAGCTCAAGCCTTCGATAAGGTCGAAAAGAGTAGATTCGAAGGTACCCTTAGTAGGGTTCTTAGGGGAACACTCATGGCCCTTGGGAGAAGTCCCTCTAGAGGTTACGATTGGAGAAGGAAGGCTAAAAGAACGAAACTCGGTTTTCACGATCGTAAGTTCGAATCTCCCATAACCTATTGATAGGGAGAACGGTAATGCGTAAGATGGGCATCGTTGTCTCCACTATACATGCCGCGGTCAAATTCCAAACACCTTTCGGTATTGGAACGGTTTCTCCAGCTATTAACGTGAAGAAGCCTACGGAAGTAGGCAAAAGGGTCAAACAAGTTTCGGAAGAGCCTTCGAAAGATGTTCTCAGCTGCGCTGATGCTGAAGAACGCATTGTAGTAAATGATCTCTATCCTGATCAGACGGTGGTAATCGGAAAGCAACTCCTTACCTCCTTTAAGGCCGAATTGGAAAAGGTACTACGGGCCAATGCAGATGTCTTCGCATGGACCTAATCTGACATGACGGGGGTCCCCAGAACTCTCACCATAGATGGAAAGCCCTTCGACACTGAACACAAGCTTAATGAGTTCAAACATATTGAACCTATCAAGCAAAGGGTCAAGCTCGCCTCTGAAGAAATGTTTGCGATGCAAAAAGTGGATGAGCTCAGAAAGGACAGGCATACTGTGGAGGTGAAGTATCAAACTTGGGTAGCCAATCCGTGATGGTCAAGAAGCATGACGGAGGGTGGCGAATGTGTGGACTTCACAGATATTAACAAGGCTGTCCAGAGATCGCTATCCTCTGCTATAAATTGATTGGAAAGTAGAATCCTTGTCAGGGTTTCGGCTGAAGTGTTTTTTGGACGCTTATAAGGGTTACCATCAGATACAAATGGCGGAAAAAGACGAAGAGAAGACAACCTTTTTACGGGAAAAGGCGTTTATTGTTACAAAAGATGCCTTTTGGTTTGAAAATGCAGTGCCACCTACCAACGTTTAGTGGACAAAGCCTTCCACAAGCGTATAGGTAGGAATCTAGAGGCGTACGTGAGCGATATGGTTATCAAAAGCGAACGGAGGAGGATATGCTCTCCGACATCAAGGAAACCTTCAACCGACTTCGCGCATCAACATGAAGTTAAATCCCAAGAAATGTTCCTTCGGTGTGGAAGAAGGACAATTTTGGGACATCGATCACCAAGCAAGGTATTAAGGCCAATCCTTCAAGGTTAAGGCCATCACGGATTTGCAGCCTCCTAAGTCCCTAAAGGAAGTGCAAAGTCCGAACGGAAAGCTAGCGACCTCGGAAGTTCTTATCGAAGGGTGCGATGGATCTTTGCCATTTTCAAGACACTCAAAGGATGCACGGATAAAAAGACGTTTCAAGAGAGTACGCATACGTAAGTTGCCTTCCAAAAGCTCAAGGAATTCATGGCTATTCTACCACATTTACCGCCCCAATCAAAGGCGAAGTGTTGTTTATGTATATCGCACCTCCTTGAAAGCATCACACTGTTATTGGCGAGAAAAGGAGAAGAGGCAAATACCTATCTACTTCTTTAGTAGGGTTCTCTGTGGAGTCGAGCTAAATTATCCAAAGATTGGAGAAGCTAATTTTGGCTTTGGTCCATGCTGCGAGGCGCCTTCGAAGGTACTTCCAAGCTCACCCCATAACCGTACTTACCGACAAACCCATTAAACATATACTTTCGAAGTCGGAGAAATCTGAAGGATAGCTAAGTGGGCTATCGAGCTAGGAGAGCACAAAATTGAATACAAGGGTAGAAACTCGGTCAAAGGGCAAATATTGGCAGACTTCTTAGCGTAAACACCCTCGAACCAAAGCAGACACAAAGTTGTCAAAAGAAGCCCGATAAAGCAACAAGGGTGGAAACTTTATACTGACGGAGCCTCCAGCTCCGACAGTTCTGGCGCAGGTCTCATGCTTGTTGACCTCAAAGGGAAGGAGTACACTTATGCACTCCGCTTTGAGTTCGATGAAACTAACAATGAAGCAGAGTACGAAGCCTTGCTAGCAGGCCTCCGATTGGCTAAGGACATGGAGGTAGAAGACTTGGCCATTTTTGTTGACTCACAACTGGTGGCCAATCAGATAAAAGGCTCCTACGAGGCGAGACAACCTGTGATCAAGCAATACCTGGATAAGGCCAAGGAAATGCTCGAAGGGTTTACATCCTACAACATAGAGCATGTTCGGAGAAATGAAAACAAGAAGAAGGATGCACTTAGCAAACTTGCATCAATGGCATTTGCCCATTTAACTAAAGAAGTTACGGTCAAGTGTTGGCGAGATAGGTCCATCGTCCGAAAGGAGGTGTCCGACGAATCTGGAGGAAGACTCAAATTGATGACTTCAATTACGAATATCTAATAAGTGGTATCTTCTTTGGAGGATTTGAAATTAGCTCGAAGGTCCGCATCAAAGCACCACAAGATGAATCATGGGGAACTATCGATATCAAGATCCTTTTGTCCCCATGGCTTCGCTGTGTAGGACCTAGGCAAGCCGCCAACATCATTCAAGAAGTGCATGAAGGATCCTGCTTGCTTCACGTAGGACCCCGTTCCATTGTTTCTAAAATCATGAGGATCGGATATTACTGGCCTTTGATGCACAGGGACGCTGTCGAAATCATTCAGAAGTGTGAAGCCTGTTAAGTTCATTCAAGGGTTCCAAGGCTACCAAAACAAGATATGACCTCTGTGACATCTGCATGGCCCTTCAGCCAATGGGGAATAGACATCGTAGGTCCTCTACCAATTGCTCCAGGAGGAGTAAAGTTCTTGGTCGTAGCCATCGACTACTTCACTAAATGGGTGGAAGCGAAGCCTTTGGCATCCATCACAGGAAGGTACATGGAAAATTTTGTGTGGGAACATATTATCTGTCGGTTCGGAGTACCCCACATCATTATTTCAAATAATGGGAAGCAGTTCGTTGAAGGGGTATTCCCAGTGTTTTGCAGAGGCCTGAATATCAAACAATCCTTCACTTCCGTCTACCATCCTCAAGGTAACGGACAAGTGGAAGTTACTAACAGGATATCATCCAAAGAATAGAACGAAAGTCGATACAATCACCACGGTTGGGTAGATGAACTACCTCAAGTACTTTGGGCTCACGAACCATACAAAGTCAAGTCATGGGAGGCGCCTTTAGCTTGACATATGGCACGAAGTTGTCATCCATTCAAAGTAAGTGTCGAAATGAAGGGTCATGAACTTCAAGCAACAGAGAATGAAGAAAGACTCCGTAGCAAGCTAGACCTACTCGAAGAACGAAAGGAAATAGCCTCAATCAGGGAGGCTATCCATAAGCTACTACAACAGTCGGGTTTGGCCTTCGACCTTCAAACCAGGGGAATACATCCTCCAACTCAATAGCGCAAGTAAAGCTGAGTACCAGGGTAAACTAGGACCTACATGGGAAGGGCCCTACGTTATTAAGGAAGCATATGGCAACGGAGCCTACAAGCTGGAAACCTTGGATGGAGACGCTATTGATAGAACCTGGAATGGCACTACCCTTCGTAAGTTCTACATATGAAACTTACAATGTCTAAGGACATTTTTTATTTTGCTTTCAATCAATGCATTTGCATTCTTCTCACTTGGGGAAAGAAGCATTAATGGTAGGCATCTAGTATTCATTTCTTAAATGATGTAATCCTCCTACCCACTTAATGATATAACGATTTCCCTCAAATCTCTTGTTTCGCTCAATACAACAAAGATTTGTCCACCAAGTTGCTTTATAAGTTTCAATGTCGAAGGGATGTACAAAGACTAACAACATGTCTTGCTCATATGCATAGCATCCACCTCAACTTCGCATTAACTTTCCTATATGGCCTTAAGGTATTTTAAGCCTTCACGCCCCAAAGGATTAAGATGGAGTGGTCACGACCCTCCGTCGTGATCAAATTATACGATTGCTAATATTCTTGGTGAAGTAACTACACACATGAGGCTATGCATCTACCATACGCCTAGGTTGTAAAAAAATTTTACGCAAGTAAAATAAAAAGAGAAGAATCACACATGGCAAAATGCAAGCCCTAGTGGCTTTAATGTAGATTAATGACTAGTTTAACTAGTCTAAACAGCCGTAGCCTTAACGATCCAACCAAGAAAAACATTGTCTTAGGCCGTAGCCTACATCACACACACCAAATGTTAATTGTTTCATCGTGCACACACCGAAAGGAACATGCATAAATTGTTTTAAAACAGGTACATACCACCATGGGATCAAATTACAACCATATGGTTGCCTTCATCAAACCTTGGAATGAGTGGGATCACCGAACCCGGGATGGAGCCTTTAGGACGGAGTCTTCTTTGAAGGAGAGGAGCCCGACTTTCCTTGGCTTCTAGCCGGTGTCCTCCACAGAGGCCACCGGATCCTTCGTCACTTGACAAGGAAAGGGAACTCCAAGCGCCTAATTCATTACCCGCA
Source organism: Chrysanthemum lavandulifolium (assembly GCA_022545495.1). Lineage (NCBI taxonomy): Eukaryota > Viridiplantae > Streptophyta > Magnoliopsida > Asterales > Asteraceae > Chrysanthemum > Chrysanthemum lavandulifolium. Next base: position 122,893,068 of record CM040239.1, read on the forward strand.
TCATCATACTCTTTTCATGAATTGCCCTATAGTATGGAACTTTCTCCACTTCACCGTTCCTTTGTCACAACTATCTCCTCCAAAGTGGTACACTTGCCATGATATATGGCAGCATTCACCAGGTTCCCAATTGCATTCCCCACATCATCACTATGGTAAAGTTCCATGGCAATGTAGGGGATAACCTTGGTTATCAGGTCCACCTTGTCCTTCTTCAGCATCTTCAGATGAAGGTTTAACCCATCTACCTTTTCTCTGAGCTTGATCTCTTGGTCCAACAGCTTCGCTCTCTCTCCTTCGAGGCCTTCACACTTGGATGAAAGAACATATATCTGCTCTTTATAGCCTATGACCTTTGAGCCTTTGATAGTTAGTCTACTGCATTTAGCCTCGCTCGCTGCCAGTTGACCTTTGAGCTTTTCATTATCAGCTCTGAGATCTTGCACCAAGGGGTTCTTGTCAAAATCCTCCAAGGCATCTTCACACTTCTTCTCCAGGTCTACATACTTATGATCCCTAGCCTTCTCCTTTCTCAGCATAACATCTATTTCTTCTCGAGCTTTGGTGACAGTACGGAGCAGCTCCCTTGTCCTAGCATTGAGTTGGTTGTCTAGCATGCACTGTCGGACATAACTTTTGTCATGAAGGTCGCAGAGCCTTTCTATGGACATGTTGTCCATCACCCCCTTCCAGCTGGGTGGGATTACATGGTCCACGAGTAGATGACAAGCTAAGGGAGAGGGAAGTTATTTTGTATCGTGATGTCCTGCAAAGATATATAAATTTGTTAACATATTATTACCGGTATCTAATTTTTGTTACAGCAAGAAACATTACCATGGATATCATCACCGCCGGCCCTTCGATGGTCGGAAATACCACACCTTACCACAGGCACTCTTTGCCGGGTAGTTCGAGAGGAGGAGTAGGTAGGATAAGCTTCCTCTTGAGCGGACTTCACACCTTTGCACGGGTACCTTTCTCGCTTGCACCCTCTCACCAATGCCGAAGGGTCCTATGATGGCCAACCGTCCTTGGAGACCGGTTCATCGATTCAAAGAACATTCTCCATAAGTCGTCTTCCACATCTATGGGTTCCTTTGACGGAGGAGCAGAGGATACAGTTCGATGGGTGGGCTTCCACATCATTGTCATTTATTGACACCGACGGAGAGCCCACGCCATAGCTCGCCTCCGGGGATTCTTTGGAATGAAGCTAACCTCCTTTGCACCACCGGCTACCACAAAGTTTTTGAATGACATTTCGCATCAAGGAGCAAATAAGATAAATATCGAAAAGATAAGTTTTTATTTCTTATTTTAATCAAAAAATACATACTTTCTCCATCACAAATAATCTCAGGTATCAAAGGAGATCCCTCCCATCTTTTAGCAAGGCCAGCCATGAAAAGAATTGGCTCAGGGAATGTTTGGCAATCAGCTGGATGATGAGCCAAACGTTGATACAAAGGATTCCTTCTCACAGTATAGGGCAAGGGATCGTTGAACCTTTTTTCATCATATTGAAATTATGGGTTTAACAATGCAGGTGGTGTTTTGGATGTAAAAGAATTTGCCTTTCCAATTCCTGATGTTTGTAAACGGCCTATCTATGAGAATGGGCACATCCCTTTCACCCCTCTTAGCCAAGGTCAACCAATCTCCTCCGGTATAAATTCGTAAAACCCTAAGCACGGCTTAATGATGGTTCAAACCCATAAGCTTTGCACATCACAATGTATGTCATAAGCTTGGCTAGGCCAAAAGGGTTGAACCTAGATATGTACCTCATAGTCTTGGAGGAGTTCTAAAATCAAAGGGTGCAAGGGTATCCTAAGGTTGGAGGTGGTGAATGCATGGGTGTACAAGCCTACATAGTTTTTGGGGGCATCAAATATCTCTTGATTTCTACTAGGTAACATGATTTTATGCTCTTTTGGAATTGGGTAATCGGTGAGGAACGCTTTGAGCTCCTCCCTTGTCAAGGTGCAACCTTTTTGTTTGATTACAAATTTCTTATTTGTAGACATTGATCCTTCTAAAATCCACAATAAAGTATTTGAAAACAGATACGAAGGAACACTTTACCTTGTTTGATCGAAAGCTTGATCGAAAGAGGTTTTAGTAGGTGAAAAACTTGGGCATGAGATAAAATAATGTTAGGGTTTTACCGCTTTTTTAACTTTATATACCCTCACATATGTTAAATCTCGCCCTACACGTGTCTCGACTTATCCCCTTACCACCGGATTTCAAACACTTTTAAATCTTGAAATGACGCTTTTCTTTCGAGGAAAAGGGAGTGGTTAGGATAAGTGTTTGCATTTATTACGGTCAATAGGTACAATACTTTTCATCTTCATTCGTTTTTGTGAAGGGAGGTTTCATTTCTATTTATGAGTCGTAAGCAAAATTTCTTGTTCGTACATATCACTTTCGACTGGGAGCTTGATGACGTACCCTCCGATCGGTCGAAGGACCCCCTTGACCTCGGTCGAACTTGCATTACGAAGACCCAAGTCTTTCTTCATAAGTCATTGGTGGTGTAAAACCATTCATCATTGACATGGTTACCAGTTGGGACTTCATGACCAAGGCCTATGCCGCCGTGTCTTCTCTTGAAGATGCCAAGACAAAGAAGAACCTTGACTTGGTCTTCCCCACGCTCCCACTATTTCCTAGCTTCCCACCAAGTCCGAGATAGTGGGATGAAGCCTTAGCGGTTACCACAAATAAGGGGCGCCCCATGATCTCCTAACGTGTCTAACACTCTCCAAGCTATTTTCTTCACCTATAAATAGATTGACGAGTCATTTTAATGGTATGTTCACTCAACACGATTTCACATACTTCATATTATTTACAACACATATCACATACTTACTCTCACATGAGGTGGTTCGCAGGCCCAACCCTGCGAATCACTTAACGAAGTGTCTACTATTTCTTATTTTAGATTGGCTACAAGTTTGGTGCAAGCATATCACCCCTCATACCCTTCGATCACCATCGAAGGCCTGGTCGTACGAATTATTGTACAATCAGGTTTCGTATGTATTTTTGAGTCGTAAGCAATATATCCTCGTTCGTACATATCACTTTTGACTGGGGGGGCTTGATGACGTACCCTCCGATCAGGTCAAAGGACTCCCCTTCGGCCTCAGTCGAATTTGCATAACGAAGGACCAAGTCTATCTTCCTAAGTCATCAATGGTGTAAAACCATTCATCATTGATATGGTTACCAGTTGGGACTTCTTTAATCGAAGGCCTAAGCCCTTCAAAGTCTTACCTTGAAGACACTAAGACAAAGGAGACCATTAACTTGGTCTTCCCCAATGTTCCCACTACCTTCTTAGCTTCCCCGCCAATACAGAGAGAGTGGACCCTAGCGGTTACCACAAATCATGGGACGCCCCCATGATCTTCGAAACGTGTGCAAACACTCTCCAAGCTTATTTCTCTATCTATATTTAGGTTGGATGAGTCATTTCAATGGTATGTTCACTCAACACAACATTTCACATACTCTACATTACTTTCAACACATATCACATACTTACTCGCACGTTGGAGGTGGTTCGCAGGGTCCAACCTCTGCGCAATTTCTTAACGAAGTGTCTACTATTTCTTATTGCAGATTGGCTACAAGTTTGGCACAAGCATAACACCCCTCATACCCTTCGATCACCATCGAAGGCATGGTGGTACGAATATTGTACAATCAATGAGGTTATGTAATTATACTTGCAGAGTCGAGGCTCTATAATTGTGTATACATATACACACATAAATCATGTGAACAGAGGCTATGCTCTGTAATCGTCTCAACAGAGACACCTATATATTATGTGAATAGAGCCGAAGCTCTGTAATTATGTCGAAGGAGACACCTATGAATCAGAGGCTAGGCTCTGTAGTTGTGTCGACAGAGGCTTATGTCAGCATGTGTAACGCTCTGTAGTCATATCGACAAAGACTTATGTCAACATGTGTGAGGCTCCGTCATCTCAAAATATATGATAATAGTATATAAGTTCCATGATAAATTTTGTTACTATCTAGTACGCGAATGTGAGTCTCTGTCATCTCAATAGAGCTTGTGTGAAATTCCTTGTCTAAAGAGGCTTTGTCAGCAATGGACTTATCATCACGAGTGACATAATAAAGCTTAGTATAATATTACTTAAAGCTTATTTACGTACATCACGTATTTAACATGTGTGGATTATGTTTTATGCTAAAAACAACATGAAAGCTCTAACAGAGGTTCTAGGAACATAGGTGATTGTACAATAGATTGCACTACCAGGCTTCGATGATGATCAAAGGTATGAGGGGTGTATGTTCTAGCCAAGACTTGCCTTTTGCTAAAGAATAAAAATACGAAACACTACGTTAAGTGATTACGCAGGGGTATGACCCTGCTAACCACCTCCGGCGTGAGAGTAAGTATGAGTTATGGTTGTATTAGTATGTGTAAGTAAAGAGATGAGTGTGAAATGAGCATACCATAATCCATTGCCCCGTCCAACATATTTATAGTGGATGAAATAGGGTTGAGAGCACTTCTGCATGAATGTCGGAGATCATGGGGGCGTCCTATGATTGTGGGTAACCGCTAGGGTTTAGTGACCCACGTTCTCGGACTTGACGGGAAGTCAAGAGAGAGGAGATCGTGGGTTTGACTAAGTCGAGGTTTACCTATCCAATGTTTCTTCGTCGGCCATACCCCGAAGGGCTTAGGGCTTCAATGGCGAATTCCCGAGGTAACCTTCGTGATAACGAGCGCTTTGACGCCTAAGGACATTTTGGAATCCTAACTTGGGCCTTGAATGGAAAGGCTTCGACACGTCCTGAGGAGTGTCCTTCGAGCTACTCGGAGGATACATCATCAAGCCCCCCAGTCGAAAGTGATGTATATGAGCGAGGAGACATTGCTTTCGACTTCATGCTTCGGAAAAATACCATCCTGTTACGAATTGCATTAGTTAGAAGATAACAATGCACCTAACTTAGCGCATTTAATGCTAATTAATCTTTTAATTTGCTTCTGAGAATCACATTTTCCCACCTACCCGAGACCAAAAGTCTTTTTTTCAAAATTTAAAAATTTACATTGGATAAGAGTATTTTTGGGTAGTTGAAACCCTAGCACATTTTACTCTCCGTCTCTTTCTACACGATAGAAACTTGATCGCCACCACTCCGAAATCAAAAGGTAAACCTTTCTTCGTACTTGTAGCTTGTTCTTTTTGTTAAAAATGGATTCCAAGTTTAGATGTGCCGGTAGGTGCAAGTTTTAAATTTATAAAGGTGAATTACCAATATTACTAATAACACATACGAGCAAGTATACTCGTCCGTTATAGCAAGATTATGAAGGTAAGTCGGGATCGTCGCAGGATTTGAGTGAATCGAGCACAAGTTTGAATTAACTGAGTCTATCAAAACATATAACAAAGCAAATAGATATAATGAAAATCGATGATTAAAACTACACTTGCTTAAACTAGTATCATATCATAGATTAATGTGATTGTATTAACTACTTAACATGTTGGTTGTGATAATTAGTTGAAAACTAATCTATTGTTCTTACAAGTTAAACCTTCGTCAAGATTTTAGTTCATAAAACAAGCTTTAAGTTTAACCAATCAATTCAAGATCAATTCAAGTTTCATAAGTCTACTTTCATAAACTTAAACACAAAAACATCCACTGCTCATCAAATTGCTTAAGAAATGGTCAATACAAAAGGTACCCGATCATAGACAAAAGGCTACAATTAATTTTCAACAACTAATCTTACGACCATTTAGATGTTTCCAACCAATCCAATTTGATAATCAAAAGCGCTTCTATTACAACCACACCTTAGTTCCTTTGTATAATCAAGAATAATGGGTAAAACAATCATCCATAGACAAAATGATTATGACTAGTTGAATAATACGAAGTTCTTTCGACCCCAACGATAGTTACCAATTAGCCAAACTTGATTAACAAATGTCACTATGAAACTTTAGCACAATTGGATCTTAGAATCAACTTGAAATTGAATTAAAACATGTTAACACAATCACTAACTAATCATATAATAATCAACATCATTTAAGCAAGTGTATAAAGAACTAGCCACTCATAGCAAACATAAACATAAACTCATAACTTTGATCATTAGAAAACATGATTAAAAGTCTTACAATGCTTGGAATAAGATTACAAATGATGAAGTAATGATTCCCAAAGGATCGTGGTGGACTTCTTAGTGTTTTGGCTTCCAACGGTGGAACTTATGGAACTCCAAACTTTTCGGCTTTCTAAGGACGAATTTCGTGAGGTTAAGGCTTGGTTTGATGAGTAGAGAGCTTTGTAATTGAAGTGTGTATATTATGCTCACAATTAGCCTCTATTTATACTAATTCCAAGGCCTAGGGTGTTAAATGCTTGACTTGGCCTTCAAGGAGTAAGGAAGGGACTAGAATACACCAAGAGAAGGACCTAGAATCGTTTGGATGCAAAGGGAAGCTTAATGATGAAGATTTGACAATCGCAGCTTCTCCAACCGGATCGGTCATACGACCAACCGATCCGTTAGTCTTCAATAATAACATACCGACCGATCCGGTTGCGGGTTGCGACCGATCGGTCGGTCATGGCAAAACACAAATTCGACCAAATGCCAACCGATCCGGTGAAGGTGTAACCGGATCCGGTTGGATCTTCCGAGACATGAAACTTGATCTTTCTCTTTGCTCGACTTGTAGAACTTGGTTCTTCAATCACTAAGGTCTTCAAAGGTACTTGGGAATTAGCTTTATCGAGACGGAATCTTCGATTAACCGCATATTTCCATATTTTCTCCATTTCCTCGCACTTGGTTATGAATGCTAGACAAACATCTCTAAGTGCTAAAATCACACAAATATAACCAAATAATGATATAAAAGTACACACAATGCTACTAAAAACATGCACAATCTGAGTGTTATCAAATTCCCCCACACTTAAACTTTGCTTGCCCTCAAGCAAATCTAGAACAAACATCCACTGGGACAAGATCGTGATTATGAAAAATGTGATGCAAATCAACCAAGTATAAATACGAGAGAAGATTCATCAATTATGCTTATAAAGATGAAATATCAAGATGTTTGACAATATCCAATGATTTTCTTGCATGATAAACATTTCAAAACACCTCACGAAAAATAATGGAATATAATTCACTCAATCACTCATTTTAGTGAGTAACAAGATAAATCACACTCATTGCTCACCATGATTAGATTATTACCATAAGCTTGTACAAGAAACAAAACTCCACCGACGTGGCGTGAGCACCAAGTAAAACATCTAAAGAGGGCTTTTATTCGGGTTATAATGATAGGCTAAGGGTTAAGGGTATGGATAAGGCATGGAATGTTTAATGGAATTGGTGTAAAATAAAATGAAATCAAGTCTAATACCCATGTTGCTAGATACCAAACATTCCACGAACCAAATAAACGATTATAGCTTTGCTTTCTTCTTTCCATTTTTCACACTTTTTTTTTTTTTTTTTTTTTTTTTTTTTTTTTTTTTTAACATAAACTCAACGCATGGCTCAATCAATCACATAGGATGTGGTACTCATAATCATTTGAACAATCTTCACTTTTCCATGAAACTAGCAACCAACCGTTAGACATTGATAAAGGGTAGGCTAAGGTTTAAAGTGTAAAATCTTTTGTATTTTCCGGGTGAAACAAAATGAAAGGGATGGCTCGTAGGTGTAACTAGGGGTATCTAGTGCTAAAATGAGCACTACAAATGGGTCCATGTGGGTGGTTAACTAACCGATGAGGCTAGCTAATATATCATTAGATGAAAATGGAAGGCCATTTGGGTTAAATCCTAAGTTGCCTCTTTATCACACGAATTCACTTATATCGCACAAATGCAATCTCACCGCGGTCCGGTAATGATTTACAAGCACAAGTTCTAGAATAAATAAAATCACCCAGACACTCATAGCAAAAGATTCAAGCATAAAAGATGTAGGCTTAATAAGAAATAGGCTCAAATCCTCACAATTTAGTGGAAAGGGTATAATATGTGTTAGCAAATGTTTATCGATCCCGTAATGGATTGCAATAGTAATCGAACACATCTCAAGTTTCAAATATTACCGCTTTACCAAAGGAATGATCCAGTTATTCTAATAGATAATCCTAAAAGTGTGAAAACAACTAGATCACAAGGGCAAACAAAATTTTAAATTTAAGCATGAAAACTCTAATTTTTCCTATTCACCCCCACACTTAAGTTAGACATTGTCCTCAATGAAAACGAACTTCAAAGTATAGAAATAGGAAAATAGAAATAAAACCAGATATGTCAACGAGTTTATCGACTTAAAATCTTTCTTCATTCTCGCGGCCCATTTAGAGAAATCATCACCGCACACAATCTTATAAACAAACAAAAGGTTTTATTAAAGGTGGCACCCCCACACTTAAGTTCAACCAAAGGTTAAGACTTTGGGAGTGACCACGTAAAATCAAATATAAAACACACGGGTTGCCTCCCGAGAAGCGCTTGTTTTATTAATCGAGTCATCACCGACTCGATTCTTCCCAATTTATTTAGTCGCAAGAGCGACTTTGAACATTTTATAAAGTTCGGGATGTACATGAATTCTTCACCAAGATCTTCAATATCGTCCCGCATTTAATTCAAATAGCTTGGTTTCACGGAATAGTTTGTGGAATTCTTCCAGAAATGGTGCTACAAAAGTGATAGTTTCAATTCATTCTCATGGTGTCTCTGTGACACCGCCAAGAATCGAAACTTCATTCGCTTGCTCCTTATCGTAGTATAACTTGATTCGTGTCCATTAACAATGAAACTTCCACCTTGTTTGTCATAGAGCTCGACATACCCGGATGGATATCCATGTTTAACGACATATGGTCCAAACCATTTTGGTTGTAACTTAGAGCTTTGAATTTGAATTTCATGTTAAAAGCGTAACTTTATCTCCGGCTTTGAATTCTTTCCGAATTCGTAGCTTTTTATCATGATAGGCTTTTGTTCTGGCTTTATACAGTTTGGAGTTTTCATAAGCTTGGAGTCTTAATTCATCCAGTTCGTGCAATTGCAGAAATCTTTTCTCTCCAGCTATTTTGAGATCGGTGTTACATTGTCTGAGCGCCCAATAAGCACGATGTTCAACTTCGAATGGTAAATGACAAGTCTTCCCATACAGGAGTCTGTAAGGAGTTGTACCAATTGGTGTTTTATAAGCCGTTCGAAATGCCCACAGAGCATCATCAAGTTTCCTTGCCCATAAAGACGGATTGTCTTTTACGGTTTTTTCCAGTATTCTTTTGAGAGCTCTGTTGGTATTTTCGACTTGTCCACTAGTTTGTGGATGATAAGCAGTTGCAAATCGATGATGAACTCCATATCTTTTCATGGTTTTTTCCATTTGTTGATTGCGTAAATGAGTTCCACGATCGCTATGAGTGCTTTGGGAATTCCATAACGAGCAAAAAGCTTTTGAGAAAATTAACGACGACACGAGCATCGCTTGTCGGTAAAGCTTCACCCGCCCATTTGGACACGTAATCTATAGCAACGAGAATGTATTCGAATTTGTGGGATTTAGGAAAAGGTCCCATGAAATCTATTCCCAAATATCGAATATTTCACACACTTGAATGCTTGTTAATGGCATTTCATCCCTTCGAGAGAGATTGGTGGTTCTTTGACAAGCGTCACGCTTTTGAACAAGTGTATGTGCTTTTTGAATATTGTTGGCCAATAGAATCCAAAGATCAAAAACTTTCTTAGCTGTGGTGGAAGGACCATAATGTCCCCAGCTGGACCATGGTGACATTCGTCAAGAATTTTACGAGTTTCGAACCAAAATACATCTTCGGATCATCCCATCGGACACATTTTGAAAAGATATGGCTCTTCCCAAAAGTAGTATTTGAGTTCAAAAGAATTTGCTTCTCCGAGCATGAGTTAGTCCTTTTCTCGAGAATTCCTCCGCGAGGTAGTTCGCAAAGTCGAGAAACCAAGGATCGCTATTTCCGCCGATGGTCATGAGAGTTTCATCGGAAAATAATCATCGATTTCTTCTTCTTTCAACTCCTCAAGATTAGGATTTTCGAGACGAGATAAGTGATCGCAGAAGATTCTCTCGCTCCTTTCTTGTCTTTGATTTCGATGTCAAATTCTTGGAGTAACAAAATCCATCGAATAAGACGTGGTTTAGCGCCTTGCTTGGTGAATGATATTTGAGTGTCGAATGATCGGTAAAACGATCGCTTTTGAGAGCACCGATATGATCGAAATTTGTCAAAGGCAAAACGATACTAGTAATTCCTTTTCGGTGATGGTATAATTTTGTCGGGCACTATTTAGTGTCTTGTCGGCAAAATATATAGGCCGAAAGTGTTTCCTTCGTTGTCCTAAGACAGCCCAACAAAGAAAATCGCTATGTCGCACATAAGTTCGAAAGGTAGTGACCAATTAGGTGAAACCATGATCGAGCACTAGTAAGTTGAGATTTCAAGATTCAAAGCTTTTATGCAATCAAGATCGGGTTAAAGATAGATTCTTTCTCAAGAAGTTTTGTCATAGGACGAGATATTTTGGAAAATCTTTGATGAATCGGCAGAAAAACAAAGATGTCCTAAAAACTTCTAACGGCTTTGACGTTGGTTGGTGGTGGAAGTTTTGAGATGACATCGACCTTTGCTTTGTCGACTTCCATTCCTAAGACTAGAGATTTTGTGGCCAAGCACAATTCCTTCTGTTACCATAAAGTGGCATTTCTCCCGCTTGAGAACAAGATGCGCACCGCGATCTTTCAAGCATTTTATCGAGATTAGAAAGGCAAGCTTCAATGACTCTCCAAAGATCGAGAAATCATCCATAAAACTTCCATGGAGGTTTCTAGCATGTCTTGGAAGATGGCGATCATACACCTTTGAAAAGTTGGGTGCATTACAAAGACCAAAAGGCATACGCCGATATGAGGGTTCCAAAAGGACAAGTAAAGGTGGTCTTTTCTTGATCGTTAGGATCGATGGAATTTGGAAATATCCCGAAAATCCGTCGAGGAAACAAAAGAATTTATTTCCGCTAGTCTTTCAAGCATTTGATCCATGAATGGGAGTGGAAAATGATCCTTTCTCGGTGGCTTTGTTTAACTTACGATAGTCAATACAAACACGCCAACCGGTGATGCTTCTAGTTGGGACTAGCTCATTTCGCTCATTAGTTACAACCGTCATTCCTCCTTTCTTTGGAACACAAGGAATGTGGCTTACCCAAGGACTATCCTCAATTGGGTAAATGATTCCAGATCAAGAAGTTTAATGATTTCCTTTTAACAACTTCTTTCATGTTGGGATTGAGTCTACGTTGACGTTCTACCACAGTGTTTAATCCTTCTTCGAAATTGATTTTGTGTTTGCAAAATTAGGACTAATTCTCGGATATCGATGTTTTCCAAGCAAAAGCTTGTTTGTGATTTTTGAGTACGGAAACTAAACTTTCTTTCTCATCATTCTCGAGTAATGAAGATATGACTCACCGAAGAAGTGAGTTCTCCTCCGTATAAGCATATTCCGATGATTTGGGAGAGGTTTGAGTTCGAGATCCGTGGGTGGTTCTTCGATAGAGGACTTTATTCGCATTTTTCATTGAAAGTGATTTCAAAATTTTCTTCCTCTTCCTCTAATTCTTCTTCTTCCGAGTTATCTTCTTCAAATTCTACTTTCATGAAATCATCAAACTCTTTGTCAAAATCTGTTTCATTGATTTTTCGTAAGTAGTCATGAATGGATCGGATTCATTAAGTAATGCATCTAATTCCTCATCGCTGACTTCATCAATAACATCGACGTTAAAACAAGTGTCATCACTAGAATGTGGGTAGCGCATTGCTTTATCGATAAGAAAAGTGATTCGATCTTCCCAACCCAAGGTTGAGTTCTTTTCCTTTAACTTTGATGATTGCGTTGCGGTATTTAGGAAAGGTCTTCCTAAAATGAGTGGGACTTTACTATCTTCTTCCATTTCCAAAATTACAAAGTCCACGGAAATATGAATTTACCGACTTGAACAAGCATATTCTCAAAGAATTCCACAGGATATTGATAGGAATGATTTGCCAATCGAATGCTCATTTTTGTTGGTTTCAGTCGTTGTTGCACAACTTGGAATAGAGTGAATAAGGCATCAAATTGATACTTGCGCCAAGATCGCCTAAAGCATCACATTTAACGTTATTCCCGAAAGTACATGGAATAAGAAAACTCCCGTGATCTCCGAGCTTTGGTGGAATTTTGTTTTGAACTATGGTGAGCATTCTTCGTTAAGAAAAGTTGCGATATTTGCTCAAGCTTGCTTTTGTTATTAAGAAGTTCTTTCAAAATTTCCGTAATTGGGCATTCCGCTATAACATCAACGAGAGGAACATTGAGTCTAACCTCCTTGATTATTTCGATAAACTTCTTATAACGCCTTCCATCTTCTCTTTCTTTAAGCGTTGAGGATAAGGAATTTTCGTGTATACGCCTGACCGGTGAAATGTCTTTCTTTTGGTGGTTTGAGTTGTGTTTGATTCTTCGCTTTCATCCTCACTATCAACGGTGACAGAGTATTAGGATTAGGTGGTGGATCGTACGAGACCACTTCTTGTGAAAACAAGATTGATATGTTCATTTCTTGTTTGAGGTGGACTAGACGCCTTATCATTTGATGGTTTTGGATTGGATTGAGTGTTACTTGGCAATGAACCGATGGTCTAGAAGAATGTTGGTCGAAAGTCCGCTAAGCTTGTTTTCAAGATCTTGGATAGATGCTTGATGATTTTTCCGTCTTGCTCAACTTTGGCTTTAAGATTGAAAAATTGATTTTGATAAAATCATTTGCGGATTTTTGACCACCACGAATTCTCTCATGGTTTTTCGAATTCGGTTTCTTCCGCCTTTTGTCGGAAGTTTGGTGTGGTGGATCGTCGCCTCGTGGTTGAGAATCACGGTTGTCATCCCTTGGTCGGCGATCTTGCCAATTTCCGCATTTCGACCGTAATAATTACTACGATATCCTCCTCCACGGTATCCTCCTTGAACGTAATTTGCTTCTCCTTCTTTTGGCCCACCCATAGGTTTATCGTCGCACTCGGACGATGGGTGATTTCCTCCACAATTGTTGCATCCGTCTCGCATTTCTTTCATTTCATCTTTGATATCCTTGTATTGCGAGTTGATTTGTGAGGTTAATGCTTCCATCTTCTCCATGAGTTTTGAGGTATCGGTGTTTTCGACAAAAGCAACGGTTTTTCGGAGAGGTTTGGTTTTGGAATCTTTGGACCAATCAAGTTTGAGAAGTACTCGATCTTCGAGCAATTGATGTGCATCATTAGGAGTTTTATAGAGAAAAATTCCTCCAAAGATCAAGGATGCCTTGAGAGATTTCATCTAGTCCATGGTAAAAGATTTGGATAATGGTTCCTTTTGATAATCCATGTCCATGACAACTACGGCAAATCTTTCATTCGGCCAAGCTTCGACAAGTGATTCGTTTGGGTTTTGGTTGAAAGCACGAATTTCTCCCATTAATCGATCAAACATGGCGGTGGAAAGAATCGCTCACAAAAGCTTGCCTCATCTCCTCCCAAGTATTGATGATTCCGGGTCAATTCATTGTACCATACTTTAGCATCTCCGCGAGTGATGATGGAAAAGTTTGAGTTTGATGGCATTGACATCGGTGTCGCCATAACGAAACATGCCGCAAATTTCGATGAATTCGCAATGTGCTTATGCGGATCGGCCACAGCACGCCATCGAATTGTCGGTCTTTGATCATAGAAAGGTGATGTCCCTTCACGGTGAAGTTGTCACCAAGGTTAATAGCAACAATAGCACTTTCGGTGTTGGTGCTACGGTTCGGTTTGTTCCCACATGGGTTGATCGTCCGCCATGGGAAAAGGTAAATTGGTGAAAGGATTGTAAACAACTTTGGCTTCAATGAGGTTATCAAATGGTGGGTTTGGTACTCTTGGTATACGGTTTTCCAATGGTATGAAACGTGTTCTCCTTCTTCTTCGAATCAAACGCTCGGGTTGGTAAGAGGTGTAATTGGTTCTATTCCACGCTCGAGTGTTCATACAATGTCCTAGAGAATCCAGCAATATCTAAACACACGGACAAACAACGAAAACAGTTTATATTGAATGAGGAAGGTAACCGGATCGGTTATGGATGCGACCGATCGGTCGACTGTTGAATGATGGGTAAACTCAGAACCGATTCGGTTTAGGGCAACCGGATCCGGTTAAGGTTTCGTGAAAAAATTTTTTTTTTTAAAAAAATCGGTCAAGGAAATTCAAGAACTTGTTGAAACACAATCAAATCCCCAAGCAGGCGCCTAAAACTTGATGTGCCCGGTAGGTGCAAGTTTTAAATTTATAAAAGGTGAATTACCAATATTACTAATAACACATACGAGCAAGTATACTCGTCTGCTATAGCAAGATTATGAAGGTAAGTCGGGATCGTCGTAGGATTTGAGTGAATCGAGCACAAGTTTGAATTAACTGAGTCTATCAAAACATATAACAAAGCAAATAGATATAATGAAAATCGATGATTAAAAACTACACTTGCTTAAACTAGTATCATATCATAGATTAATGTGATTGTATTAACTACTTAACATGTTGGTTGTGATAATTAGTTGAAAACTAATCTATTGTTCTTACAAGTTAAACCTTCGTCAAGATTTTAGTTCATAAAACAAGCTTTAAGTTTAACCAATCAATTCAAGATCAATTCAAGTTTCATAAGTCTACTTTCATAAACTTAAACACAAAAACATCCACTGCTCATCAAATTGCTTAAGAAATGGTCAATACAAAAGGTACCCGATCATAGACAAAAGGCTACAATTAATTTTCAACAACTAATCTTACGACCATTTAGATGTTTCCAACCAATCCAATTTGATAATCAAAAGCGCTTCTATTACAACCACACCTTAGTTCCTTTGTATAATCAAGAATAATGGGTAAAACAATCATCCATAGACAAAATGATTATGACTAGTTGAATAATACGAAGTTCTTTCGACCCCAACGATAGTTATCAATTAGCCAAACTTGATTAACAAATGTCACTATGAAACTTTAGCACAATTGGATCTTAGAATCAACTTGAAATTGAATTAAAACATGTTAACACAATCACTAACTAATCATATAATAATCAACATCATTTAAGCAAGTGTATAAAGAACTAGCCACTCATAGCAAACATAAACATAAACTCATAACTTTGATCATTAGAAAACATGATTAAAAGTCTTACAATGCTTGGAATAAGATTACAAATGATGAAGTAATGATTCCCAAAGGATCGTGGTGGACTTCTTAGTGTTTTGGCTTCCAACGGTGGAACTTATGGAACTCCAAACTTTTCCGCTTTCTAAGGACGAATTTCGGAGGTTAAGGCTTGGTTTGATGAGTAGAGCTTTGTAATTGAAGTGTGTATATTATGCTCACAATTAGCCTCTATTTATACTAATTCCAAGGCCTAGGGTGTTAAATGCTTGACTTGGCCTTCAAGGAGTAAGGAAGGACTAGAATACACCAAGAGAAGGACCTAGAATCGTTTGGATGCAAAGGGAAGCTTAATGATGAAGATTTGACAATCGCAGTTTCTCCAACCGGATCGGTCATACGACCAACCGATCCGGTTAGTCTTCAATAATAACATACCGACCGATCCGGTTGTGGGTTGCGACCGATCGGTCGGTCATGGCAAAACACAAATTCCGACCAAATGCCAACCGATCCGGTGAAGGTGTAACCGGATCCGTTGGATCTTCCGAGACATGAAACTTGATCTTTCTCTTTGCTCGACTTGTAGAACTTGGTTCTTCAATCACTAAGGTCTTCAAAGGTACTTGGGAATTAGCTTTATCGAGACGGAATCTTCGATTAATCGATATTTCCATATTTTCTCCATTTCCCCGCACTTGGTTATGAATGCTAGACAAACATCTCTAAGTGCTAAAATCACACAAATATAACCAAATAATGATATATAAAAGTACACACAATGCTACTAAAAACATGCACAACTGAGTGTTATCGGATAGCTCATGTGATTGAAAAGTAGAGGGAATAGCGACCAAGGTCATTAAGTCTACCAACAAAAGGAAGAATCCTCTCCCGCCTCAGGATCAAGGGTTGTGAAGCAAAGAGTCTTGAAGGCGAAAAGTTTGTGAAGTCGAAAGTTACGGATGAATCCGTGGAGGTTCATGGTAAGCGCTTTTCCTTATGAAACATGTGAAGTGATAAGTGTCAAAATTAACTTAACCTTTATACATTGTATTGGTCGCAGGCCTTCCAGAGACGAAGGAGCTCCCCAATGCTTTGGCCTGTCACCGAATTGTGGATCATGTTACCTCTCAATGGAAAGGTTTGTGGATAACATGTCCATTGAGAAGGTTTGTGATATGCATGACAATGGTGTAGCGAAAAAAGCAAAGGTTGGATAATCATGAATACCGTGACTGTGGAGTTGCTCAGTGTCGACCAAGGCTAGGCGTGAAATGGATGTTATGTTGGAAAGGAAAACATAGGATCGGGAGTATGTTGAATCGAGGCCAAGTGTGATGAGATTGAGAAGGACCCGAGAAGAATCCTCTCGCTCAAGACCTCCGTCAAAAATTGAAGAGTTGACAACCAAATTGTTAGACTCAAGGTGAGGAGGGTAAGGTAGCAACCTCATTGGTCAAAATGTTATGCTTGACGCTAAGTGTGCTAGTCCTGGAGGCGAAGGCTAGGCTCGGAGAGGTAGAAGTAAAGTTGAGGGAGGAAGTCGATGGCTTGCAAATGAGGTATAAAATGCTTTAAAAGGATCGTCATGGAGGTCGCTTCAAAGGTGATACCTTACATAGCCATGGAGCTCTACCATAGTGATGAATTGGGAGCTCGATGTGGAAGGTCATCAAATCACCATATTTCATGGACGGTGTCATGCTTGGAGGAGGTCGCCAAAACAGTTTTCCCATGGACCTTTCCAAGATTGAATGCTACCGTCCCACTTCAAGGCCGAGTATGATGAGGCAGAAATGAGTTCGCAACCGCATAGTACTCCTTCCTTGCCGAGGCTACCAAAGATCCTATGGCACCCTCAAGACCTCCTTTCCAAGAAACCTCGAAAGTCAAGCCTACCACTCCCACCAAGAAGACTATGTCTACCAAGCCTGTCTCGGCTCAACCATCCCCACTCTATCTCCAAAAAGCAGAATGAAGGCCGCCATGTCAAGAAATTTGGTTTCAAGGGTGGCATGTACCCTTTAAGACAATTTATCTTATTTGACAATGATTGTCTTGTTCTGTAAACAATTTAAATGCTTGTGATGTATGGCCATGGGCCAAAATAATTTAACTGGGCTTAGGCTCCTCGTGCAGGTACAAGGGCACTAGCCCTCATTTTGAATGGTATGGTGTAGGGGGAATACCTCTACACACTTAGTTATTATTTGTGTTTGTTTTGTTAACTTCTCGTACGCCATTTTTCCAACGCTTAAGTTTTACAACCTAAGGTTAAACAACCTCATTGTGTATAAATTGCAACACCAAGAATATAATGACCAAATTTGATCATTGACAGAGGGTCGCGACACACTCTATCTTAAATCCTTTAAGTAGTATGACTTTGTATATAATTTTACAAGCGCCAAGAACTACTAGGAGAGTTAATGTGAATGTTAAAGTTGGCTTAAATGATAAGGCGTGTATTACCCCTTGAGCCATTTTATTCGACATTGAAACTCATTAACGACTTGGCTGAACAAATCTTTGTGTTTAAGAAACGAAGCAAGAGATTTGTGGAAAATGTCTTATTTATCATTGAATTGGTAGGGAGGATTACATCATTCTTGAAAAAAAAAAGTAAGACAACTACCAATAATGTTTGATTTCCCTTGAGCTTCTAATTACAAGAAAAAGTAAAAGTACTTCTTAAACATAGAACTTTCAAGGTCTGCACTATTCCATGTCCCGTCGATGGGTTCTCCGAGAAGAGTGGCTGGCTTATAGGCTCCGCTGTCAGAGGCCCCGCCTACCATGTAGGGTCCTTCCCAAGTTGGTCCGAGCTTTCCATGGTACTTTGCTTTGCTTGCATTGTTGAGGCATAGTGTTGGGAATTACACTTGAGTTGATAAGACAAAATAGTATGAAAGATGAAGGACTCTTATGACAAGGAGGACAACTTCAAAGAAAAGAATATTCAGAAGATCAATTTACTTGTTAAAGAAGATATTCTGTATATTCACATTTATCTCTTTGTAAACCCTAGCATTCTCTAGTATATAAAGAGATGCAGGGTACGTAGGTTATATACAAGTGTCAAACAATGTAAACATCAGACAAAGGTGTGTGTGTGTGGGAAAACCTAGGCGTGGGATGCCTAGAGTTTTAGTGTAGTCGACTTATAGTTGGTTAGCCTCAAGGATCATGGATCCCTGTTAGATTGTAACCGTCTTAGAGTTGATCATCTAAGATTGGGGCTGTAGATGTGTTTTGTAGAACACATGATGATGACGAAGAAACCTTAATAATAACAATGATAGTTTGATTATTCCGCTGTGCATATATATATTGTTCATTATTATTTGTGCTTTATTGATTATCCTAGATAAGGTCTAACAACCTCGAGCAACGATTCTTAACATGTGGTATCAGAGTGGGTGGCTCTCGATATCTAGGATCTACAAGGTTTCTCGAAGAAGATGGTGAAAAGAAGAAAAATCGCAACTGGTTAAATTTTCGTAATGCTTCGCAGTCGGCCAAACAGTATAACTTTTCGTTAACTGCTGGATCGGCCGAAATTTTGGTGGAGCTTCTATATACTCATCTAACTTTCCACCGAGGATTGTTGACCGAGGTCTCGGTCCAAAAGATATGCGTGCTGAAAAACCTGCCGCAGACACCATCATGTAAGTTGAATTTTTCAAGTTTTATTGACACTAAAAGTGTCACTAAAGACCAAAAAGTGTCGCTTTATACTTTTTTCATACCGTTGTCGCCACTGCTCATGCTTATTATAATCAAAGATAAAGAAAACCCTAGACAATAGAATAAGAAGGTGGTCGATTGGAACTTGGTTAATCTGCTGTTCTCGTGATGAATCTGTTGCTACGTTATGATTCATTACTGACATGGTATGATTTAGTATCAAGTTTATAGTCACCGATTGGTAAGTGTTTAGTTCATTGGTTGGTTTGATGCACCGGACATGGAATACATGTAATTTACAAGGAGCAGTTCAATTTATGCTATCGCTACTTAAACGTTACTAATCGCCCACGCTTTGTTACCATCACTTGTTATTTCGCTTCCACCGCCTTCAAATGTTACCATCGCTATGAGCTTTGTCGCTTCCATCGCCAAACTATCTCGTTACCATCGCTAGTACTATGATTTCCACCGCACTTTGGTAACTATGGCTAGTTTTCTCAAACCATCGCTACCTTTACATCGCTTCCATCGCTACTTAACTTGTTACCTCTGCTACGTTCTAACTCAACTCGCTCACTGGCTTCCACCGATTAACATTGATTTGTGATAATGGTGTATTTTATTCAGCGTGTTGTACTAAAGTTTATGGGTTGTTGTGGCTTTTCACTCATGTTGTCTATTGCATGGGTTGAAAGATGATTATTGGTTTTATGGCACGTAATTACAAACGTAAGGGAAGTTATGCGATTATTTGTATTGTTTGATATTGGGTGTCATATGGAAGGTTATGGTTTTGACCGTGATTACACACATATGGGATTTGGATCACACACACAAGAGGATTTTGTTTTTGTTCTTAACGTGTTCATGGCTCATTCTTATTGTCATAATTGATTACTTAAGAAAGGCGCTTATCACCTACTTGAAGATGAAGTGGAATTATTTGGGTTTGTGTTTAGTATATCTTAAAGTGGATGTTCTCACTTTAAGATAACTTGTTTGTGCGTTCATGTGACAAATGAATTGACAAAACACTTGAAGGAGTTACGTTATTGTGCTCAAGTGATTATTGTCAAGTGATTATGGTCTCCCTATACACCATGATTGGGTATATGTTCGATGTCATCTTTAGTGCAAGATATAAGACATGTGTTCGGGTTGTTATACTTGAAGATCAAGTTGGTTATACTTGGTTTTCTTCATCAGTAATTACTATATAAAGCCTACATTCTTCAAATGGTTAACATATGGGTTTCAGGGGAAGCTTAATGTTAAAATGTTTAACCATCTACATGCATCATTCGAGGGGAATATTTTTACTCTTGTAATTCATTATTATTACTTTTGGTTTAAGTATCTAGTGTCTTAAGTTCATTTTTAGTTGCGGAAAACATCATGGTGGGTAATTTGAGACATTACATGGCTGAATTGGAAGTGTGGTGATGATTTGTGATGGTCAAGATCAAAGTTGCTAATATTCGCAGCCTCTCCTAATCAAGATGACAAAAGGGAAGAATATTTACATGAAGTCAGAACTTGAAGATTCTTGGTGATTGCATGGTTAAGGGAAGTTCGTTTATCTTTCATTCATATTAGCTTCGTGGGAAGTTCATGCTTATGGTTTTGTCATTATCAACTAGGGGAAGATTGTTGGAATTACACTTGAGTTGATAAGACAAAATAGTATGAAAGATGAAGGACTGTTTATGACAAGGAGGACAACTTCAAAGAAAAGAATATTCGGAAGATCAATTTACTTGTTAAAGAAGATATTCTCAGATATTCACATTTATCTTTTGTAAACCCTAGCATTCTCTAGTATATAAAGAGATGCAGGTACGAGGTTATATACAAGTGTCAAATAATGTAAACATCGACAAAAGTGTGTGTGTGGGGAAAACCTAGGCGTGGATGCCTAGAGTTTTAGTGTAGTCGACTTATAGTTGGTTAGCCTCAAGGATCATGGATCCTCGTTAGATTGTAAACTGCCTTAGAGTTGATCATCTAAGATTGGGTACGTAGATGTGTTTTGTAGAACACATGATGATGACGAAGAAACCTAATAATAACAATGATAGTTTGATTATTCCACTGCGCATATATATATTGTTCATTGTTATTTGTGCTTTATTGATTATCCTAGATAAGGTCTAACAACCTCGAGCAACGATTCTTAACACATAGCACATATTCCCCAGGCTTGAAAGTGGAACGTCTGACCCTTTTGTTATAGTAGCCTTCGATCTTATGTTTGTGTATTGCTTCTTGATGGAGGCTATTTCTTCTTTCTTCTAGTAGATCAAGGTTTTCCCGATTCTTTTGTCATTTTGGAGGCATCATACGCTGCCACGCCTCCTGTGTACACTTAACTCGAAGGATGACCGCTCGCTCGTATGTTAGGTCAAGGGGTTTCACCATTGCTTGACTTAGGGTGCATCCCGTGAGCCCATAATACTGAGGGAGCTCATCCACCCATCCATGATGAGTTTGTCCCACCTTTTCTCGATCCCTTTGACGATGTCTTTGTTTGTAACCTCCACATGTCCGCTACCTTGTGGATAGCGCACGGATGTCCAAGATCGCTTTATGTTGAGCTCCTGATGTAAGTCGAGAAGACTCCTTCTACGAACTCGCCCTTTGTGAGATATGATTATATGGGCACTCGAACTGCACACAATGTGCTCCCATACAAACTTCTCGATCTGTCTCCCGTGACGGAGGCTAAGGGTTTAGCTTCCACCCACTTAGTAAAGTAATCGATTGCCACCAAGAAGAATTTGACCTCCGGAGCTATAGGCATAGGCCTTCACGATATCGATGCCCCACCGAGAAGGGCCATGCGGATGTCACACTTGTCATGTCCCGCTTTGGCATCTTTGAACGCTTGAGTGTATCCGATAAGCTTCACATTTGAGAATGATTTCACGATCCTCGCATCAAGGCCAATAATAGCCCAATTTCATTATCTTCGAGATAACCGAGCGGATCCTGCATGAAGGTCAGCAGGATCTCAAAGTGACTTCGAGATAATGCTCAGAGCTCGCTTGGGTCCCACACATCTTAACCAAGGTGATAAAATGACCTTCATATAGGGTTTCTATTAGCCAAGATCGCTGGAGACTTAACCCTAATCTTTCTTGCTAGCTTGGGATCTTCGTGAGAAGACCGCTATCAAATATTCCTCGATTGAGTCATCCACGCCTCCTTCTTCGTGAACCACATCTACAACTTCCTTGCGAACGATGGATCTTTCGTAAGACTTCAAGTACTTCTTTGGTGAGATGAGCGAAGGCCATGGAAGATAGCTTGCTTAGTGATCCGCCTTCTTGTTCTCGATTCCTACTGAACAAGTCGAATGGTGTGAGTCAAGCTTTCCAAAGATCTCCTTTGTTTTTTCCAAGTATTGTTTGATGACGGCCGCTTGCTTCATAGGAGCCCTGCCACTTAGTTTGCTACCAATCGGGAGTCTACGAAAATAGCGGTAGAGCTTTGACCTCCATATCTTTAGTCGGCCGGAGGCCTTCGCTAGCAATGCTTCATACTCCGCTTCATTGTTTGTGGTTCGAACTCAAAACGAAGAGCATATGTATGCTCCTTCCGCCGTGGTCGACCAAAGATTAGACCGCTCAGAACCATCGAGCTGGATGTCTGCTTCAGATAAAGCTTCCACCACTGCATTTAAGTGAGGCCGGTTTTGGGCTCTCCTTTTCTACGCCAGTTCGGAAGGTGTTTCGCCAAGAAGTCCGCGAAATTTGTCCTTTAATTGAGTTTCGCCCCTTGAACTCTATTTTGTGCTCTCCCGCTCAATAGCCCATTTAGCCACCCTCCCGCATTTTTCGGTTTTGACAAGATCCGCTTGAGTGGCTTGTCGGCTAAGACCGTGATTGGACGGGTTCGAAATAGCGCCGGAGCCTCCTTGTCATGTA
This sequence comes from Chrysanthemum lavandulifolium, assembly GCA_022545495.1. Classification (NCBI taxonomy): domain Eukaryota; kingdom Viridiplantae; phylum Streptophyta; class Magnoliopsida; order Asterales; family Asteraceae; genus Chrysanthemum; species Chrysanthemum lavandulifolium. The sequence goes on from CM040239.1 coordinate 122,916,035, forward strand.
GATTAGGGGCTAGTATTAACTTCTCCAATGTTGGATAGTTGATCTCTCCTCGAGGACTCACCGACAAAGTAAATGGGATCTATCGCTTGTCTCGCTCGCCATAAGGATTGCGCTAATGCTCCATCGAGGATGCTATACATGAACAACACCGCCTTTGATCGGGGTCAGTGTTGGAAGGATTTCGGCGAACTCCTTCATCTTCCGAAGCGCAACAAAGATCCCGACCGCTGAAAAGTTTTCTATCCACGCATCCTCGAGTGTTTCAAGAATGGTAGGGACCCGTCCACCCCTTCGACAAAACCTTTAAAGATGCCGACCTTCCCAATCGCTCGCACATCTTTTAGACACTTAGGGCTTGTGATCCAAATCGCCGACCTTGGAGGATTAGCCTTTATCCCCGCTTAGTTAGGAATTGTCCTTCTTCAACACCGGCGAGCATTTCTTAGGATTCAGCCATGTTAATCGCTCGAAGCTAGTCAAAGGTTTCGCATCGAGGAGCAGGTCCTCCTCCGCCTTGCTTTTGATAACCATGTCGCCAACGATGCTTCGAGATTTATGCCTATTTGTTTATTGAAGGCTTTATCTACGAGACGCTGGTAAGTGCCGCGGCATCTTTCTCGTAATGAGACACCTTTGCTTGTGTAGAAGGCAGCTTTTCTTCATCCTCCTTTGCCATCTCGGATCCGATGATACCTTTGTAGGCATCTAAGCAGCATTTTATCGAAGCCCGCCAGGATTCTACCTTCCATCTATTTCTGTGGGGTAGCAATCCTTTGGGCATGCTTTGTTGATGTCGCTGAAGTCAACGCATATCGCGCCACCCTCCGTCGCTCTTTTTGACCATTATCAAGTTAGCTACCCAAGTTTGGTACTTAACTCCTTAGGATGCCCGCCAGTGTGAGTTCGTCAACTTTTGCGCATCGCAGTGGTTTCTTTCAAGGCTAGGCCTCCTTTCTGCTTTATCTACTCAATGTGTTTGTACTCATTGAGTTTATGCTTCATTCCAAGGACCGTCTGCCTATCGCCAATGTTCTTGGTACCCCGTCATGTCGTAATATTTCCAAGCAAAACATCAAGGTTAGTCCGCAATAGCTTACGTGAGCTTCACTTTGAAATTCGCCGGAGTTGCTTTCCTACTACCACCATTTGTTCAGGGTATCTAGGTTAACTACAACTCATTCTTCCTAACTGCGCATCTTAGAATTGCTATCGAGGCTCTCTCGATTCTTCTTTGATCTTTTGACACCATATACACCCTTATCCGCCCCATAATTAGAATGAACAGCCTCACTCAAGGGGTTTGGAACTTAATAGCAGATGTATGGTGGAAAACAATGCCCATCTTTTGCATAGTTGTTCTCCCTATTAACAAATTATAAGGAGAGTCTGACCTGACTATAACAAAGGTGAGTGTTTCCGTGCGGGATAAGGGGCCTTCGCCTATGGTGATTTCCAATGGTACTTTGTTGAAAACACAAAGACCTTGATAGATCTTAAGCACTCGGAGATCGTTAGTGTTGCCTATGTAATCACAAGCAAACTAATAGAAGATCTCTACAACTCGTATTCTTTAGCGGAATGAAAATACAAGTTATAATAACTAAGAACTCTTAGATCCTCTATGGATCTTTTGTTTATTGAAACTCTATGTTTCGGATATTTTCAAGACTTGAAAGACTTTCAAAAGCTTCTAATACAAACTATTATGGTTCCTTTTATAGATAAGAAACCCTAAACACTCACGAGCATTTACAACGTATGCTCCTAATACAAACATAGACAACGCATGCACCTAGACAAGCATGCAACTAATCATAATGTTTTACTAATCATATTGTTTTGTTCCAAACACATTCTCGAGTAAACCTAAACAATACGGGCGCCAACCTATCCTTCATACGGCTGACTTTTCCTTTACTACCCACATACTGGCGCTATCTCCCACGTGATTCGCACTATCGCAGAATCATGATTTCAGATTATCACTTCAGTCCAAGTATAACTTCAGCAGAATCCATTCTTCTTCAACCAGAAACCTTCAGATACTTCACAGATCCAAGAGTTTACCGTAATTCCCAACAATCCTCCCCTAAACCGGAATTTGATTAGGTTAAGTTCCAGCTTTCTTGATAGATCGTTAATACCGCTGAGGATTGTACCATCTTATGACAAAATTCAAACAATATCCTCCCCATACCGTAAACACTTCGAGCTATGAAGGTCCAGCTTGAGCACAAATACTTCACATTAAGAGGATTGCATTCAACATCAGCAAAGATTCGTAAGAAGAACATCTCTATGATGACCGAATCAGTGATACACCGTATCTTTGCAAAGAACATATGACATCATGTACATCAAAACATATAAGTTTCATACTATTCTCATCACTTCAAGTGTGTGTTAACTCTCGAGAGAGGTGAATCATTGAAAATAATAGGTTTGATGTCTCTTTACCAATAGCCATCACTATCGGAGTAGTCATATGTTTGAGTTTGAAAACTATGGTACATTGATAACCATCTCGATTTATTGGCAAACCAAAGAACTATATAAACGGATTTGACTTGTCTTTACCGTAGCCGCTTGCTCGTGACTAGTCAATTCTTAGAATTGGTGAATTGAGAACCAATAATGGATTTATTTGCCTTTACCACATGCCATATACATGTGGCTAGCCAATTCTTCGATTCCAAAAGGAATAGACCATGGTGAATTGATGACCATACAACCCTCGTAGCTAAGCATGGGTGGTCAGTAACCCATGATTTTGAGCAAACCATTACAAATTATCAACAGATTTGTTGTGTCTTTACCAAAGTCGCACTTTGGACTAGCCAACTCTTTGACATACACAAGGTATATCTGTGAGTTAAAACCATCGAATGGTACAACAAACAAACCCGCATAAAAGTTAGTGTTTTTTTTTTTTTTTTTTTTAACTAAGAGATTGAAAAATAACACGTAAATTGACAAATAACACAAACCACATGCAACAAAACAAGGTAGTGCAGAGTACCCAAGCACCATAATTAGGATGAGGATGAGGCTCTGTCATTGTAGAAGTTGAGTCTTGATCAAACCCACCAATGTTGAAGGCATAATCTTTCATTGCCCACGGGTTCGGAGGAATCTCCACTTTCGACTAAGCATCCTTTCCATAAGTCTCACGGGCAATGGATACTTTCTTCAAAGAAGCATGCGAAAGGATTCCACCCTTAGTCTCAAGCACATGCACACGAGGGAGAGGATAGAATTCCGTGACGCAACCTTCCACAGATGTGAGTTCTCCCAAATGGAATGTGCTTACTATCGAGAATGAGAGTTTAACAGACTTGAAGATCTCCCAATAAGAACATCCCAACCTTGTGGTGCCTTGTTGCGTGAATGGGTGGTAACAAGAGTGTGTGTAGTAAGCAACCGCCTCGCTCACCGCTTGTAGAATTTCCTTCAAAGGTGAATTCCATTGAAGTGGCATCCTTTCGATGAATGACATTCATCTCATCATCCTTCGATTCCAATCGACTAACACATTTTGATCTCCTCAGTGAAAATCAAGAGAGAACCTCTATAATGAAAGTCGAGTCATCACCAAGATCCAAGTGGAGATCTTTGGCCATTCTCTTCTTCCTCCTACCAGCTTATAGATTTCCAGGAGCATTTTCGGGCTTGAACATTCGTGGTAAGACTTGAAGAGGTAGAGGAGACTTAGTTGGAACACCTTCACGAGTGATTCATCCCGTGAAGCATCTTTATCGCTCTTTTGTTTTTATTTCAAACGAGATCGCCTTCCTTAACTTTAGAATCTTCTTGTGTGTCAACGGTTGCCACAGATGAAGTGGGAGCCGATACATCAAGTGCTTCAGGAGAATTGGTAGGTGTGGTTCAAAGATGGACCCTTGTCAAGAGAGGAAGCAACTCATTAGTTGCTTCAAGCAGTAAATGACCGAGAAGTCGCTTGGTGGAGCATCATCGACTTGAGTCTTTTGCTTTTTTGAGCAACTTCATTCCCAAAGAATCCTTTTCAAGTTGGTAGAATGTGTCAAGATGATGAGTTGTCCCCATGATCCGCTTATATTTCATGAACCGTGACATGATCAGAAAAGCCTTGACTTGTTTCATTGTTAAGCCGTAGTTGTACATCGAGCATTGATTTTTCACCACCGCCTCATTTCGATTTAGTAGGAGGTTTCTCTTGTTCTTCCGAGCTTGATGGCTCTCCTTGTGCAATAGCTTCTTGCTTCCTTTGTCTTCCCCGAGCCATCATTTGATCCACATAACTCTCATCGTTGAAATCTCCACCTAGTATACTTTGAGCAAGAGAAGCGTCTTGAAATAACTTGTCGAGTTAGAGCATCCCAAGATTCAAGCAGCATCCAACACGCATTGCATCCAGCTTCTTCTTCTCGGAGGTAAAGATGAAAAGTCCTCTGCTTCAAGTTGTTGAGCCAATAAATAACTTTTCTTTGACTTTTCAAACTCACCAATCTACTTGCTTGTCCTAGTCTTTCCTCCTCACTTACTGTGTCCGGACCAAGCTCATCTTCGCTATTACATCTTTCCTTTATCATCGTGCTTAGCACACTCATCTTCGCTATATCAATGGAAGGAACCTCGTGAGAAATACCCAAGTCAACCGGAGAAACATGTTGATGCAGTATTATCAACCGGAGTGATCATGACAACATCATCGTAATGATCGTCAAGGCGAAGGGCCCGCTGGTTCTGGAATGATGAGGATTGACCATGATCCAAAGATACATCCTCCATTTGCACATCGCCAGATGCAATTTGTCAACACTAGGTTCCTTTGAAGCTTCAAGAAACCTTACTTAAATAAGATCTCTTCTTCTTTTGTAAAGAATGTTTCCTTCTTCTTTGAGGAAGCAAAGAACTATCGATGAAGGATCATTAAGAGACACATCACCAACATATCAAGAGACCCAAATCGAGGTACTTTTGTTCTTCATCAAGAAACCACAAGCTTCCTTTGAGCCCCTTTAAGTTTGTCCTCAAATTCTTGACTTTATTTTGCGCTTCTTCAATCTTACTACCAAGAGAAGACTTGGTCTCGCAAAGCTCCTTTTCGCACTAGACACCTCAAGAAGATACCCGTTGACAAGAGCATGATGCATGAGAGTGTAATAGGTCCTCGCCCACCAACAGTATTGCTCGTGGTAAAGGGAGCTTCATTGACCTTCAAGAGAATCATGGTCATGCTCAAAGCGAGGAAGATCTTCATCGAGAGGATCCCCAATGACTTGGTGCAAGGGCAACCTATTAAGATCGACCATCATGAGTAACCCGCAAGCTGTGGTGGATCGGGACAAGGTGGTCGGTCCGAGGAACATGAGTTGCTTCAACAGCTGATGAGGGCCCTCATCAATGTTAACTAATGGATTACCATCGCAGAGCAACAGTGGAGAAGGAGGATTATTAGTCACATTCTCCTCATCGCCCCTTTCATTGCCTGGGCAACATGGTCTGCAAGCAAGATGATGTTCTCCAAAGCGAAGTTCTCATGGTTGCAAATAATTTAGCGCTAAAACACCTATGGGATAAAAGGATCGGCAGAGTGGTGTCTAAAATCATTTGCAAACCTGGGTACATTAAAACTTATTCTTTTTCCTTTGAAGATTTTCAACCATGTTTTCAAAAATATACTTAGAAAATTGTGTTATCCCTCGAAAGACACAATACCACATCCTAGTCGGGTAGAGAACTCGTCCCATCCTCCCGACTTGTTGCTTATGTATCACAACGTGCAACCAGAACCTCCACTTCTGCAAAGTTCTTCTTCACCACATATCGGCCCTTGTACCGATAGCCAATTGCTCTAGCCCAAGAAGCACTTCCTCCCGATTAGAGTGAAATTCTCCATCAAGATCTTCCAAGCGAAGCTTCCTCCTTATTAGGTCCTCTCGCACTATGTGCCTGCTCCATCAATCACACCCATAATCTCGCCTCATTTCTCTCTCAAAGCAGATTCCCAAACCGAGTAACCAAGGATTCATATATCTCATTCGAGAATGTGTTAGAGTATAACAAATCTTGACCTTTTCAAGAATTCCACCATTGGTTCGCATAATTCATATCCCTTACCTTTTCCCGTAAATGCAACTTTGTTGCGATCATTTTAAATTCAAGAGCCATGAGGATATGAGTTTTAGGGTTATGTTTCGTGAATGGTGAGTGTTTGCGGCAGGATGAGAGGGAATTGGTTTGTTCTCAAGAAAGAAAAAGAGAGCGATGGTGGAGTGATAGTTTTGCCCAAAATATAGTCAAAGAAAATAGATCGCTTGTTGACCGTCACCACGCAGATTTCATCTTTGACCAAACCCAAAATAACACTTCAAAGAAACATATCAATCAATCAAGTTATACACTTCAAGTAGAAACCATCAAAGATAAGAATATCATCGGTAAGTTTCTAGAGTTATCACGTACACCCACCGCATTAATTCTCATCAAACCTCGAACCCGCCTATAAATGATCCCAATGCATACTTATCTCTTCATCAAAGATCCCCAAATATTTACCACAAACCCTAGATTCAAAAAACCCACTAACCAAATTGTACCATGAATACAAACTTGAGATCATAGATCTCACAACATCATCTTCATCATCCTCTTCATCATCATCAAGGGTGATTCAAACCCATGGCTACATTACTTTCCTCAACCCTATCCACCTACCAAGTAAATCACCCTTTCTCCCTTCTTCGAAGATGATAGTGTAGTGAATCACGGATGATTCTCGATGACTCCTATAAGGAGGAACATCATACTCCCAACCTCCAAAGACCTCGGCCTCAACAAAGGCCTCGTGTTGTGAACCGCCACCCCTAAAGATAGTAGAGGTGGTTCTTGGTCTCTCAGCCAGCTTTTGGTGCATCAACACACATCGATAAGAGAAGGGCTTAAGGAGGGTGGATGGATTGCATTTTGCTGAAATGCATAGATGAAGCACAGAGACGTTATTTTCTCCATCATCATGTGGGTCATCGTCATCATCAACGCTTGATCAATCCATCCTCCATTTTGATCCTTAGCATCTTCGTCAGACATCATGCATATCCACCCATCGAGATAGACGGAATGGGTGGTTATGCAAGACCTACAAACGACATCCAAAGATCTAGTGTGAAAGATGCGAATGATCACGCATATCCAACATTCACTTAGATGTTGGAATAGATGATATGTACTAGATTAGGATTAGCGTAGTGTATAGCTCGATCTCGAAGATGCATTTGTAGTAGGTCGACTTTTGTGTCGTAAGTCAGAACTGCTTTGAATGAATGAAAGAACAATTTGACTTCAATTTCTTTTCTTCAAGATTATAACTTCAGTGGAATCAAATTGTTTGCTTCAAGATTTTAATTTCGTAAGAAACAAGCAACAATCTTTAGCTATCTTGACCATATACCAATGAACCACACTTGATGAATTTGATCTTGATCATGGAATAGACAAACCGTAATCCGCATAACCGCAAAATGTACACAAAACACACAAGAACAACACAAAGACAAACAAACTAAAGAATTATTAGAAAGTTAGTGTTAGTAAACAAAATAACACACAAAATATGCAGAGTTTGCATATCCTCCCCGAGGCATATGCCTCCCCGAGGCTTATGCCTCCTTAAACTTTGCAAATCAAGGTTTAGTATTCCAATATTGACCACAAGGTGTTGAAACCTTGGTCCATCAAAAGCTTTTGTTAACAAGTCGCCACATTATCATCAAGATGAATTTTAGCCACTTTATCAAATGTTTTTCATATGCATCTCTTATAAAGTGGTGCCTCGATTTCAATGTGTTTTGTTCGACCGTGAAAACCGGATTTTGACTATGCATGGTACTTTGATTATCAATAAAAATTGTTGTTCATGAAGTTGTACCCATAGTCCAAAGAATTGGTTTTGAACCAAAGGACCCGTCCACAAAGAATTTGCAAAGAGCAACATACCGCTCAAAGTTGAGGTAGCCACAATGGTTTGTTTCTTGCATTGCCAAGAAATCAACCTCTTTCCAAGAAATTGGCGCCTCCAACATGCGGATCTTCTATCCGTGATTTGCACCAAAGATAATCACCGCCACTATATGCTTCCAACTTTAAAGGAGACTTTGGGTACCAAAGGCCTAAATGAGGTTGGCCTTAAGGTACTTAAAGATCTTCTTGACAAAGATTGAGATGGGAAGTAAGTGGAGTGACTTGATGTCAGAACAAACACTCACAAAGAAAAGTAATATCGTGTCTTGAAGTCGTTAGATACATTAATGAACCAATCATGGACCTGCATGTATGAACATTCATGTGTAGATCTTGTTCATTATTTGTTTTTGTCTTTGAGCTTCATAAGGTGTTGCAAGCCCTAACACCTTCCATACCAAATTTCTTCAAATGTCCTCACATATTTATCTTGATGATAAAGATGCCATCTTGTTTCTCACGAACTGGAGACCCAAAAGAAAGTAAGCCTCCCATAGCACTCATCCGAAATTCTCCTTCATTAGTTCCTCAAATTTCGCACCAAGCTTCGCTTCAGGAGCCAAAATAATGTCATCCACATAAACTCTGCACAAGAATGATGTCCGAGTAATTCTTCTTTAGAATAGAGTTTTATCAATAGCACCTCCTATAGCCATGCTTCAAGAGAAAGGATGAAAGCCCAGCATACCAAGCTCTAGGTGCCTCGATGTAAGCCATAGAGAGCTTTGACAACCTTGTAAACATGATTTGGGTGATCCGGGTCTTCAAATCCTCGGGTCGAGTGACATAAACCTCCTCTTCAATCTCACCATACGTAAAAGCACCTTTAACATCCATCCGATACACCATGAAACCCATGTAAGAAGCATAAGCCAAGAAAATTCAATGGCTTCAACTCTAGCAACAGTGCAAATACTTCATCATAATCAATCCTCCTCTTGTCTCAAGCCTTGAGCCACTAATCTTGCTTTGTTTTTATCACAACACCCCGAGCATCTCTCTTATTCTTCAAAATCCACTTTGTCCCAATGGCATATTTGCCATCGTGGAGTGGAACCAAGATCCAAACTCGCCGATTGTGAAATTGTTGCATCTCTTCTTGCATTGCTTCTAGCCACCTTGAATCGTCAAGAGCTTGAGAAACACTTGTTGGTTCCACTTGAGAAAGAAAACAAGCAAATGTACAATGCTTGAAGTCTCGTGTGATTATCTCTTTGTCGGTTGAGACATAAGAGAGAAAGCAATCTGTCAAACCGAGGACTTGTTATAGCCCTTCGAGTTCTAACAGTGCCGAAGATCACCCATAATGTTGGATCGAGGATGAGCAATATTGATCCTCCGAGTAGCAAGAATGACTTCAATGGATGAATCAAGATTAGTTATAGCTTGGCTCAAACTCAAAGATCATAAGAGGGTGAGGTGAAAATTCCATTGGTTGATGATTTCCAAGATCCGAGGGTCTTGAAAGCGTATAAGGTTCTCCAAAGTCCAAGACACTTGAGAAGGAACATGAGAAGAAATGAAGATAGCCTTCAAATGGATTTGTGGATGGTAGTGCGACAGATCAACTTCACAGAACATGGTTTCATCGACCCTTCATTAGCAACCTCTATTCCGCCTCGCTTCAAGCTTAGCCGCAAATTTCGAGTCTCAAGCCTAGCAAGGTCCTCAAAGATAATGTGATTCATCTTCATCACTCTTATCAAGAATATCCTCGAGGTGGTACCGCAATATTGTTGGGGAGAAAGAAGGCACAAGTATAGGTTGTTCATCATCTTCAAACTCATTTTCGTAGTCATCATCCAAGGTACCGCATCAGCAGCGGGAGACTCTGAGGACCCGTGATTTTGTTAGCCAACTGCCTAGTATAACCCAAATAATCGCTATAGTCAAGGTCAAAGACCACGATGACCCCGCCCTTGAACATTAGGCTTATCTTCCAAGTATCTCAGTTCAAAGTCTCTATCTTCTTGGCTTGCAAATTGTACACCTCAGATGCCTTACTATGAGTCAATAACCCACAATATAACCATCATCACCTTCTCATCAAACTTTCCCAACGGATCACCGGTGTTTAGAATGGTTACTTGACAACCAAAAGGTTTTATGTAGCGAATGACAGAACCTTCCCAAAGAGAAGTTCATATGGTGTTTTGAGTTGAGGTCTAGTAATGGAGACCCCTGCTAGCACATAGCACGTCACAACAACAAATTCGTAACATAGCGAGGCTTAGAGTCTCGCAGCATTGATCTTGCACTCTATTAAGGTCCTATTCTTTCTTTCACCACCCCATTTTGTTGCGGGTTCTCGGATTACTATAGTCCTTTTATACTTTTGACCTACAGAGTTCTATAAGAATAGCATTCTTGAACTCGTCCCATTATCACAACCGAATTCTTTAACCTTTTGTTCAACTGATTTTCAACGAAAGTGATGAATTCAACAAGACTCGAGATGTTTCATCTTTGGTTCTTAGAAAGAAAACCCAACAAAATCGCTATAGCCATCAAGGATAACCAAATGTATACTTATGATCAATGCTTCGACTTGAGTTGGACCAAACAGATCCATGTGGAGCAACCAAGAGGTTCGTAAATGATGCTCATAGCACCGATAGCTTGTAGGAGGCTCTGTTGTTTTCCTTGTTGCATGCAACACAATTATGATCATTGGTGAAAATTTTGGAGGGAAGACCTCAACAAGACCCATTTTAGAGAGTTTGTTTATGGTCTTGAAATTCACATGAGCCATCCTCCTATGCCATTTAGTAGACTCATCAAGGATGCTTTAGCCACCAAACAAGTGAGGTCACCAAAGCAGTTGAACTTCATTAAGGTTGAATGTGTACAAATTGTGAGTTCGAGGAACTTTCAAGAATTGAAGTTTCTTCCGGGAGTTTGAAGTCTTTAGACAAAGACAAGACATTCATTCTCGTGAGAAGAGTACTTTGTTCTTGGTGTCACAGATTTGTGAAACGGAGAACAAGTTGAAATGTCAAGTTCCTTAACATAGTACACATTTTCAAAATCCATACGAGTGCCTTTATGGCGCCTTTCCCCGTGATACTCCCATCACTTCTCCAAAAGTCACATTGCCTCCTCCTTCTATAGGAACAAAATTGCAGCATCATATCTCTGCTCCCGCACATGCTTCGGAACACCCACTATCAACAATACCAATATCTTTATGCTTAAGGGATGATCCTACAAACAACAACAAAATATATACATATAGTTAGAGTTCAGGAGGTTCAAGTCATCGATTGAACCCGCCTCAGGATCATGTGTTTAGCCATGAAGATCTAGAGGATCCACCATTGTTCTTGGTCCTCCATTGATGATCGGGTCCCTCGATAGTCCAAGAACAACTCACGAGGGTTTCACAAGAAGATTCCATATCCCATCCCAAAGATACATGAGTCAACATATGTAGGCCAACAACCATGACTAAAGTATGGGCTAGTTGGTCGCATATAAGGTCTGAAACCGAACCTCTCAATGAGAGTTAGTATGAGTTGTCAGGAACATAAGGTGGAATATTATCAACATTGGTCCACTTTGATTTATGTTTCAGTAGTAGCACATGCACCCAATCTTTGCTCATAAAATCACAACTTAATTAAATGAAATTTACTTCCACACACAAAACATGTCTTCTTGGAAGATTTATTAAAATAAGGAGATGTTTGATTACATGCGTAAGTACTTAAATCGTAAACATTCAAGGAATTGTTTTAACAGATCGATTATGCAAAGATTTAAAAGATAAATCTTCAAGAAAATGTCTTGAAGTTGATTCCTCACAGCCTTCTAGAAGGCTTGTAAATAGACCTGTGCAGTGCTTGTGTAGACTCAGTAGGCTCAGAAGGTCGACTTTCATTTGAATCACGTTTTATAGGAAGTAGACCCTTGATCCGATGAATTGTCACCGCTGTAGCAAGAGACAAAGTCATTAGATGAGGTATCAAGGTCCTGCAAGTCTTTTAACTTTTGCCATATAGATGATGTGATCCATCAAAGTCAACAGCATGGATAGGTCTATGGGCATAAATTCACCTCTAATAGGTCCAGTGGACAAGATGCATTTTACCTTCTTTACAAAGTTAGCTAACCTCACGGTGTAGATTTACGACCATCATTCCTAGCTTCTAATCCTACATACTTTTGAAAGCCTAAACCTAAGCCGAGGTTACCGATCGATCATATAGATTTCTAGCCGATTATCACCGAATTAACCATTGATTATGCCTAGCTATTTCTAGTTTTTCTTTAATCTAGGTTCTCGATTACGCAATTTTGCTTTCTCGCATAGCTTTTAAGTAATTATTTGCAACTTCTAGATCAAACTGTAACACCTTTATCTTTTCTTCATAAGCTATTTGATTCTTTTGAAACCATACCTTTGTCTTTCTATCGCTTTTAATGCTAGTTTATGAGCTTCATTTTCAACATAGTATCTATTGAACTTAGGTTTCATAGCATCATACTCTTCTTTAAGTTCATGTATCTTAGACTACAACCAAATATACAACTGTGCACCGAGATAGTCCCATCAAGGCAAACCGATCATGCCTTTCATCCAAGTACACCTTGCCAAAGAATCCAAGCTTATCAAGATCATGAGCTTCCTCATTCATGTGTTCATGTGCACCCAATTGACCTGCTCATCCATGGTGAGAAGAGTCAAGCTCCAGCCTCGCTATTTCTCCGATAGGAAATGTAGTTAGCTCCATCTCCACTCTTCCCTGCCTTTGCATTCCTCGAGAAATGCCCCATCCGGTGGCAAGTGAAACACTTGACTTTTCTCCGCCAAAGCGAGTGTTCCTTTCCCTTGAAAGCAAACTTCCTTCCGCACTTTCTTCAAACCTTTGATATCCACCGACAAAGAATGCCACCCGCATTTTAGTTTCATCTCCTCCATTTCAAGCTGGTCCACCTCGATCAAAGTCTTCATATGCAAGATATCGCCGAGTATCATAATCAAAGAACAAATGAATGAAGAACATCCTCCATCACACTACTAGTCTTAGTTCGAGAACATGGTGGAGTGGGACTAATGTTATGCGGGTGGATGGGAGCGCAAGATGATGATGGAGTAGTTTGAACTAGGAGCATGTACCATCATGTTGGAGTGAGATGTCCCAACAAAAGTTGTACGGCCGTAAGATGCACGGTAGGGAGTTCTCGACATCGTTCAAGAGATCTCGAGTTCTGCTAGGTCGCCTCATCAAAGGTGAGCATGTCCAACCCACCTTTAGCCTCGAGGGCTATACTTACATGTAACCATGATGGAGGCAAGGATCGAGGAACTTGAATTGCAATCATCATTTTCGTGTTTTGCATTCACCGGTTTAATGACTCAAAACTTATGGAACCCGTCAGATCCCTCATGGATACCTTCTTCTTCTGGAGATATTAAAGTCTTGAAATTGTTGTCTCAAAGATGACTTCCTCATTCTCTTCGATTCTTCATTGCCACCGAACCTTGCTTCGAGAGCCATCCATATGTCCTTTGTATCATCCATATGGTGAAAATCACATGTGTGATCTTCGTGAATGGCTCAAGTGATAGTTTTTACTTGTGCTCTCTCTCAGATAGCCAAGACCTCTTCAAAGAAGCTTTAGGAGGAGCCATGATAAACTTCCCATCCCCGTTCGTATCATTTTCTTTAGACTGCTTTCTTTACTACCTCCCATGTATTCCAATCAATATTGGAAACCAGCTTCCATCTTCATAGTCCAAAGATCATACTCTTCCTTTTAAATAAGGAAATTTACCATTATCGCTTGAAAGACTGTTGTTGCATGGAAGTGGTGTTGGTGTTGTTTGTGTTGGCGACTTCGCCATTATCGATCCGTGCATGGCGAGTGTATGTTTGGTTGTATGGGGTGAGAATGGTTCTTAGTATCGCAGAGACTTTCCCGAGGCTCGATACCACTTGTTGAAAACACAAAGACCTTGATAGATCTTAAGCACTTTCTGAGATCGTTAAGGTTGCCTATGTAATCACAAGCAACTAATAGAAGATCTCTACAACTCGTATTCTTTAGCTGAATGAAAATACAAGTTATAATAACTAAGAACTCTAGATCCTCTATGGATCTTTTGTTTATTGAAACTCTATGTTTCGGATATTTTCAAGACTTGAAAGACTTTCAAAAGCTTCTCTAATACAAACTATTATGGTTCCTTTATAGATAAGAAACCCTAAACACTCACAGCATTTACAACGATGTCCTAATACAAACATAGACAACGATGCACCTAGACAAGCATGCAACTAATCATAATGTTTTACTAATCATATTGTTTTGTTCCAAACACATTCTCGAGTAAACCTAAACAATACTACGCCAACCTATTCTTCATACAACAATGACTTTTCCTCGTGATACGGCCTACATACTACGCTTATCTCCCACGCGGATTCGCACTATCGCCAGTAATCACGATTTCAGATTATCACTTCAAATAAGTATAACTTCAGCAGAATCCATTCTTCTTCAACAGAAACCTTCACAGACATCACAGATCCAATAGTTTACCAGAATTCCCAACATACTTCTCCTGGGGCCATGAGTGTTCACGGAGAACCCTACTAGTGGTTTTTCGAGTCCACCCTTCGTGAGCGATGGATGACTTGAGCTTTAGGAAACAATGCTCATTAATGATCTCGCAGAGCTCCACAATCCATATACGCCGATTATCTCCTCGTCTCGAGATTCGACTTTGATGACCACGGATCACCGAAGGTGTCTCGCCCAAGATGTAAGTGAAGGTTATTTCCCACGCTCCCAGCCTCCCCCATCTACTTCCTTCCTTTCAAGGTTGGATCGCGTCAGGTACCATTAGTATCTGAGCCTCGGCGTAGCATCCTTCTTGTTCCCTTCCATTCACCTAGTCAGGTATCGGAGAACTTGTCCTTTCCCTTTGATGCCTTTAACCGATGTGCTAATTATCCGACCGCACCGCCTCTTCAACTGCTTTAGTTCTCCTCGCAGCTTGTTCGTGTCGTGTCCATGGTCTTCATGGAAATGGCAATACTTGACATGTCTCTCGGCTTTGCTTCGTCTTGTCACCCGAGGTGGTGGATCAAGGACTTTGCTTTCTCGCTGCTTAATCTCCCGGGAGATTTGACTAAGTTCGCCAAGAGTCCGTGGTTCGAACTTTGTTGTATGGAGTGAAGCTGTCTCGCTCTTCTTCTTGTTCTTGGATCCTTCCCATGAGGACCCTCGAGAGAATTTGTCGAAGCTTCCTTTGCTCTATCGGAGCCTCGCTTGATGCTACCTCTTGGACTCAATCCAAGTGTAAGTCTTCCATCGCCTTGTAAGTAGTGGGAAGATCGGTGGATAATAATTTTACCAAGCTTCACGTCCAAGGCCATGTACAAACCCCGAGATCCTCGATCTTCATGCAAACCTGCATTTGAAAAGTTTCATCGGTACCTCGTAACGAAGGCCCTTGTGCTGCTGTCCCTTTGCTTGATGGTGTACACGGCTAGATGGGTCTTGGTGTACTTCCATTGGCTAAAGTGTGATCGAACTTAGCCTTGAGGTTGTCTACACTTACAATGCTTCCCAACTTCTCGTCCATTCCACCATATTCTCGCGGAGTCTCGGAGCGCGTAAGTGAACATGTGGCATGCTACGGCATGACCCATTTTTGCATTTTGATAGCGCCTTCAACAAGTGGAGGAAGTTATCAGACCGCCTTTCCCATCGAGGGTGCCTATGTGAGTAGGCATCTTTACACCGCCGATAGGGGTAGTCTTCGATCCACTTCACGAAAAGTGTGCGGTGCTCCAGAGGCTTTGTGATAGTACGGGTTGTATGGAGGTGGATAAACAGTGTAGGATTATACGGGTTAGGAAATGGCTGTGTAGGTAGGGTAAACAAGAGAAGGTTGGTACGGGCGGTTTATACCCATCGATCATGCGAGGAACATGTCCATAGGGAATTTGGCCGCACTTCGGTCTGGGAGGAACCACCTGGAGGATAAGTGTTGTAGGTTTGAGTAGGTAGGTAGGGGTTCATTCCTGAGGGGGTAACTCGATTCATGCTCGAGTATGGAGGAGGCCTCCGACACTCAAACATACGAGGGGCACCGGAGCCCCCATCCCTTCTCTTCCTAAATCGGCAGCCAGGAGAGGGGTAGGTTTACCCCTCCGCTCCCCACCGGGTTGCTTCCTTCATTGGAGTTCTCGCCCTTCTTTCACCTTGCATTCGCTCCTCTTCCTGATCTCCTCCGGTCCTTCTTCAAAACCCACAATCCTTCCGCTTGGCCTTCTAATGGAGGAGAACCATTTCATAGGCCGAGCGCCCTCGCTAATGTGTCGAGGCCTCCTCTATTTCAATCTCTTCATCGCATCCTCACCGGAATATTCCAACTCTTTTCGCATTTTAGTGTTGCGAACCGCCTCTTATGAGCCCTTAGTAAAGAATCTAAGGCTTCAAAGTTTTCCTCAATGAAGGCGGGCTAATATCCGGAATAGGGTTAGCGGATGTTGAGGCGTGATGTACGGGAGTAGTTTCCAAACGAGATCGTGTGGTAAAGGTCGAGGCCACATGGGGCGAGATTATCGGTGTTAGTTGTGTTGAGAGGACTAGGTAGAGAAACCGTGGAGGTATATCTTCTTCCCGGTTCCATGCCGGAAATGTAGTGTAGTCGGTTGTGGTTTTAGGACCGGGTGATTACGAGACTAATAGTAGTGGTCCCACTGATGGCGCCACCGATTGTACAATAGATTGCACTACTGTGCTCATGATGATCAAAGGTATGAGGGTGTATGTTCCAGCCAAGATCCGCCTTTCGTTCGAGAATAAGAAATACGAAACACTACGTTAGTGATTACGCAGGGTATGACCGCGAACCACCTCCCGCGTGAGAGTAAGTATGAGTTATGGTTGTATAAGTATGTGTAAGTAAAGAGATGAGTTTGAAATGAGCATACCATAATCCATTCCCGTCCAACCTATTTATAGTGGATGAAATAGGTTGAGAGCACTTCGCATGAATGTCGGAGATCATGGGGCGCCCCATGATTGTGGGTAACCGCTAGGTTTAGTGACCCACGCTCGACTTGACGGGAAGTCAAGAGAGGAGATCATGGTTTGACCAAGTCGAGGTTCTCCTATCCAATGCTTCTTCACAACCATACCCCAAGGGCTTAGGCTCAATGGCGAATTCTCGAGGTAACCTTCGTGATAACGAATGGTTTGACGCCTAAGGATATTTTGAATCCTAACTTGGGCCTTCGAATGGAAGGGCTTCGACATCGCCCCTGAGGAGTGTCCTTCGAGGTACTCTGAGGGTACATCATCAATAGGGTATCCTCTCGTTAATGTTGTACTATCACTAATGATCATTGCGTCATAAACAATGGCTCAATAAAAGATGGTTTATAGTGCTCTTAATAAACATCAAAAGTTTCATATGTAGATAATCTGCTTTGTAGTGAAACAGAGGCAATATAGCGTATTAGTTTCATAGAAAACATACCATATTGACAGAGGGTATCCTCTGTCGTTAATGTACGGTCTCTGTTCACCTTGTGGTAAACATTTTACGAAGGAAGGTTCTGGCCTTACTTAAATGTACCATAATGTGCCCAAATTCCTTCAACGAATCCGTACAAAGGTTACCATGGAGGTTGCCATAGAGACTGGAACAGAGGGTTGGTGATTCCAAGTCTTCTTCTCAGGAAAACCATTGATGGAGACTGCTGTAGAGACTTCTTCTCATAACAAACTCGAATGGAGGTTATGAAAGAGGCTACTACGGATTCTCGCAATGTGAGGTTATGAAGATTGCATGAGGCTATGAAAAAGGTCACAATGATTGCCACATAGGTTGCTGAATTCAACCCTTCCTCTTAAGATGGACCAAAACAGAGGCTCCTTTTTCATAATAGGAACCCAAAAAGAGGCTCTTACGAAGGTCATTGAGTTTGAACCTTCTTTGTAAAACAAACCCAAACGGAGACTCATATGAAGGTTGTTGAATTTAAACCTTCTTCATAAATGATCCCAAATAGGCTCCTACGAAGGCTATTGAACCTTCACTCCAAAACCGACATCGCAATGAGGCTCTTATGAAGGCTATTTACTTTGAACCTTCTTCTCAAATGAACCCGAATAGAGGCTCCTACGAAGGTTATTGAACCTTCTCCAAAATAGACCATAACAGAGGTTGCTACGAGACCTGAACGGAGGCTCTTACGAAGGCTATTGACTTTGAACCTTTAAATTGAACCTAAACAGAGGTTTTGACAGAGGTCACAAAGATTTACAGAGGTCGATGACTTTGACCCTTTATCTTAAATGAAGCCAAACAAAGGCTCCTTCTTCCAAATTAGAACGTAATAGAGGTCGAATAGTAGACCGCCCGCTTAAACTCGATGAGGTTGTTGAAAGGGTAAACGAAAGTTTGTGGTTGGTGGAAAATCTCGTGATTAGAGATAAAAGTGGAGGTTTCAATGGTGCTATCATGTGGTCACAAGGATGTAGGGAATTACGATTGAATTCGATCGTTATTTAAGGAAAACGGTTATTTGACTTGGAAAACAGACTTAGTGTTGCGTCTCCACGGATGGCGCCACTGATTGTACAATAAGATGCACATACCAGGCCATCAATAGTGATTAACGGAGTTAGGGGTGATGGTGGTGATGTCGAGTGCAACATAACCTGAAAATAAGAAATAGAAGACACTACGTTAGACGGAGCGCGGGGGGAAGCCCTCGCGAACCGCCTCAAAGTAGAATTAGTCATGGTGATTATGTCATGAAAGTATTGACGGGAAAAGATGAAATCTTCCGGGTTAAGTTAGGTTACGCACTGTGATGACTTCCTTATTTATAGGCATAATAATGATAGAGCAGCCATGTGAGGGTGTGTGGAGGCGGTTATAGAGGTCATGATGATACAGAGGGTCATGGCTAAGATCATGGTTGTTGACCGCCTGCTTGACCAGATCTTATTTGACCGCCTATGTTTGACCACCGATCATACCCACGCTCATAGGTAGAGAGGCTATGACCTTTAGGCTTCGACCTTGTCGAGGCCGGCCCAACCAAGGCTTCAACAGGCTTCAAACCTTGACAGAGGTCGCTCAACCTTGTTTGAGGCAAGGTCCGAATCGCGACGGAGGCCGTGCTCAACAAAGGATTGAGGGGAGGCTCCGAACCATTACGGAGGCCTTGACGGAGGCCAGGCTCTGAACCATGACAGAGGCCTTGACGTAGGCCAGGATTTGAACCGTGACAGAGGTTAAACACTATGAGTGCTTTGGGTGTAGGTTGGCGGATTCCTTTGCGGTAGCCATTGTGAATGACTTTATGCCAACATTATATGTAGGACGAAGGCATAGGCTTCTTCCTTTAGAGGGTACATCATACCCTTTGTACAAATGGTAAGCTAAGTACCGTGAGTGACTCGTAGAACGCTCGTTAGCGTAATGGAGGGTACGCCATCACTTTATAATTTAATATTTAACACATCTAATATATGACATTTGACTTTTTATTGTTAGTATTTTGGGATAAGTTAATATTTTCAACAGTACAAAAACAAATATTTGTAAGTACATGAATTAATTTTTTTTTCACTAGAAACACAAATTGATATATAGCTTCTAAAAAATTAAAAGGTATATACATATACTCCAGAAACAAGGAGCGCTCAAACCTTTGGAATAAATCACAACCTAAACTAAAGATTAATGAGCTTTAAAAATAGAGCTCGAAGCAAGTTGGGTTCAAGCTCGAGCCTTGTCGAACTTTTTGGATCTTTCTGGATAAATGTGTATACGCTTTTTAGGCCTTGTCAAATCCAACTAACACAAATGCACATGCAGTAACATGGACTTTTGATCATAGATCTAGAGTCAGTAAGTAAGTGAGTTGTTATTGATTGAGTTTTAACGACCATTTCGCTGTTCATCAAATGAAATGGTCGTTAAAAGCCAAGTCAAGCTACTTGACCGGTTAGGCGGCAGAGTCGTTTAGAGTGAAGGTCACAGAGGGACTTTCTTCTCGGTCGGAGGAGTTGACTGCTTCAGACGCGGACCAGATGTGGAACACTCTTGCCGACATCATCAAAGACGCGACAAAGGAATCCCTTGGTGTGGCTAGCGGAATTGCGAGGACCTAGAAGCACAGAAGGGAATCTTGGTGGTTTAGCGAGGAAGTGCAATCCAAAGTTGCCGCGAAACAATCTAGTTTCAGAGACCTTCTTTTGTGCCGAGAGGGAAACCAAGCTGACATTACCGCTGCAGTTACGAGATATAAAGCAACTAAAAGAGAAGTGAAGAAGGCAGTAGCTCAAGCTAAAGACAAGGCGTACAAAGACTTGTATAAGAAATTGGACTCCAAAGAGGGGGCTAACGATATATTCAGGATTGTGAAAGCCTGAGAAAGAAGAAGGAAGGATTTAGGAAGCATTAAGTATATCAAGGACGAAGGTGGGCAGACCATTGTGAAGGAAGATGATATTAGAAGAAGATTGGGAGAGTATTTTTCCGCTCTTTTCAACGTAGGGAGTACTGAAGGAAGCGGGGAAGAAGAGAACCCAAGCCAACGACCATAGTGCTTCTACTCGAGGATTAGCCAACCTGAAGTGAAGGTTGCACTATAGAATATGGGAAGAAACAAAGCAGTAGGGCCGGACCAAATCCCCATTGAAGCATGGAGGTGTCTGGGTGATGAGGGGGTCGATCGGCTGACTTGCCTCTTCAACAAGATCTTCTCCCAAGCAAGATGCCAAGAATGAAGACTCGCTAATTCATCCCCATTTACAAGAACAAGGAGATGTGCAAGTGTGTAGCAATTATAGGCATTAAGCTTCTAGCCACACCATGAAGCTTTTGGAGAGAGTTATTGAGAGAAGGTTGAGAAGGGAGACAAGGGTGTCTAAGAACCAATTTGGTTTTATGCCAGGAAGGTCATCGATCGAGGCTATCCACCTCCTTAGAAGTCTCATGGAGAAGTACCGAGAAAGACAAAGGAACCTGCATATGGAGTTCCTTGACCTGGAAAAGGCATATGATAGTGTCCCACGTGAGCTGATTTGGAGATCTCTTATTGATAAGGGAACACCAAGGAGATACGTGAGAGTCATTAAGGATATGTACGAAAGGGCTAAGACCCTTGTACGGTCAACAATGGGTATCTCAGAGTTCTTCTCAGTGGAAGTTGGGCTCCACCAAGGATCTGCCAGTAATCCTTACCTATTCGCTGTGATTCTAGATGAGTTATCTAGAGGGATACAAGAGGGCATCCCGTGGAACATGATTTTCGCTGACGACATTGTGTTGGTGGCAGATTCGGCCGAAGGGTTAAACAATAGACTAGAGCAATGAGGGAGGCCCTCGAAGATAATGGTCTTCGGGTCGGCAGAGAGAAGACTGAATACCTGAGATGTGAGTGTGGGAGGATCGAGTCAGGCCACCGGGAAGATATGGATATTCGCATTGGTGACCAGATCCTACCACCTACGGAGTCTTTTAGATATCTAGGATCGATGATTCACAGATCAGGGAGGATAGATGAGGACGTGACCCATCGGATTCGAGCTGGATGGGCGAGATGGAGGGCGGCGTCGGAAGTCCTTTGTGATAGGAACGTCCCTTGTAAGTTAAAGGGTAAATTTTACAAGGTGGCGATTAGACCGACTATGCTGTATGGGTCTGAGTGTTGGCCCATCTCCAAGGCTCATGCTAACAAAGTAGAAGTGGCGGAATTGAGGATGCTAAGATGGACTTATGGGAAAACCTTGCTTGACATGATCCCGAACGGTGTTTTCAGAGCAAAACTTGAGGCCGGGAATATTATCTCGAAGATGAGAGAAGGAAGGTTGAGGTGGTTCGGTCATGTCAGGAGGAGGCCACAATCAGCGCATGTAAGAAGAGTCGAAGCGCTAGTAGTTGATGGTGTGAGAAGGAGGGGTAGACCCAAACTCAGGTGGGAGGACAGACTTAAGCTCGACATGAAGGAGCTGCTCTTGTCCGAGGACATGACCTCAGATAGGAATGCGTGGAGAGATAGAATTAGGATACGCGGGTAGTTCAGGCTAGGTGTTAGGCTTTTTAGGTGTCTTTTGTTGCCTTGCCCCCGAGCTTTTAGTTTTGGTGCCTTGTTTTGGCTTTGCCTTAGCTTTAGGCCCTCATGTTGTTTTTCCTTGCTCTATGTTGCTCCCTTAGGTTGTCCCGCTTTTCCGCAGTGCCTTGGTTCTTGGTTTCGCTTGCTTTTCCGCCTTTGTGTTTCCTTTCTTGTACGCCCCCGTGCCCCTTGCCTTTAGTAGGTTCTTTGTTTTGGCTCTGCTTTGTTTTTAGGTAGTTTTTAGTGTTTGGCTTCTTAGTCTTATCTTTGTCGCCTTGCCCCCTTGCGTTTTGGTTTTTTGGGTGCCTCGTTTTTTGTTTTGCCTTAGCTTTAGGTTTCGTGGGTTGATCTGCCTTATTTTATATTGCTCCCTTAGGTTTGCCTGCCTCTCTTTGTCCCTTTACTCTTGGTTTTTGTTTTCGGGTATGCTTTTGTGCTTTTATTTGCGTGTTTTGTCTGCTCCCTTTCGCCTGCTTTTTGCATGCTGCCCTTTTATCCCCTTTTGCTCTCTCTTCTCTTCTTTTTCACCCGCACACCTGCACCGGCCGGAGGTCTCTTTGGAAGCAGTCTCTTTACTCCCGGGTTTAACCTTGGGGTAGGGGTAGGATTTGTCTACATTTTAGCTCCCTCATACCCTGCCTCGGCTGGATTGAGTTTGTTGTTGTTGTTGTGTTGTATCAAATTTTATATTATATGTGTCTTTCTTTACTTTTCGTTTTTATAAGTTAGCTAGGTGTTTGAAATTTTACCTAGCGCACAATCATGTTTTAAGTGACGAAGTTACACGGTTGTGACCAAGATTTAACGGATAAAAACATATTGTAGTTAAGTTTTTTTTGGTGCAAAAGGTGAATCATTATATTAATAACAACACAACAAATTACAATACAATTCAGAAATTCTACTGGATTATTATCCAGAATTATCAAAACAAAACCATACAGAATTATACTATTCTATTCGATATCGTATACCAAAGAAGCTCCATCCAATATCACCATAAGCATCCAACTCGTCACCACAGAACTTTCACAAAGAGCCATTAGTCGACCGAATGAAAACCATGCCAACTTGGCCCTTGATTCACCTATAAGTTGCACCTACCATCTAGCTACATTTCCACATCTCCTCTCTATTTAACCACTCAACCAACATCCACAAGGGATAAACAGAAAGGAGTGGGCTTCACTAGGAATCCTGCACCCATCCACGGGGGATCTTCCAAAGTAACCTACATTTCCTCTCAATGGAAGGCTTCAGCTACTTGGAAACACTCTCCTCCATGATGACCACCCATTCTCCTATGCCAAATGTATTGAGGGACCAAGGTGTTCATCTTTCACTCGCTATTCCCCCATCATACATTGGCCGCCAAACCATATACCCTTCACAATGGTCGCTCTACATTTTGGTACATTCTATGAATTAGACCTCTCACAACAACATCAAAGCCTAACACGCTTCTCTCCAAGGCCAAACCGATAGAGAATGATGTTCTAGTGTACAAACACACCCAAAGAACTCCAAGGTACTAGATACAAGTCCATCGTTATGGTTTGTAATATACAAAACCAATGACTTTGTTATTCAAGTCATTAGTCGATGTATCAGCCATTCGCTTTAGAACCTTCTTAATCTAAACTTCACTCATCATTCAACATGCAAGCTATAAAAGCCTTCATCATCCATATACACAACCTTCCAAACACCCCATTAACTTGTAAGATTAGGCTTCACAACTCATTATCACTTCCACAAAGTATAAGCCTCCTTAACAAAGATTAGTAGGCTTAACTTTGATTGACATTAGTTTACATCTTACCTCATCTCTAATTACTCTTATCAAACCTGTTTTGTCCCTACTTTCCTGCCTAAACTCTCTATAGTTTCTTTCTTGCGAAATATAGTATATCAGAAAGAAAAAACAAAGTTTTTGATAATACTCCAAATGCTTTTATGACTTTGAATATCGCACATCTCCTCACCCAATCATCCCATGTTGTTGCAAATGAGCTTAGTCTAGCCATAATTCCAATATCACCATACTTCATGAGCATACTTACATTGAAAAATAGATGGTCATGTGAATCACCCATTCTTACACGTAGAACATTGCATTTGCTTTATCGGATACCATTTCAATAGCCTATCTTGGGTAAGTAGCTTGTGTTTAACTGCTAACCAGAGAACAAAATTGTGCTTTAAGATCCACTAGACTTTCAAGACCTTGTTGCTCACCGCCAGAATTTTTCTTTTTACCATCACCATCTTTTTTATCTCCAAGAAACCTTTCTAAAAACCAAGGGCAAATACTTTAAAAATGTACCATACTTGTTATCATTTATTTTTTTAGGTAGCGAACAATTTTTATTTTTTTTTGCTTATACGGATATCTTTCTTTCAAAGTCGGCTTTTTGAGATTTTATGACATTTTGCCCTCTCACCAATGTAAACATTTTTCGGCCAAGGCAAAATATCACAAAGACTTAAGAAGGACAAATTTGAAAGAAAAGTACTCATATAAAGAAAATTTTTTGTTCGATACCTAAAAAAATAAATAATGACAAGTATGATACTTTTATAAAACATTCGCCCAAAAACCAACAACACCATCTTTGAAACGAGCACCATCTATCGCAAAAGTGCAAAAAAAAGCGTATAAATTGAAATAATTGTAATGGATACAAATAAAATAATTTTGATCGCGAAGCTAAACTACAATGACTTTGGAATTACGTCTTGCGAAAATCAACAAAACAAAAAAAAGAACTCCGTCAACAAAACCCAACATTAATGCATATATAATAGCATAAGCTCTCGTAACATTTTAACATAAAAAAAATACAACCACCTAATCGCTACATCAACTTTAACACCAATTCACACACCAAAATACGGCCATCACTCATAACATCTCGTAGCACCATCTTTTTACGACCCACATTTTTCCCCCTTTTTCATTTATTTAAATAAACTAATATTTCATTAATTAAATTAAAATACAAATTATAATAAAATAAAAATAAGAAGCGAAAAAAATACAATGTAAATAAAATACAAGTGGGTTGGGCCATATATTTACTCCATCCGTCCCTAACAACGTTCATTATTGCTTTTAATGTTTTTTTTTTTCACTTTGACCTTATATTATTTCATTCAGACATGTAATACCTGATGAAAATTATACTAATATAATAAAAATGCATTTAGAACTCAATCTATTTATATATTTTGCATCAATTATTATATAAGACAAATAAAATAATTTAAGGTTAAAGTTAAAAAAAAAAATACTTTAAAAGTCAATAATGGACACTTATCTAGAGACGGAGAATGTATTATCTAAAGTAAAAGCTAAAAAAACACATATATTTACTTTCTTCTACCTGTTGATCCTTGCTTTCTTCTTCCTCTCGACACACACTAGAAACACACACACAAAAAAACCCACAATCGACACATACACACACCATTATCATCTTAGTTTGATACACAATTATAAAACGAGTGTCTTCACTAAAAAAAAGAATAAATATTTTGTTATTTCAAAATTTCAAAACACGCGATCTAAAGAGAAGGATGCGCAATTAAAATAAAAATTTAAAACCGTAATAAACTATATGGGTGCGCTTAGTTGCGTAAAAGTTTCTTGCTTTCTATCGCTAGTTTTGTAAAAGTTTGAATGACAATTTATCTCAACAAAATACTGAAAATATGTGAAATGCTTAGTTGACGTTGGTATTTTCTATTTTGAAGAAAAGGAGGATTGTTGTGGGTTACAAAGGAAAACAACTAAAATTTATTTTGTAGTTTTTCTTATTGTTAGAAAATATGGATTTTGTGTTTTACAAAATATTTTGTTGAAAACGCTTATTCAACGCGATTTTGTTTTCCTTATTTTCTACGTAACATTTTATGAAACACAAAGTATTTTCCCCAACTAAACACACCTTATACACAATGTTTTCAAACCCGGTCGACCCGCCGGTTCAACCGGTGGGACCGGTCCCGCCGAACCGGTCCCTACCGAAAACGAGTAAAACCCGTTTCTAAAACCAAGAATAATCGTTAGACTCACGGTTTTGAGTGACCACACAACCCGTGTTGAAACCCGACCGAGTTTGGTTGTTTTTTTTTTTTTTTTAACCGGTTGACCTTTTAGACCTTTACAATGAACCGTTGACCCGACGATCGAACCATTGATCCGTCAAAATAATAATAATAAATGAAAACACCGACGGTTGAACCGACGTCCGATAACTCGATCGAATGATTAAAACCCCATTTTAAAACAATGATCATACATCTCTCCAAATTTCCACAAAACCCCATGCAAAAGCCACCAAATCTTACCAAATATACCTTCTTCGTATGTAAACTAGTACCTTATGCACAAAATACTGTACCTTTCCCTTTATTTCGTATATATAAACATCAACCCTAACCATATCATACATACAAAACCCTAAAGGAAATTATCACCATATTTTCAAGAAAGTAAACCAATCTATAATGGGAAACAATGTTGCTCGTCATGATCAGAAGTTAACGAATAATGGAGCCCCTTGCTGCTAACAAACGCGAGAAAGAAGTTAATGACAAGGACGAAGAAGAGGAATATTATAGGCTAAAAATTGAAGAATTAGTGAGCGAAAAGTTGAAATTATTTGGTGGTGAAAATATTAACGTGTCGTATGAATGGACGAAATCAATGGGTGGGTCGAAACGTAAAAGTTCATCAGCGAATGAAGTTGACAACAACAAGAAGAAGAAGGTAAAGATGGTCGTTGATAGCAACGAGGCGATCACACGGTTAAAGGAGATTATAATGAGTGATGAGATCAATGGTTCAGATATGAAGTTAGTGATTCAAAAATCTTTGTACCAAAGTGATTTGATACGAGGCCTAAATAGGTTAAACATGCCGTTTAAGCAAGTCGAGACTCATGATTTCTTGACGCATGAAGAAAAACAAATTCTTGGTAATGATTCTGAGATCCAGGTTCAGATTTTGGGGCCAAATTTGCAAATGTACCAGAAACCAATGTGGTTAAAGATTTGGAGTATGTCGCGTTCTAAGAACTATGTGTTGAAGACCAACTGGTTTGATTTTGTGAAGGCAAACAAGAATGTTTTGAAGGAAAATATAACTATTCAAGTTTGGTCGTTTAGAAAAGACGATAGGTTATGTCTTGCTGTTGTATGTGTGGACAATCCCGTGGTGAACACGACGCTGCTTGAGGATGCATCGTGTGCTGGTTCATCATTGATCTTGTAGTTTTTTTGGGTTTATTCTGTATAAATATGATGTACTGCATAGAGTCATTCTGTATGAGGTGAAAGATGAGTTTAAGGAATTCTTTTAATGACATTCAAGAGTACGTTCGTGTGCATCGATTCTTTGTAATCTTGAAATATTAGTGATTTGTGTATATCAGAACGTGTATTTCATAGTTCATATATGTTTAATTTGACAATAGTTACAGAAGATAACCGTGTGATCATAAATGTGTATAAAGAACAGGGGTGCTAATTCTGATTTAAATGCTAATTCTGTGTTTTTTGTGATTATTATTCCCCATTCTTTTATTAAAAAAGGAGTTCTGGAAGATTAGGTTCAAACATTTCGAACGAGGTTCATTGTTGGAAGTGACCTGCAGGAAGTACGTGGAAGAGATTAGACTCTAATGAGGTTTTGGTTAATGGTAAATAGATTAGGTAAAATAGTGTTGAGGGTACAATCATTTATTCGTCGTAATTTTGTGTACTAATGAAATCTGTGTTAAAATATGTCAAAATCAATTTTCGTTAGGAATTGTTTCTCAATTCATAACTGTGATTAAACTGATATCAGTGGTGACCCAAATACGAAACTTGAATATCAGACCAGTTTAGATTTAAATAGTTCATCAGATTTTATGCACAAGGTCAGATCGACAACTAACGTCACAGATACCAGCTGATCAAAGTTTGTTGGCAAATCTATCTCCAATAGATTTATGCACCAGTTAGAATTTATTATCCTCATAGTAAATATTTGTTTTATCTGGATATTGATATATAAGCTGTTTCATTGGATGAAAACTAGTACTTTTTAACGTAATCTACGCGCCAAATTAGCTGTGGTGGCAATCTTGACACCGTTATTCATAAATGGGTATATTATGCGGGATGTGTCTAATCTATAATGAGTAAAACTGGTGTAACTCAAAAACTTTACCCAAAATGAGAACTAGTCAAAAGGGTCAAACGTAGCCTCTAAGTGTAGCGAACCAACATATATGACCCGTTACCCAACCCGCCCATATTGTCACTTCTAGCTATATTTAAGACTTGAGAATCTAGCTATACTGAGGATTCATCTATAAGTTTGTCATTATACCTTCCCAGTATATACCCGTATTCCAACTTGCATCTTCATAGTGATCGAGTGAATACGCGCAGACCATAGTCAGCCTTTGTAGCCCGGGTTGGTCACCAGTGAAGACATAATGGTTGCTGGAGATATCTCAAATGCTTCGGTGCTATTAAATTTCTTTGTTCTGGAATTATAGGGCCACCATAACTGTCCACCCACAATCTTGTTATTTAAAACGCAAACAGATCGTTCTGCAAACCAGTGACCCGATTAGAGTACAAGAAAGCCAACGCTAGGAACGACATCCATAAAAGTTTCATATGGAGCATGATCTGGAGCTTGTGTACACCTTTGGGTGCAAAATCAAAATTAAGTTGTCTTACGAACAAGCCATGATATATAACCATATCCGCATAACTGTTATGGACGTCAACCAGAAATCAAATCGTTGCATTCTTTTATTCGCACGGTTTAATTTCGAATCTAACATAAGGGTTGCCATGACATACGTAATTTAACCTTTATAAACACTAATAAAGTAAAACCAAAATTCATTAAATTCACTTCATTATCTTCAAAACTAACACATGGGCATTCATCAGTAACATAATTATAACTTATACAAGCTTTTAGTTAGGGTGGTATATTTGGACACATGCTATTTTTTTATTTTATTTTTTTTGGAAAAGGGACCATCTCGGCAAATATATTAAGCACCAAAAAAACAAAAAAAACTTATATGGACATACCCATATAAGTTAGACCAAATGACATGCCCAAAACATGCTTCGGGAACATGCACAATAGCGACACTAACCAATAAGTGCCATTACAAAAAACAAATAAACATAACAAGGAAATTACATAAATCAAAACAATGGCTACTAATTAAATGGCAATAAAACTCCAATGAGACACATGCTAATTATAACATACCATTAGAGCTTTATTAACATAAAGGTTTTCATTAGTAACAAAATTAGCTTTTACAAACTCAAATTTATTAAATTTACTGCATTATCTTCAAATCTAACATTTACAAGCTTTCAATTTGACTTTACTAACTTGTTAATAATGAGTTTAATAATATGTTGATGATGAGATTAATGGCATTTAAGTCTTTAATTATGCCAGAGTGGTGAACTTGTTATGTATAATGACATGTTGATCATAATTAAATAATGTTATGTTAAATACTTAAATGATAATATATTTTATGTAAATTAAGTATAATGTACTAGTTATAATACTCGCAAGACGCATTGCGCTTTTGACAAAAAAATTTATTTCAGATCAATATCAATATCAGATCTTTAAAAGTAATTACATATAATTATATACTTATGCATGAGTTTTTCGTTATCCATTAATATCCATTAGAATTTTGTATAATCAAATTTTGTAAAAAAAATTTGTTAGATAACTCAAGATTCAACTATATTTAATTGATATAGATGTTGATGTTCCTATTTAAATTTCACTATCGATATTACGACGCACACAAGATGCGAGTTTAACAGATATAATAAACGTTGATGAAGTTAAAATATACCCTTAAAGTTTTTAAAAATGTTTTTATACATATCCTTATATAAATAAATAAAATTATACAGTAGAATATATAAGACAATCATGCTTTTTTTTTTCTTCATATTACAAAGTACTGCACTTACAATTTAATAATTATATTTCCATTTTCAATAATTTAAATTGATTTAATATTCAAATTCATCCACATTCATTATACTTTTAATACGAAATAAACGTAATTTTAAAGAAACATAAATAAGAAAAATATGATATTTATTATCTTATGTATATTTATATGTTAGAGTTTTAAAACAACATACATATTGTATTTTTAAGTTATAAAGATAAGTGATAAAGATAAGCGATTTGTTTAATTTCTAAAGCTACTAAAAATACTAAACTTATAATATTACACTTAACTCTATACAATTTTTAAAAATTTAACCACTAAAGTTTTATTAATTACCCCTCTTTTTAAGTTTTGTTTTCACAAATTCGACACCTATATTTTTATGCTTTTTTTCTCAACCAAATTTCTCCACCAAATTAATTAGCCAACCAAAATCAATTTAATTTCGACTTTTATTAACCATTCATATCACACAATTTTGCTTACGCCAAAAATCAAGCTCTCCTATCGGCCCAATTTTTTTCCATAAGAACGAATCGACAAAATTATCTAAACGACGAATTCCTTTATTATATAAAAGATCATGATATAAAATAGTACATATATTATCTTTATCTTTACCATTAAAATTACTTAATATCTGTACATATCTAAATAGGCTATTTATCTTTAATCTGGAAATTATGATTAACCACTTTTCTCCAAAATTACTGAAACCCACTAAATCTTACGAAATACAGTAAATCTTTTATCTTTATTACTTTATTACTGTAATAACTAGTACCTTATGCACAAAATATGGCACTAAACAATATTACGATTAGTACGATCTTGCATGCAAACTGCTTTTCATTTTATTTCGCATAAATATCTACACGTACACACATACATGCAAAACCCTAAACGAAATTAAAATCTTACTATTTTCATCAAGAAACCAAAGCAATCAACCATGGAAAAGAATGTTGGCAATGCTGATCGTCATAATCAAAAGTTATCGAATGAAGAAGTTGGTTTTGCTGCTAGCAAACACGATAATGATGTTCTTGACGAGGATGAAGAAGAATATTATAAGGGAAAGATAGAAGCATTAATCCAAGAAAAGTACAGTTCATTTGTTCGTGAGCAGAATTTCACACAGTTACAAGAGTTTATAACGAGTGATGAGATTAATGGTTCAGATATCGTTAGTGATTCAAAAAGGTATCGCAGCAAATGACTAATCTGTAAAAATAGAATGTGCAAATTTTTTTTTTACAATAGCAACAAAATGCGGAAAAAACTAGAAACATAATGGTAAATCGAGTATTTTTACCTGTATATGAAGGATTTATAAAGCTTTAAAAGTTAAACGCTTGGATTTAGAGATGAAATGTGCACTTGAGATTTTATGTGTCACTTTCAAAAACGTTTAAAATTAAATAAAATTACACTAAAATATCAACTTTTTGCTACCATGTGGCCCGCCTCCACATTTACTATGTGATCCGTCCTCGACTGTGTGCGAAACAAATTAGCCGAAATTGGTTAGACATGTCGCTTAAGAAAGTCGAGACTCATGATTTCTTGATCCAAGAGAAACAAGTTCTTGGTGATGGTTCGAGATTGAGATTGCATTGGTCGGGCTGAATTTGAAATGTACAAGAAACCAATGTCGTTAAAGATTGGAGGAAAGTGGAAAACAAGAACTACGCTTTAAAGACCAACTGGTCCGATTTTGTGGAAGCTAACAAGAATGTTTTGGAAGAAGGCAAGGCTATTCAAGTTTGGTCGCTTAGAAAAGGCGAAGAAGTTATGTTTTGCCGTTTTATTTGTGCCCAAACTCTAAGTAGCACGGGGACGGAAACGAAAACGGAACGGATTTGCATGCATCGGAAAAGAACATCCTAAAATTTTAAACTAGATCATTATGAAACGCTCTATGTGTTTTATAATATTTTAATATATGGCAAATTATTTTAAAAAAAAAATTAGACAATATTCAATTATATATAATTTATAATTTGGTACGATATACCTATTTGATATATTACCATATTAATATTATACAATAATATTAAGTTCTAGTTTATATACAGAGTATTTTAGTATGGGTTCTACTATTAATTAGTAGTACAAAACAATATTTTGTAAAGCATACCACCCTATTTTTATTGTGTGCGACAATCTCAAAATATTTATGTAACAAAATCATTAAAATATCAGTACAATCAAACCAACTCATTTAGAGCGGAAGGTGTGATGATGGAGCTCAATCTCTTCATCATCGCCACCTCGCCCACTTCAAAGATCCCACTCTCCACAACAAACCCCACCCTCATAACAAACCTCAACCTCTTCATTCGCAAGACACTACTACACACACTACACACACAAATCAAATAGTATCCATTGGTTTGTCGAATCCATCTTCGTCACCACGGCGAGATGCCCCACTACGAGCAGCCACGGCAAGACGCGTTGGCCATGCTACCACTTGCCAAGAAAGCACGAGAGCACTCATGAAATACAACGACTCCATACCTTCCGCTCTTAGAATATTTTACTGTATTTATTTCTCTCTCCAATCTCTTCATATCTCTTTATCTCTGTGATATAATCCATCACTTCTTCCCCACCCTTTCTTCTTCCCCAACCTTTCTTTTTCCCGATCCCATCATCTTCAACATAAACACTTCGATTTTTCATTTTTGGAACCAGAAATTAGATAGGTTAAATAAAATTAAAGATATGAAACGTGACTTTTTGGGCCAGAAACGTTTCCCCGAACGTTTCCTAGATAAGGATCGGCGTACCCCAAATGAAGATACGTTTTTACTTTTCCCGGGGACGTTTCCTAGGTGTTTCCTAGCGTTTCCCGGCGTTTCCCGTTTCCGGACGTTTCCGGTACGTGGTACGGCATCCCGGCAACGTTTCCGTGTATCCTAGCCCAAACTCACGGTGACTAATTGAACACGATGTCTCTTGAGGATGCATCTTCTGCTTGTTCATCATTGATCTCTTAGGCTTTAGGGTTTATTCTCTATAAATATGATGTGCTGTTTAGAGTCATTTTGTATGGTGAAATATGAGTTTATGGAATTCTTTTAATGACATTCAAGAGTACCTTCGTGTGTATCGATTCTTTGTAATCTTGAAATATTATTGATTTTGTGTATAGTAGAATGTGCTTAATTAGTTGAATACAGTTGCAGAAGATAAACAAATGATCATGTATATGCATATAAAAAGATAGGCGTGCTAGTTTTGATTTATTTGGTTATATGAACTGATTAGAGTATATTTTAGTTCTACTAGTTTAAATGGTAAAAGTGATCTCTGTTCAAAAAATCACATTATTGCTGAAATCTGGTACTTCATTGGTAATAATTATTCCCCATTTTAAAATGGATGTAGAAACCATATATGAGCGAAAGTTTCGGAATGAAATGCATCGTTGGAACTGGAAGTGAGATGCAGGAAGTGAAAGAGATGAGGCTCTAATGAGGTTTTTTGGTTGAGGGTAAATAGATTAGGTGAATTAATAGTAATAAGGGCGAGAGACGGAACCAAGACCAAATATGATCAGGTGTGAAAAAAATCGAATCGAATATAAACACATTTCGACTGACCTGACGATTTAGATGATTTAAGAAAAATCATGCTTTTTTTCAAAATTAACATTAAATCAAAAAATCCATATGATTTCAAGCACCTGAACCCTTGGTTCCGTCCATGGGCATAATCGTTTGTTTGTTAGCTTGGTGTCAAAACTAGCTGTGATTAGCAATTAATTCTCATCACATCCCACTATTAAACTCATTTCAATAGTGACTACCACCCGAAAACTAGAACCTTGGACTTGATATAAGATCGATTTGGACCTATACTGATATTTAAGCTACTGTAGACTGGATCTGTTAAATCATAGTAGAGTCAATTAAACCTAAACGAACCTAATCATTTGTATGCATCAAAATTTTGCAATATAACTATTGCCATATAGTTCCATAATCAATAAATTAAAAACCAACTTTTCCATTGATATGTTTTAAAAGTTACAACCATTTGATACATCTAATTATCCAACCAAAAAACTAAAAACATACAAAGACCATCATCATAAACTACTTGACTTCATCTCACTCCAATTTGTTTGAACCAGAGCTCTCTCCCCTGCTCTCCATCCTTTCCTTGAGTCATTGAAACAAAATTTCAAGACCCGTAATCCTGTTTTCCAAATCATAAACATCTTCAAACCCGGTATCGTTATCTACTTGTTGCACCACCTCACTTTGCTGCACCGCCTCACTTTGAACCTCCTCATCCTCACTCTCCTCCTCCACCTCTCCCAAAATCTCATCCCAATAGAAGTCTTTTGTCCGCAGCCAATTAAGAATCCTGCTCCTCGTCCATGCATTCACTTGCCTATACGACCCATATTCAACAATGGGTTCATCCCCAAAAGCATCTAAGATCGCCAAAAGCAAATAGTTGTTTAACGCGAACTCATACTCTTCTCGATCATTTTGAAAGTTTCCATTTGTCGCCATTGTTTCAAGTTTTCTTTGTTTGGGATTTTGTGTTGGTGTGTTCTTCGGATAAAACCGACTAAACTAGTATTAGGTATAAAGAGGCGATCAATCACCCGCAAGTACATAAAGACGAAAATACGAAGATACCCTTGACTAGTCAACTAACGTCGAAATAGTGAAATAAAGACAAAATATCTTGACTTTTGCAAAATAAACGAGTATGAAACTCCGCGACGCAATGGATCGGCTTGAAAGGACTTACTTTGTAGCGACACTTAAACCTTAGGGACTAATTTTGTCAAGTTGCAGATAGCAATTAATGCTAAAAGACTAACTTTGCATCGCCACTTGAAC
This sequence comes from Chrysanthemum lavandulifolium, assembly GCA_022545495.1. Classification (NCBI taxonomy): domain Eukaryota; kingdom Viridiplantae; phylum Streptophyta; class Magnoliopsida; order Asterales; family Asteraceae; genus Chrysanthemum; species Chrysanthemum lavandulifolium. The sequence goes on from CM040239.1 coordinate 122,951,018, forward strand.
CTCAGGGGCTGTTTTTGCCAAGTTGGGAAAGATTGCATTTAAACACTACTACACAAAAATCTCATTTAGTACGGTTTTTAAGGCCATTTACCACGGTTTTAAAACCGTGGCAGATACGAGCGTACCAAAAAATAAAATCGTTTTTTGGTACGGTTTGAAACCGTGGCAAATAATGATTATTTGCTACGGTTTTATATCAAACCGTAGCGAATTTCTTCAACTACCAACCATCCATACTTTTCTTGTTTGCTACGGTTTTTATTAAACCGTACAACTGCTTTTTAATAAAAAATAATTAAATTTTGTTTTCCAGAACCTGCAAACCAAACACTACCACAAGACCCGAATAGTACTCAAGCATACACAAACAATATTCAACAAATTTAACATCATATATAAACATCAACCAACGCAACATCCGAGTTAGACAAAAGTGTTATCCATTACAATTGCTTAAACGTCATCATCACGAAAATATAAAACGTTAACTATTGAGGAGCTGTTGTATTTAAGGGATGAACTACAGCCCTATAAAACTCCTTCAACGTCATATTGGCCACTGAGTCGATCTCCAATGGTTTTAGAATGCGTGTCATCCCAAAGCTGTAAAAACAAATAGAGATATATCAAAGTCTTGACCAAACACTTATATACTAAATCTTGCAACATTCAAACACTTATTTGATGGTCAGTTTTATAACAACTGGTTATCCAGTTCTAAGTGTCTAATATAACATAACAACTCTCAAACACATACCTATATTAGAGTGGTAGACAGATGATACTAAAGCAAAAGTACCAAATTATTAATAGTTGCAGGCACTTGAACAGGGGTTTCTAATGTCAAAAATGATTTAATTGAAATAAGTTCACCAAGAGATAAGAAAACATACGCCTTCAATCGCATCTAAAAGCCGATTTACACATCCCTTGACGCCTATACATGTTACGAGTTCCAATAAAAGGCATTTCTGCTAACTGATGCCCGTGGATCCTGATATAAAAGAAAAGAAAGTTATTATGCCAAATGCTTCAAAAAGAAGCAGACAGAAAAAGATCGAATGAAAATCAGGAAAGAATACCTTATGGATGCTGCTGCAATCAATTCACCACTCCTCTCCAAAATTGCTGTACAGAAGCCAGAAAATTTTAACCTGGTGAAGTTTGACCTGACAAGAAATTTCAAGATATCATACTAATAATAAGTAAAAAAGTTTGTTTAGAATTTATTTATCTAAATCACTTTCAAATTGTTGATTTGGGATCGTTGTTGCTGTGTTGCTCATTCATCTGTCATAATTGGTATTAAAAAAAAGAAAGCAAATGGATGGTATTCTTATTAAGGTTACATTTCTATTGCAGATTAAACTAACAAATAGCCAGCACGCTATAATCTAATATCTATGCTTTAGATTTGTTACGATATGCAGCTATGCAAGTTTCAAACCAATTTTTATCAAGCAAGCTACACAACTTAAAAGATAAAGATACAATTAAAATACACTCCATGAGTACTTACCCACAGTTGTAAACAACATTGTGAATCACATTGACTCCACTTCTCTCATCCATAACTGGCACAAAACATTCATCCATAACAGAGAAAGCAGCAGCCAATTTGGAATTGCATAAAACCTTTAAAGGATCATTGAGTGTAGAATCTTGGCTAAGATCAGAACGCTTAAGTAGAGTCATTGAATATCCATCTTTAAGTTCAAACTTGACATCGATATATGTCTGTAGTTGCTCATAGAGCTATAAAAAACACAAAGTCTTAGATATACATATTGCAAGGGGAGACAATACTTTAAAAAGTAAAAGATGACCCATTACAGTTAAAACCCGTTTTGACCCATCACCCAATACATATATTTTTTCAAACAAAATTTTAAATATAACAAATATCAGTGTGTGAGTGTGTATATATAAAAGATATCAGCCTAAGCGTATACCTCCCGGCATTTCTTTCCACAGAAAGATAAACAATTGGATTCAACATTGACTACATCTTCCTCTGCATCTTCATCTTTGCTCGCACATAGAGCATGTAAGCACGAGTCGTGAACTGTAAAAAACAAAATTGTTAGCACAAGTAAAAGAAATGTGAAAGATCCTGCAAGACATAAATGAATATATTGCATACATTTTTGCTCGCACATAGAGCATGTGAGCATTTCAGAGTTATAGGATCAACCTCATTGTCTGCCCCATATGTATTCACTCTGATAAGCGAATTGACTTGGTTTCATAGTTCCTCAATATGTGGGTGTGATTCAACATACTCTCCATGACTCTCAACCATACTCGCTTGATACTTTTCCTGTTAAACCAAGTCCAGAAATAAGAATGAATTATTTCAATATTTAACAGTGAACTACTAAACATGGCTAGTCATTAACCCGTTTCGGCTCAACCACCTGAACCCCACTTAAGCCTGACAACCAGCCCCATTTGACTCACCTAGCTCATCCGGCTTGCCTACCCAGTTAAACTGGTTGACCCATTTTTTCCAGCAGACCCATCTAACCTACTTGACCTGCTCACAACTGTTTGAGTGTAAGGTCATATTTTGCAAAACAAGAACCCGATAACCAAACTCGATAACACCCCTACTTATATTAAATCTAGATTAAACAAAGAGGCTAGTAGTATTCAGTCCTTAAGGTCAAACTTATATTAATACTATTATATAGAAATACCTTTAAATGAGAGCTAAAAACATCAAAAATCAGCCATACAATCAATTGTACATGGTCAAAATCAGCATGTATAGTATACTCATATAAACCCCAAATAAAAATACCTTAAACTGAATAAATTAGCTCAGAATCTGAAATCAGAAGATAATTTTAGATAAATACTTAAAATTTATACACATAAGTACAACTAGTAAAATACAAAAATAATTACCCAACAAGGATGGGTGGTATTTCCGTTGGTGGTGGAGATGATACTTGCAATAGTTGTGGTGGTTGCCTCGGATGGTGGCTGTTTCTGGTGGATATTTCACATGGCGGTAGGGTTCTTTTGGTTAGCGAGATGCAAGAGAGCAGCGTGAGGGGGAGAGTAGTGGTGAGAGTTGGATGGAAAGTGAGATCTATGTGAGATCTATCCTGAACCTGATATTTGGAAAAGTAAAAGGTGAGCGCTAAATGTAAGCGGGAAAATGAAATTGGGCGAAAAATTTGTAAGCGGGAACTGAAAATTGGTTGTAAAGGATTTACTTTAGTTGTGATATTTCATTTTTATCTATTTAAATTACTTTTTGATAATATATAGTCGCACTTAAAACTAAGGCTGAGCAATGGTCCTGGACCGGACCTATGAAGATCGATATCGAATTAGCCCAAAAGTCGGCATCGGCGACCGGATCGAATGCGGTCGGTCCATCTGCCTCAATCCGTCTGTCGGTCAGTCCGGTCCAACAAGGTAAAATAGTCGGTTTGTGGACCGGACTGAACCGACCAAGACCGAGACCGAACGAGCCCAAAAGCCGAGACCGAAGACCATACCGAATGGGTCATCCATCCAACAAGGCAAAATAGTCGGTTTGTGGTCGGACCGACCGACCAATACCGAGACCGACTAGCCTAAAGTCGAGATCGAGGACCTGACCGAATGTGGTCGGTCCGGTCTCGATCGCCCGCTCGGCCGGTCGATCCGTCCATTCGGTGGTTTGCTCAAATTTCTACTTAAAACAATGATATACGAGTAATTAGTATTTCACAAAGAAATTTGTCATTCATATTGCTTTGATAAGTTAAATGTTGGCTCTTAGTTATGCAAGATAGTTTTCGGCATACATTTAGCCAAAATTGATGAAACGAAAATATCGTTAGGAATTAGAAAATTCCATAGTGAAGAAAGTCACACCCCAAATGTTATCTAGCTTAAGTTAGCTCAGACTTGTCGTTAGTTACGTTATTTATCGCTTTATTAGTTAGTTATTAGTTTAGTTTAGCGAGTGCAACACCGTGGAGGAAGGACGGCCTTTACCCACCGTATCCCCGATCCACAGCCGATAGGAGGTCGTTGAGTCTGAGAGAAATACCCTTCCATCCATGGAAGGGTGCTTCTCAATCTAATATTCCATACTTTTGTGTAAACCTCTAGCAAGAACATCCTCTCTCTCTCTACTAACTCTAAATATGGCTAACATGTATTTTGATCATCCAAGACCACCCGAATCATCAACACAATAAATATTGGATCCTAACAATTGGTATCAGAGCCAAGGTTGTTGTGTTTTGATGATTTACTATGGTTTCGATTCATGTTTGTATGCTGTTTTTTGGTACTTTATGTTGGTCGAAAACTGTTTTTAGTGTATACGTATGGTTAACTGTTTTTTCATGTTTCACTATCCTCTTGTTTGGTCAACAAATAAGCATGTTTTTACAGTTTCTGTGTCGTATTTTATTGTTTAAACAGTATTTTGTACCAAACATGGTGTATGTTATGATGGTCAAATGGTTGTTACAGTGGTCAAAATGGTCCAAATATTCATGTGGTCTATTGTTTCAACATCCGTTTGTTATACCGGTTTTTGTGGCAAGCTTCATCCAATCACCACGTTAATATCATAAGTTTTGTGAAGTCAATGGTCATCTAGTCATTTTTCGTGGTCAAACCGGGTCATAATGGGCATTAAAAGATGTAGTTTTATGCATTTTTCCGGTTTATTATGAAGGTGGTCGGAAAATGGTCGGAAAAGTCATCGGAAAATACCATAATTCTTGCTAGCGACTAGTCACTAACCAAATTCAGATTCAATGTATTTTTCTTAGCGACTTGTCTTTACATGTCCTAGCGACTTAGACCTAACGACTTGTTATTTAACAAGTCGTTGGTCTAAGACCCACCTAGCGACTTAGACCTAACGACTTGTTAAGAGCGAGTTGGCTTAGCGAGTTGGCTAGCGACTTGGCTAGCAACTTGCTAGCGAGTCGGCTTAGCCACTGCTAGCGACTGGCTAAATAATGTTGCTAGCGACTTGACCCGTAACCTAGCGACTTGCTTTGAAAACAGAAAGGATGAAGAAGAGACAACTACCACTAGACCACGACCACGACATCAATAACATAAACCATTACAAGACTCATCACAAATCGTCCTTTTTGGAACTCAAAACTGTTGGTAACACAAGATCTCATATCTCATCAAGGGTTTGTAAATATTTCTCAAGACCTTTATTAGATCCAAACAACCCTTATAATGATTTCATAACTGATCTTGAATCACTCATATTCGAAATTTGAAAAACTCAAAGATCTCAGTTATTCTCTCGTAATATTCATAGCAACATCTAGACACTTAAAGGTCAATCAATCGAGAGAAGCATACATCATAGATCTAGACTCAAACAAATTTATTCATCCAAGATCTCAGCTTTTATCCTTTTGTGTGTGGTTTATTCAAACACTTAGACCATTAACGATCTATACACAAAAAGATCTAGTGCCTCATTGATCAACTCAGTTTCGGACATCAAGCAAAAGTTTTTTAATGATCAAATATTAATTATATAATGATCTCGCTTTGTTCATAACTCACCTCAAGTCTTCAAGACTCTCCTTGGTTGAACTTACACATCATAGATCTTATATGTTTCTGTTTTTGTTACTATACGAGGTTAAAGAATGATGTCAACAAGCATGTTACATCATTTCTTTGATTCGCTTGTTGATACTCAAAACGAATACATTAAAGTAACGACACCAACCTTGTGTCCCGAGTCCGATTTGGTATGCCTATGACGATACCGCTGCCATCCCCATGGCATATTATGGACCTTCGAATCAAAGACCTCATGCCATCCCCTGGCTAGGTCATGGATGAATCAATGGATCATGTAAAATGGGAGGCGCCTCGCTTCATGTTTAGGGATTGACGGATACTTGTGATGAGAGGTGTTTGATTGATGGCGACAAGAGTTGAACGAGGAGGCGACAGAATATATTAGGGTTAAGGTGAAAGGATTATTGTGGGGGCGGATATTATGGTTTAGTGAGAGAACATTTTAGGTTTGTGATCGATAATTAGGGTAAGTGAGATATTGTTGTGTTTTTATAATCCGTGAGTTTAGGTATGAGATGGTAACTGGATCGGTATTAAGTTCATGGGTCGGATTTGATGCTTTATTTTCTTGTCCGAATTTCATGGACCACATGGGCTGTGTGATAATCAGATTGTGTATGGGCCAAAGTTGATAGTTTTGGAGTTGATAGTTTTGGTATTAAGTTCATTTGATGCTGATAATTTCAAACGTTATTTTTGTGTTAAAACAAACTTTAACGTTTCAAATGAATATGTCAGATGATAAAATGGTATCAAACGGTGCTATATTGTGATTGGTGTTTGAGTGATTTTTATCATCATATGAGGATTAAACGAATTATGTGGATCCGAAATATGTGTTAAGGTTGGACCGCACTTTACTTTATTGGGCTTTGAGTCAATTTGTTACATGGGTGATAAGATACATTTGAATGTGGGCTCGAGTTAATTGTTCAAATGATTATGCGTTAAATATAAACCGGTCTTTGATTAACTGTAATAAGAGTGAATTTGGATCAAGTGGTAGTCTAATTTGGGTCGATTACACTTATTAGGAAATTTGGGCTATGACTTTGATGTTTAATTAATCCTTTGATTGATATACTCACCGCAAGGTGTATCAAGATGATGCAATTTGATGATGTCGTGATCTATTGTATCACATGGGTCGTGTGTTCTAAGCTGATGATGTGATTTGACATGATATTAAGATTCCTTATGTTATGAGGTTTGATACTTGGGATTATGCATTCTCACGGAGTATTGTATGTCACGGCTTGAATTGATTGTTTAACAAAGTTGACTACGGGGTTATTTGGACGGTATTTCTTATTTGGATTTGAAGTGAGGTTTTCCGGGCGAGTTCACTTATTTCGTCTTCTTTCTCTCTTCCCTTCCGCGAAGATGACTTGTTTGGGCATTTATTGAGGGTGATAAAGACTTGGCTATTTAGTTACGTTTGTGATTCTTTCTCGCTTGACGACAACGTTGCTATCACTACGGTGTCTCACCCGCTTGAGAATGTCAAGAGGTTTTGTACATTGGGTACACCGCTTCTTCTTCACAAGGATTAGTACAAGTTTAAGTAACAATTCGGGAAGTTCACTTCATGATCAAGTTTGGCATATCGGATTTACTTCTCCATGTTGTCACCGAAATTGCCGATGTAACGCGTGAGTGATGTGTTTACCAAGGTGTTTATTGGATGGTTGATGATAATGTTGATGTTGGATAATGAACCGTTGATGAACCGCGATGTTCCCTAAAATGATATTCACCAAACCAATGTTGTCATAACACATTCAAGTCGACATTGTTTACGGTTTTGTCTTGATTTTGTAAAATCCCCGAAGAACCTATTTCTGCTTAAATCGAGACTTGTAAAATCCCGTGACAATGGAAATATCCCGTAATTGTAAAGTGCATTTCCTAACTATCATACGGTTTATTCTTGGTTTTGTAAAATCCCGCGAAGAAACAATTTCTGGTTTAAACTATAGAATTGTAAAATCCCGTGATGATGGAACCATCTTGGAGAAAGGAAAGCGTATCTCGGGTCTTCGATGCCGGTGTTACGGGTTCTGCTTCAAGAAAGGATAAAAGGTGTACTTCATAAATTGATGTGTGTTTGGATATTCGTCATGGCGCTTTGGTTATTACATGGTTTTACGGGTTATGTGCTTTTAACCATGGTCGGATGAAACCATTATCGAGTTCGCTTAAATGTCAAAGAAGGCTAGATTTGAGCAATTAACCGAGGATGCGACAACGGCGTTAATTCAATATTATTTATTTGAGGTTGAAGTGAATTATCACGGGCGAGTGTACTTAGTATCCGAAGGTATCGGGATGGTTGGATGAAGATTCTTCATGATCCTTGTTCGAGCTTACTATCATAAACGAAGACTTGGAAATCTAGTTATTGTTGGGTGTCTTTTACCTTTTCTTTTACCACTGGGGAATTGGGCTCATACCACCACAAAATAACTATCACTTTAAGGAGTTACGCTTGTAGTGCTCAAAGGTCACATTCAATTGTGGATTTTCAAGAGGTGATGTACGCCTATTACTTGATGGTTGGTTGGTTGAAGAGTATAGAGTACTTAGAGATTCAATGGAGCATGATTTCTCGCACCGCCTTTGTTACACATGTGCAAGTTTAAGTCACGAGTTCGGGTTAGTTTACTTGTGGTCAAATTCATCATATTGGTTATCTCCATCACCGTCACTACAAAGAGCCTCTTGAATGATAATGGGGTTGATTACATGTTTTGCCAAGAGATTGAAAAGAGAGAGATAATGATGTATGAACACAACAGCTCATGCCTCAGACTCTAAAGAAAAGAAATGTGTACGCTTCAAGGCGATTATCTTAGAAAGAAGAGAAATCTTCTAATGACGCTTGAACACAACAGCTCAAGCCTCGTACTCTAAAGAAAAGAAAAGTGTACGCTTCAAAGGCGCTTTATCTTCCGAAGAAGAGAAATCTTCTATTATGACCATTCTCATCAACATGCTTCATACTTTTTCCATGCGCTTACCATCAAGTGAACCGGCTACCATCGATTGTTTTCTCATTCCACTTGCTCGATTATAATGAAGATGGCGACATCATGTGCCGATTTTATGGGAGAGAAGTGTGAATAGAACATTCGGATGATTTTCACTTATTTAATCAAGAATGGCAACTCCGTATGCAATTCTTGAGGGGAGAAGAAGTGTGAAATTACCGCATGGTTGATTATTATTTGAGAATTTAAATGGTCATACGGCTCTAAACTCATGTAAGAACCGAGCTTCTTCTTATCGGGTAATCTTCACATGGAGTTTCTTCAAGAGCCGTTGTTGACATCTTCACAAGTCGATATGAGTTTATTGACAAAGTGCTTCCGGTTAATGCTTCACGCACATCAACATGATGATTCCGAACAACCTTCTCGTTTGTTTGATGTGATTGTTTGCTTGGTATTACCATTTCGTGTGTTCGCTATGGCCCGATTGTCGATTTCCTTAATGAACATCTTTCGTTTTGTTTGATTGGGAGGATTTTAGTTAAGGGATTTGCAAGATGTGTTGATTGGGATGCTTTTGGTGATGTTCTTGTTTTTGGTGAGTTGAAGATGTTAACTTTCTATTCCCCAACCGGACAATCTTGAAGAAGGTCGAGTCTACAATGGTTCTACATTTTCGCTACATGTTAGAAGACTAAAGACGAGTTGCATTTAACAATCTAAAGACTTCTTCTTAATTCATGGCATTTATCAAACAGATTGTCGGTTTAGGGAGAGCACTAATCGGGGAGAGTGATATGTCGAATTTAATCCCCAATTAGACTTGCTCATATTCTTCAAAGAAGTTGATTCTCACAAAGACTTCTAAGGTTCTTCTCAATGATTTCTTGTATTTGGCTTTCAAAGTGTTGCCGATTCAAGTGTCAAAACCAAAGGGGAAGGAGACACGATTCAAACGCGAGTAAACTTGATGAACTTAATACTTCTAAGTAATTGAAGATATCCCGGAAGACAAATGTTATTACCACAGAGAAACTCAAGGTTTGACTCATGGCGAGTAAACTTGATGGACTTAATACTTCTAAGTGATTGAAGTTATCCCGGAAAACAAATGTCATGACCGCAGAGAACTCAAGGTTTTACTCATCAAGGCGCTTAGTGTTCTTATTTCAACTATGTGGGGAAGAGATGTTAGAAAATGTTTCAAGATATAAGAGGTACATTGGTGTGTGATGATCTCGATGTTATCGCAATCATCGTGGGAGAGAGAATTGTGAACATTGGGGATGCTCACTGCTTTACTTGAGGGCTTAACTGTGATTCGTAGATATAATCACTTATTCCGTGTTGACATCCGCAGATTGTCACCCGCAGAGATAATCGCTGATTCGCCCGCTTCTTCAATGTTATCGGTTGTTCTCTTTGGGGAATGTGTACTGGTCCTCGAGCTTCATACACGATCATCGTGGAAGAAAGCCATTGTTTACCACAAACATTGGGAGGTGTTTTCCTTCCGCATGATGTGTATTTGGGAGAGTTCTTGGATATTGGTGTACTGGTTCTTGAGCTTCAAACACATTCATCGTGGATGAAAGATGAAACATTGGGGAGTTGTTCTTCATTACCCTCATGATGTGTATTCGAGAGAGTTCTTGAGCATTATACAAAGAGACGATCGCATCAATTCAACTACTGGGGGAATTGTTCTCTTGACACCTTTTGGAATGGATCGCCTGACGCCGCTTGAAAGGAAATTTGAGAAGTGTTATTTATGTGTGGATGATACGTTGATGTTCTTCTTGGATGATATAACCTCGAACGAAGAATCACGGTGATTATTCTTAAAAGGAGCAATGGATTCGATGATAATGGTGTGCTTTTGTGCACCGGCTAAGAGAAGCTTGAAAGAAAGCTTTGAATCGCTTCATCCAAAGGATTTTCGGTTTGGGGAAGTCGCCAAAGTCTCACTTTCGATGGTTCAATTTCTTTCTTCGATTCAAGAGCCCTGAAGCTTTGGTGGTGAATGTTTAAGAGATGATGACTTCTATCTTCTACGACGTGTCGCTCGATATCCTTATCTCGGTACTGTATCATCATCCTCTTTAACTATATCATCTATTCTATCTTTGTATATATTTATCAAATACAAAAATATAAAACCAAAAAAAAATACAAAATATAAAACCAACAAAAAGAAAATAGAAAATATAAAACCTTCAAAACCCATAAAAATCGAAAATTTGAAAAATACCAAAATATGTTTTCATAGACATGTCTTCGATATCGATAACATCTACGGTCTTAGAAATGTCATTCAATAATGGCACGGGACTTTAGATGAAGTTCGAGCAGGAGGTGTAAATATTCTTTCTAAACATGTCTCAAAATATGGCTTGCGCTATTTCGCATCAGAACCCGTGCTTAAACTATGGCTTGCTATCATTTCGATAGCAACCCGCTTTTCAAGGAAGGAAAGTGCTACGCTTAATCGATTTTCAAAAATTTCGTGCACTTATCCTAAAACAATTTAAGGAAAGTATGTCAAGGATCATTGCTCCTACACAAATGTTTTTCCGCCTAAAATTCTTCGTGAAAATATTTGTTGTTTTTCTAAAATGGTGGTAAATGAGTTGCTTTAAAAACAATCTGATTCAGAGTTTTTATAAAAATTGAAAACTCAATCAATGACTTCAACGCTTTTAAAACTTCTTATAAAATGAGTCATTGATTGAGGGGGAGAATGTTTTCAAATCTATATCATCTAACGAGCTTTCTTAATTATCCTACGTGCTTAATTAAAAATGATAATTGCCTATGTTGAAGGACTAGGAATTTAGGATATGATTGTTAGGTTTAGATGATTAGAGTTTGATTAACACATAAACCCCATGCCATATATGAATTGATTGATATGTTGGATTGACTTTATTAGTCGATTGTTGTTTGGGTGATGTCGACCACCATATATTTGTATGTGTGTTCACTAACGATGCAAGTATATTGGTTATAAGAATGTTCCCATCCGATCCCACAATTGAACATGATTGGATGCCGCAAGGAAAGGGTAACGATATCTTGGGTTGACAAATGAAGAAACGGAGCTTAATCGGACTTCTATGGAGAGTTGGCATAAATGCAACGAAGAGGTCTCACCGCATCGCAGATGGTTTTCTTCTAAGTGATTGAAGAAACGGAGCTTAATTGACCTCGCTTGGCATTCAAAATGCAACGTAAGAAGAAGTCTCACCGCATCTGCAGACGGTTTTCTTCCAAGCCCTACAAAGAACAATGGAAGCTTCTCAACCACCTAACTTATCTTTGTGCAGATACCATTTTTAAACAATTTTTGATAAATTTGAATAAAATTGTTTTGAAAATGGAAAATATTGTTTTGAAAATAAATTGACTAAATTTTGAAAATCACCGGACTTCATTTTATCAAAATCTAAGTCACTCAATTATCGACTTCGGTCATCAATCGAGGGGAGAGTGATTTTAAATTAAATATTTTCAAAACGATATTTCATCTATCAAGTCCGCTTTGTACGAAATAAAGTGGTGATCTAAAGATTTAATGTTATGTCATGGTATGATTTTCTTTAAAACTCAAAGATCTTACAAAATGAAATTTTTCTCGCTCTTGTTTGATTGTGAAACTGTTTTATTTTACTTAAAGATCGCTTAAAAAACTATCATACCGACACTAACAATCTTTAATGTCTAGAGTTGGTCCTTATCTCGTCATTTTTCAAAGTTAAATCAAGCCACGCCTTTCCCCAAAATGTTTTAAATGATTTAAATCAATTGGGATCACAAATCTCAAAAGGTTTGAAATTTTGATCGGGTAGAGATCGTGATTTAAATCTCAAATCTGTTTTAAATGGAATTGGTTTTAGTCCTTTAAAGGCACTCCCGCCTCCATGTGTCAAACGATTTCATACATAATGCACATGTTGAGGAGGAGGATTTATCCAAAACCGATGAGTATTTAAACAAGGCCACATTTTCTCCCATGTTTTCTAAACCTAATTAATTCACTTGGGATCCAAAATCTCAAAGGGTTTGATATTTTGATCGGGGAGAATTTGTGATTTAATAATGAAATTTGATAAAGGTGATCGATTTGATGAAATTGTGCAGTCGCTTCTCTCATATGTGCTAAACGCTTTCAATCTCAAGCACATATTGAGGGGAGCAAAACCATCGAGGTACAAAAGTTTTTAAAAGAGATTATAAAGTACCTTGATTGTGTTTTCAAATGGTTTTCTTAATGGATTTTGTGATTGTGGATGTGCTTCAAAGAACTCTTGCCTCTATGTGATAAAATGTTTTAAAATATCCTATGCACATATTGAGGGGGAGAATTTTACCAAGAAAATCAAATGGCTTTTTCGTATGAAAATTGTGATCAAAGAAAATATTTCAAAGTCCTCTTGCCTCCTTGTGCTAAACAATTTCTAAATCATACGCACATGTTGAGGGGGAGGTTTTCTAAATGATCAAAACTATTAAGGTACAAAATGCTTTGATCTCGTATCACAAGTACCTTGATTGTTTTTCCAAATGATTTTTCAATTGGTTTTAAGGAAGAATGAACAATACCAAAAGACCCACCAATTTACTTTATGCATGGTGTTATAAGGATGGTTAGGTTAGGTATTAGTTCCCACGATCCGCCGTAACCGGAGGGATCTACCAGGACAATCCACTAGATAGTGTAGAGTCCTTAGGTATATTGAAAAAAGGAGAAAAGTGAGATATGGGAAGAGTGCGGATCGAGACAGAGCTAGTAATCGAATAAACCCAACAAGGTTCTAGTTATGAAGTCTCGTAAGCAATCAAGGGTTGAAGAATGAAAAGAAATGAATGTGAAAAGGGTGAAAAGAAATAGCCCTCCATCAATTCAACCTTAGGGCGTAAACCGGTTCAATACATATGCTACCGGTTGTTACTAAGGTAACACCGTATTGAAGACAAGACGTCATGGACCCAAAGGACGCATCGCACTAAACTTCCCAAGCCACTCAAGTTCCTCTTAAAAGGGCTTGTTTCATTCTCACGGGAACCGACATAATCTATCGACTTTCTCTAGAGATTGTTGATATTGAAGAAGGAGACCTCTCCCTAGTCTCCGACACAGAACCAAATGTGCACTATTGAGTCTAGAGCCAAGAGATCATCCACAATATCTCGTTAGGACACAAAATTAATGAAGACTTGTTGTTTCACACAATGTGGAAAGTAAGAATATATTAAGAGTCCCACGATTATCCTTGTGGTATTGCCGTAACATCCGAGTGATATGAAAATATTCACGATGAAGATGGAAATCCTTCTAGAGCCAACATCAAACAAGCTCTTGGTGGGTGACATGTGAGATCTTCTCGTAAGATCAAGCTTGTGACAACCGGATAGAAACAATGGGGCGATTCACTCGTGAATCAACCTTGGTCCAGAATGGAATTGACGAATACTTTTGGAAAACCGCTCGATGTGCAAATCTTCTTTTCTCTAGCACGTCGAATGTGTATTCATTTTTCAAATTCAAAAGTATCTCTGATTGAAAATACTTTTAGAAAACCGCTCGATGTGCGAATCTCTTCTTTTCGCTAGCACGTCGAATGTGTACTCATTCTCTAATACAAAAGTATTTTGATTGAAAATTGATCTTTCTCATAAAACCTTCGTCAGATTGCAAAACTCTTTCTTCTAAGCAATACGCGATTGTTTTTCAAATCATTTTCATCAATCGCTGAATCTCAATTACCGGTTCACTCACTCCGTGTTGTCTTCTTTGAGACGCTCCGTTTGAGAACAAATAGAACAACAAGCGAAACCCCGTCAAGGAGATTCTTAGGAATCCTACCGATCACAGCAAGATTTGTATCGATCAACGGGAACCGTGGGCCGTGTACCTCAATTCAATGAAAGTGATCAAAGACACTTTCGTGTGTTTTATTGCTAATCGTTGTTTGCGGTACATTTGACGGTTGCACCGATCGTAATTGAGAAGTCAATCCAAAGCCGCATGCTCACAAAGATCCACACTTAATTTGAAGAAATCATGACCGGTGCATATCTACATAACCCGGTTCGATATTTTATACTATGCTTCGCTACGCCGCAAATATCATGAACCAAAGAAGGCTTCCGCTACTCGATGGAAAGATGTCATGATTCAAAAGTGTGAGCATGTCGGTCCAAAAGTCACAACTTCACATGATGGCAACACTACTATGGATGATCCGAGAGATTTATCGTGGTCGATGATCTCAAAGAAAGCTCAAAGATCATCAAAGATGTGGATCGCTTAAAGGCCTCCACTAAAAGTACAAATATGCGGACTATGAAGAGTCATTGCTAAAGCACAAAGATTGTGAAAGTGAAGAATTCAAGTCTACGAGCTCAAGAACAAAGTCAAGAATAGAATGCTAGGATTCAAATGTAAACATGGGGTGACCTCCTTGGGGAGATTGTTAGGAATTAGAAAATTCCATAGTGAAGAGTCGGTCACCCCAAATGTTATCTAGCATAAGTTAGCTCGTAGACTTGTCGTTAGTTACGTTATTTATCGCTTTATTAGTTAGTTATTAGTTTAGTTTAGCGTAGTGCAACACCGTGGAGGAAGGACGGTCTTTACCCACCGTATCCCCGATCCACAGCCGATAGGAGGTCGTGAGTCTGTAGTATAAATACCCCTTCCATCCATGGAAGGGTGGTGCTTCTCAATCTAATATTCCATACTTTTGTGTAAACCTCTAGCAAGAACATCCTCTCTCTCTCTACTAACTCTCTAACTATGGCAAACATGTATTTTGATCATCCAAGACCACCCGAATCATCAACACAATAAATATTCGATCCTACAAATACAAATACCATTTAATGTTTACATATTTATTGTAAACGAGTTATAAGTGGGTGAGGTTAGTCAGATGTTTGGTTTCACGCCTAAAAGGTAAGGACAACGTGAAAAATTGATTCTCTATAGTCGGTGTGATACTAGCAACAACTAGCGATAATGGTTGATGTATGTGTTATTGTTTGTTAAACAAAGTTCATGTGAAATGTCCGAGAAGAACGCCTTCTATTTATAGAGGATGTTTGGGGTTTTGAGATAAAACCGAAGGTAATTAACGGTTGTCAATGTGTCAAGTATACACCATCCGATAAATAGACAATGATGACATGTGGTGTCTACTCCTTGGTCTGGCATAGTGGCAACTGAACTGGACCGGGGCTTGTTTGTTTTACAATCTTGTATTGATCGTATTTTTAATGGGTCTGATGTGTATTAATCACGTTTTAACTTTATAATACAAATCAAACGAGTAATACCAACACTATCGGGCAGTGTACCCGATCGCGTATAGTATAGACTCAATAAGACTGAGCCGTTAGCTACAACAAGTGTAATTACAATGTTTGAAAAGAAATTCATGTAAACGACAACTGTGTTTTATATACACACGATTATGAAAGTAGTAAATAACTGAAAAGAAAATAAATAAATAATGAGAAAATGGAAACGGATGTAAAATCAATAAGATAAAGATGTGATAGCCTAGCTACTCCTCTAACCTATCAATGACATGAAATGTAAGTGCAATGTTCAACTAGAAATGTCTTAGTGAGTCGTTCGTAGTGCAAGTCTAATTTGGGTCGTTAGTCCCTACACACTTCAACCTATAACTAGCTACCCCGACGGACGTGGGTGATGCCTAATTATGTTTAAAGCATTAATTCCTCAACTAACCTACATGACATTGTTTTTATGGGCTCACCAAACACTTAATTGCTAAGTAACTTGCCAACTTAGCATTCACTAAACCTTTTATCCTAACCACTAAAAGATATCGGTCAATATATATATATAATTTTTTTCTTAAAGGTAAATATCGGTCAATATATTTGTGATTCAAGTACTTTAATTATGCCTTTATCTTCTTGATGTTTGCAGCTTGGAAACATCTTAATGTCTTCAGTTGTATACGTCGTATACATGTGAACTCTTATACGTCGTATACTCTCCGATACTTAGACAAATCCACCAAGTTCTAGTATGTATACGTCGTATACTTACAAAGTTGTATACGGTGTATGCTTTGACTATAGCATTTCCTTCATTTTGGCTTCTTTTTTGCGACAATTGCTCCATAACTCCACATTAATACTTAAATGTAAATTACTAATAATTCAGTACCAAATATCATTAAAAAAATATAATAATGAACAATAATCATAGGATATTGATAATAAAAACATCTCTTGTGTGATGTTACCAGGGCTAATGCATATGATTGGACCATTGCCTATGTATGTCATTGGTTAGAAAGTACACGTCAATGTCATTACCAGGTTGCTTTAGACCGGAAATTAACAATGACATCATAATGTATTTACGTTTCATGCATAACCATGGTGGAAGATTGTACATACATAAAAGAACCGCCAAGCATCGTGTATTTGCTCATGTTTCGAATGGGTTGATTCCATCCGAGCTTAGTCCAAAAGAACCGCCAACTACTATTTGCTTTCAACTTTAACAACTCCAAAACAAATTGAAAGTACGGAAAATTCTTGCAACCTTCAGACAAGGTTTCTCTACATCTTCTAACAATTATTGTAAATCTTCTTGATCAATATCACCATCATTAGCCTCTAAATCATGCAACATCTCTTTTAAATTTTCATGTTCATCATTAATGCAAGAATCATTGTTTTCATTAGTATTTGATACATGATTTGATGTGCTATTATCAAATAGTGATTCCCCATGCTCTGACCAACAAGTATATTTACGGACAAAACCGTATTTGTGCAAATGAAACTCAATTGCTTTGATATCAGTATAGGGTACAAAATTTTTACATTTCGAACAAGGACAAAAACTCAAATACCCAGTCACCTTTGTTTAATATATACCACGTGCAGATTTTGAAAACACAAAAACCACGTGCAGATTTTAAAAAACCCCGCCTAAACTTCGTCTTCTTCGTTCTTCTTGATGAACTTGCAGGTCGAAAACAGAAACTGTTTTACACCTCGACTAACTTATCCACCCAAGCGATCTCTTTGACGATTCGAATCCAAACTATAACCTCGCTCTTGATACCACTTGTTGGAATTACGTCGTCAACAAACCCGAAACGTCAAAACACGGAATCGAGAAAACTTGATATTAGTTGCACAAGATCAAGCCAAAGTCGACTGATTTATAAGAAGACCCTAAAAAACCATGAAACCCCTCACAAAGGGTGAGGGGTCGGTTCTCATAGTCTTAACCTATGAGACTTGCTTGAGTCCCAAGCAACCTCAAACAAACATCCTAAACAAAGCTAATAATGAAAACTACACTTAGCTACCTTCTACTTAATCTAATCGACATATGTTAACTAGACTTTTAGAGTCATGGAATTCCATTCAAGAGTTATCGATTCTTTGGAATCTTGAAATATTATTGATTTTGTGTATATTAGGGGTCGGTTGCAGAAGATAACCAAATGATCATGTATATGCTTAAATAAATAGGTGTGCTAGTTTTGATATATTTGGTTAAATGATATTTTATTTCTACTAGTTTAAATGGTAAAACTGATCTCTGTTCAAAAGTCAAATTATTGCAAACATCTGGTACTTCTTAGGTAAATTATTCCTTAAAATGGAGGGTAGAAAGCAATAGCTAATGAAATGCATTGTTGGAACTGGAAGTGAGTTGCAGGAAGTGACTCTAATGAGGCTAGGTGAATTAATAGTGCTGAGGGCATAATCTTCGTTAATTTTGTGTCAAAACTAGTTTTGTTAATTAGCAATTAATTAAACTCATTTCAATAGTGACTACCACCTGAAAACTAGAACCTTGGACTTGATATTAGATCGATTTGGACCTATATTGATACTTATGTTTACTGTACGTAGTCTGGATCTGTTAAATCTTCGTAGATTCAATTAAACCTAAACGAACCTAATCATTTGTAACCATCAATTTTTTTGATATAACAGCTCCCACAGTTCCATACCGTGATACCCTATCAGCCTATCGCATTCCAAAAGAACACATGCTCAAGAAGTCGAGATTCATTAAACAAAACAGCGTAATTCTAGTACAACCAGGAATCAAATGTGACTGGATTAACATAACAGATGTTACCAATATAGGCAAAATTCAAACATGACTATAACACAACACAACACATCAATAAATATTGTGTATTTTATATATTTTAAGGATCATAAACTCATATGGAACTTGTCAAAAGCAAGTCATATATCCTGATGTATAAGAAACAACAAAATTATAAGCTCATATATCAGCAGCCTATTACAACATGCTACAACTAGTTACATCTACACCTTGTAAGAAGAAAGCCGGTAAGAGTGCTGGGAAAAATGCAGTCCCCTCATATATCCCGAGACTCAAAGTCTCTTCTTATGGTCTCCATCAGAAACTCATTCCATGTATCAATTGGACCTGGCATACACCAATGTAAACAATCTTGTGGTGGTGGCCGTCCATCAGCACTTCTTTTTGTGATTTTGTTTGGGTCAAGATTCCTGTATGGCCCGGGGTGACCATCGTGCCTATACGCAAAAGGTTTTGTGATATCCATGAATGCCACCCGTGATTTGTTCGTCTTTTTCTTTATACCACGGTTGAAGCCCGAGATTTGTTTGTCATGCATTATGTTTGTGAACCCGCTCTCGACTAATTCACTGTCCACTGCTGGTTTTACCTGTTTAACATATAGTTGATCAGAATTTAAGCACCAAATCAAATCAAAACGTCATAGATACTAGCTGATTAAATTTAATGCAGCAAATTGATCTCAAATAGATTTCATGCGCCAAATCTGATTAACATGATTTAATTATGTTATTCTAGGATATATAAGCTGTTTTATGGGATGAAAAGATTGTACTTTTTCATGTATAAATGCACCTAATTAGCAGAGGTGGCAATCTCAACCCATCTAATTAGAAATGGGTAGATTCGGGTTATGTTTAATCTCTAATAAGTCCAATTGGTAAAATTCAAAGTTTTTGGATCAAAACGAAAACAGGTAAAAAGGGTCAAACGTCTCCCAAAGTGTTTAATTAACGATAAAACCAAAAACTTTATTAAAATTTGAGCATTATTTATAAAATTCGTAATCATATTGGATCTATTGATGTAAAGGAATTACTATCAACAGTTTTACACATTTGACCATGTTGTGCATCTACCAACCCATTTGTATGATATTACCATAAAATAGTAGCATCCAAATAAAGGTCATATGATGAAAGTCAACAGTTAGATGTAGTATCAGTTCATATTCGCACACGATGACACGAAGATGTGGATACACTACAGTATTTTCAGCTTTAGCGACAACGGTCGCTAAAAGTCCAAAATACTTTGAAAGGTACAAGCATCATGAATACCATTATATGTTTTCAAAGTGCAACATATGGCTAAACAGAAATCTCATTTTATTGTGTATTTTCCCTCTTTCACATCAAAAGTCTTATAATCTCTGTTAGCCAAATTGAAACTACATTTACACAGTCCCGCGTTTGTTTAATTTCGACCTAACGGCCATGTTTTGAAGTGATGAAGTTAGACAGTCGAAGCAAGTACAACATTAATCTAACAGATATAAATATCGTAGTAAGCTTAATTGATATAAGATCCACTAATTATTCCAAACCTTAAAAAAAATGAACAGCATCATCCCTAATAAAACTTAAAACATGAAACCTTAAACTAATTCCTTTATGAAACTTACTGGAAACAGATTGTTGTGTATTGTTTTTTGTGGCTTGTTGTAGTGTTATGATAATTTTAAAACTCCATGGCTGCTTTATTTATATAGGCTTAATTAGCAAAACACACAAGTTGCATATAACATTTGCTGCTTTATTTATATAGGCTTAATTAGCAAAACACACAAGTTGTCATATAACATTTCAAGTCTTCACAGCAATCCACCATTTAATCTTTAAAAGTTCGTGTTGGTACACAAATGTCATGCATATCCCATAATAAGTAATTAACTGATTAGATACATAAAGGGGTGTTTGCTTCTGCTTATGGCTTATTTGGTTTTGGGGTTATGTTTCATAAGCTCTCACTTTTTGTCGCTTTTTTAAAATTTCTCGGCTTATATAAGGTTATTATGTCATAATAAGCTTATATAAGCCGAAAAGTTTCAAAATAAGCTACAAAAAGTGAGCTTATGAAACTTAAGCCCACATCCATATAAGCCACAAGCCGAAGCCAAAACAAACACCCCATAATTCCCAAAATAAAGGTTGCGAATAACAAATAGTCTTCAACCAATCATTCAAACGATCTCCTAGATGTCAACCTTTCCCCAATCTACATGGAAAGAGTTGTCCATCCGACTTTTCGTCTCTTAAGCAAATGGAAAAATCACCTTGGTCATGGGCGATCTCAACCTTTTCATTAAGGGCTTTGAACCCCGTTGTCGTCTTACCTACCCTTCCACTATCAGCCACTCATTTTCCACACGTCGCTCAACCTATCACCTGTTTTGAAACCCGGGCCTCCAACAAGATACCAAGCCTTTCTTGCACGGCATTAGAGTTGCAATTTCTTTAGGTGGTGACTTAGATCCCTAAAGAGTGAGAAAATCTGGTCCATGATACCAATTCCTTGATTGATATCGGGGTATTCGACAGAGAAAAACATTTCATTGTTACCACTAAACTATTAATGAAATAAACAGATTCAGTAATATAGACAGCAAACAAAGCTTGTTGAGTGAACAGCATAACAACAACGGATGCAAATTAAAAAAATAAAAAGTAGTTAATAAACACTAATACTAAAAACAATAAAGACCAAAATTCTAGTACATTAATATAAAACTGACCTCTCATGAGGTCCATCTTCTTGATAAAGGCATTCCTTTGCTCCGATTCTCAATATCTCTAAGTATTTTGTTTGAGTTTCTCGATGCAAAAAAAAAAAAAAAGTAATGGTTAATTTATTAACTATCATAAAATTAGTGAAGTATAAAAATATTTACTAATCAAAAACAACCTTGGTGCTCAAGAGATGCCCTCTTCAGTAACATCATTATCATCATTCTTCTTATCACTTTCATCGACATTAGATAAATCAATACATCTATGGCATGATCATAATCTGTTGCAAAAACATATTTTTATGGTCACTATATATGTATGTATAAGAAAAATAGATCGAAAACACAAAAACAACAAACCTATGTGAATGATAACCTGGTTCCCAATGATCAAAAGATGACATAAATTAGTATTAGTAAAATCAACAGAAATTTCAAGATGTTTGAATATTAAAGAAACACGGCAGACCTCTTGTCCTCGTGTTACGAGTGAAAGCACGATATAAAATTGGATACCACCTTGAAGTGATTTATGTGAAACTTCAAATGCAAATAAATACATACAAGAGACAAAATAATAAGATGTACGATTCATGAGCCACAAGCAATTATGATATCACCTAAGAAAGCACCGTTAAGCATCAATAAGATAATAAGAAGCCTAAACATCTTTCATGAATCCATTTCTACTTAGACAAGATGTCTCCGCCTTTGTAGTAAAATGTGTATACACCTCTAGCCTTTGCCGAATCCAACTAACGTAAATTTAAATTTCCCAACATAACTTACACACAAATGCCCATTTATAAACATAGATTTTTAGTCAGAATGATATATAGAAAAGGACGTGACATCACGATTTCAGAAAAAATCAAGATTATCATATGTGATCGAGTCAAATTTAATGGATAATAGAAGAAACCCCAATTGACATACTTTTAAGAATTAAAATCATTCTACTCTAAAGGCAAGCTTGCTGCTTTTTCTACTTGAATCATAACTTAAGAAGTCTTATTCGTTGAAAAGAGCCAACTTCAGTTAATTGTATCGTTAGAGTGCGTGAAGCATGTTGAAGGCCAGCTTCTAATTGTATCCCGAATTTGAATAGTAAATTTTTTTGGGTAAAGAAATTTGAATAGTAATGTTGATTTAGACAAAACTGTATATACACGAAATTGGTGCTTTGCAACAAGTACTACAATATGTGATGACTGAAATGGAGGTGTAGATATGGGAAAAAGTATCAATGACTTTTGATGCTCTTACTACTCTATGTGGTAACTCCTCCTAAGTCAGCTAACTTTATGGAATAATGAATAAACAAACACTGAGAAGCTAATTCTTTACCACTGTTATATATAAATCATCACATTTTGAGCAATTTACTACTATAACTTTAAGATAGATAAGATACAAAAGCTTCTAAGTAATGCCCCATTATACATACAGAACCATTAATTTTTTGAAATTGGTGCTTTGCAACGAAGTATTACAATATGTGATGACTGAAATTGAGGTGTAGACTGGATATGGGAAAAATGAAGGTGAAAAAGATAATATCAAAGCAATCCCAAGTGTCGGGGATTTGGTAGTTGTAAGTGATCGTTCAACTATCCGATTATGGTTGATCATGTACGAGACATTAACTAGATGCTAAGGCTAACACCCACCAATAAGATAATAGGATCTTATAACATCTAAAATCAGTCTTGACTCAGTTTTTGTGCATTTGCAGAGCAACATATGTTCCAAAATGTACAAATCAAGCAGTTGTGGATAAGGTTGATGAATTGAGTAATCGAATTGAGCTTAGGATTTGCATTGGCATCAAGGTAACTAGAAAGAGTTGAATGCCAATGGTGATCGGATCTCTTGGGAGAACTCGGTTTCCCCAATTAATACTTGCATACTATTCGATTAAAAGATCTCCATAACTTAGAATCATGCCATGAAATCAGCTAAAATTCAATAGGGACGCATCTACTATGCAAGGCCAAACAAAGGTCTAATATCCAGTAAAAAGTATATTTCACATCTATGATGAAGATGGTTTATATATATCAATGATTTTCGATGCTCTTACTACTCTATGTTTGGTAACTCCTCCTAAGTCAGCTAACTTTATGGAATAAAGAATAAATAAACACTGAGAAGCTAATTCTTTACCACTGTTATATATAAAATCATCACGTTTTGAGCAAATTACTATAACTATAAGATACTCCGATAATATACAAAAAGCTTCTAAGTAATGCCCCATTATACATACAGAACCATTAATTTTTTGAAACATTGGTCCAATCACGCAATTTGTTCCCTGTGTTTTAAATATCCATCCTACTAACAGTGATACCCATATATTTCCCCACATCATTTGTGCCATTATACAAATGCGAAAACAATAACAATCATGGTTACAATATTGACATAAACAGGAAGAATGAGCAAGTAACTAACCGTATATATTATGAAGGTAGTTTAACCCACCCATACCACTTCTGTCAAGGTGGGGTGCATCTCCATGCCCGGCGTAATATAGAAAGACATGGTCATTGGGGTTTCCTTTGATAACTTTCCTTCCTTGAGCAGCCGTTTTGTTTCGAGTGAGAACAGCTATCAGGTTATCATAGGAGACATCAGACCCTGTATAGTGTTTAGGGACAGATTTACAAAGGTCCTGAAATGACCTATAACTCCCCATCATGTCCTTTTTTGGCGGATTGGAGGCGTGTATAACGACAGAATCAAACATCATCACAATAAGATTCTTGTCACTGAGACCTCCTCTCTTGAGAAGATGATACGCGGCACAAATATCTGCCTGTGTTTAAAACAAAAGTGAAAAAGGGTCACGGCGGGCACTTTATAAATGGTTTAGGTTGCCATGTTAGTATGTTACCGATTACTAATACATATTAGCACTCTAAAATTATGATCCATATAGATAGATGTAAAATTTGATGGGTAGAGAATTAATGAATGAATATGGCTCAACTCCGAAAAGAAATGTGTGACTTTATTTTTTTCAATTTTTTTGGATGGTGTCGATTTGTTATGAAAAAATATATATATATATTTCTAGTTTTCTTATTGTAATTTTTGTCACATTTTGTCTACTCATTTCATTTCTCTAAAATTCTATTCTCTAATTTCTTATCATTTTAGTGAATTTCACTCTACTTTATAATTTTTCATTACTAGAAACATAAGAACTTAAATAAATATATATGTGAAAGATGTATTCTCACTTGGTGCCGAAGGTCATCGAAGTCGCTGCTTCCGGCCACCAGCACAGCCCATGTCACTCCACCTTGACCCGCGGTCCTGTCCCACGAGGAGAAAAAACACAGATTCAAAAACACAGCACACACCACACCTAACAAGGACGTAAGTACGATTCTTCTGGTGAAATTTGCCATTAAAATGAGGAATTGGGGGGGTTTTAGGTTTAGGTTTGTGCTTGTGTTGATAGTGATTTTGAATGGTTTTAGAAACAGGACAACTGTCAACACAGCCAAACACTTTTGGTCCTTCCTAATTAGTATTCGTACTCCGTAAAACACGAACGAACTTTGGGATTTACTTATTTAAAACACATCGATATAGTACTTGTTACTAAACGTTATACTTATTTAAAATTACTACTTATAAATCATGAATCTTAAATTTCTTAAACTTGATGTTGACTTTATTGACTTTTGAGCCGAATCTATTTATTCTAATAAACGTGATTAATGTACAACCCAATGAAGCAGACAATGCATTAAATTCGCTAATGTGTCTCGATTATGATTGGAGGGTGATTTAATGCATACAACACAACTTTGCAAATGCTTCAATTCTTCTTTATTAAAACATTTCTTCAACACGCTTCATCAAAACTCTTCTATTTTTGTTAAGTAATTCAATTATTCAAATCCTTTGTAACCGAATATCTATGCGTTCAAATAACTGATTCAATACCATTATCCATACAAGATAGATAATATACAAAAAGCTTCTAAGTAATGTCCCATTATACAGAGAACCATTAATTTTTTGAAACACTGGTCCAATCAGGCAATTTGTCCTTGTTTTTTAAATATCCATCCTACTAACAGTGATACCCATATATTTCCCAAATCATTTGTGCCTGGTATAGTATTATACAAATGCGAAAACAATAACAATCATGGTTACAATATTGACATAAACAAGAAGAATGAGCAAGTAACTAACCATATATATTATGAAGGTAGTCTAACCCACGAATACCACTTGCCGAAATAGTTGATGCCAAATTGTCATAGACCTGTATAATCCATAACCGAATTTCAAGTCGAATCGCACCCCACCCTCCTCTTGCTGAAATAAAGAGGTGATTTTGAGACCTAATTGGAGATGTCGCCGCCGCCGTCTTCATGCACCACCACCACAACCGCTAAATATGAAATTTTTGTTTATGGGAAAAGAAAGCGAGGAAATTGAAGAATCATGGTAGATCTGTTAATTCAGTGAGAGCTCTTTAATGAAGGACCAATTTGTCTTGTCGAAAAAAAAAAAATTTAAGCAAGTACTTTTAAAGATTTGGACCTCAAAAAATGCGTATCTTCCATTTTAAGTTAAATGGGCGTAATGGTAGCGTGTTTTTCGAACGTTATAGTGTTTTAAAGAAAAACTTATATTTAATTTTTAAATATAAATTAGGTGTTACGTTAGAATTTATTTCGTCGTTTGGGTCTTTTTAAGCGATTAAGTATAACGTAGCCCGTTTGATCCGCCTGCCGTTTAGCCGCTTAGTTTAGCCCAGCCCGTTTGGTCCATAGCCTGTTTATTTAGCATGCATGGCGTCTTGCCCTGCGTTTCTTGCCACCTCTACAGGAACTATAGAAAAAAAAGGTTTGACCGGGTGTTTATATCGGGCGTTCGTATATCCTCACATCACATATTTACATATTTTCCCAAACAATCTTTAATGATTTGTACATCATG
The DNA here is from genome assembly GCA_022545495.1 of Chrysanthemum lavandulifolium. Classification (NCBI taxonomy): domain Eukaryota; kingdom Viridiplantae; phylum Streptophyta; class Magnoliopsida; order Asterales; family Asteraceae; genus Chrysanthemum; species Chrysanthemum lavandulifolium. Next base: position 122,977,428 of record CM040239.1, read on the forward strand.
CGTAAAAACTTGATTTGAGGATATATGTAAATATGAATGTGTGATGGATATACGAAAATCCTTATATCTAAAAGGTCTATTAAGGAAAGACTAATTAAACAAAGTATATTGCATAAAAATATCGATGAGCATGGGTTACTTAAGAACAACTGTGTATTTAATCATTTATGTTTAGAAATTTAACACAAATATCAGTTAATTTGTATTTGTATTTTAATTAATGAAAAAATAGTTGGTTTAAAAAAAATGAAAATAAAATAAAATGATGAGTTCCAAGAGGTGTTATGTCATTTTATGAGAGAAGGTGATTTTGATTGTGTGAGTTATGTTGTGTACGTTAAAACTGATGTGATATGACATGACACAAAAAAGTGAGTTTTAACATGTAATGTCGCCCGGTGCTCTAACAACAAAGATAGAAGCAACTGGATACCCATTTTTAGATAAAGTTCTTTACACATTCTTCATGTCATTGTGCTAAAATATAATTCAGAAACAAAAGGCTTCAACAGCTAATCTCATGTAATTCATACACCTAAGTCCAATTGAAAATTGTATGCCTTAAAAACAAGTTGTTCAACAATGTACAAAACATGGAAACATGGAATCAACTGGTTGCCAATGATAAAAGATAAATATAAGTGACACCATAAAACAAAAATACTGTCACATCGGACCATTATAAGTGTGTTTTAACTAAGTCGTTGCCCAGATACAAGATTTATTTATCAGATTGTCATAAATCATTGTAAAATGGCGTTGCCTCTGGCGTAATTTGAGGTGCCAATCCCGTAAACGAATTTGTGCAAGGCCCTAGAATTTTTTAATTAAGATAAAAAATATATTAGTCTTATGGACTTCTAAAAATTAATAAGGATAAACCCAAGTTAACCTTTAACAATGAAGCTTTGAATGTTGAAAATAGTATAAAGTTTTGTATATAAGATACCTAACGAATGTTTGGTGTTTTATGATTACATGCCACAAAAAATAACCAAATATCAATCTTATATTTTTTAGTAGCTTCAGTTCTATCAAACGATTTACAAGATAACCATATAGGTGATCTTCAAATTCTTAACAAATTGAAAATGTCAATTAAAAATATAATGTAAACAAGTAGAAGTTTTACCTTATGTTCTTGTAATAGCCAAAACAAATGATGTATAGGCTTCAATATCAAAACTCAAAACTATCGATGGTTATTTTCTTGATTGTGGGACGTCGACTCGAATGCATATATAGATACTAAATATGAATCCTAATTCCTAATTATATGCATATGCAACCGATCATCAAGTGGTGTAAAATGTTTTACTAGGCTTTAAACTAGGCATTTTTTATTATTATTATTATTATTATTATTATTATTATTATTATTATTATTATTATTATTATTATTATTATTATTATTATTATTATTATTATTATTATTATTATTATTATTTTTTTGTTGCAAAAGGTGAATATATATTATTAAACACAAAAATCTCATATAACTAGAAGAGTTATAAACATGCCTATAACTCTTTTAACACATAACAAACAACATGAAATACATTGGACCAACTACAATCAAGATCAGAATACAATGTATCCTTGCTGCATCATAGATCCATACTTCTGCAGTCAACAGACATCAACTTTAAGAAAGACTGCAGCAATCAAATTCACCTTTTATAGCACCAATAACCATCTAGCTACATTTCCACCTTATCTATTCATCATGATCATTCAACCTTCTACCACAATAATCATGACAAGATAGATTAGTGGCTTCACTAGGAACCATAACCTCTCCACTGCAAGGGCTATACCATGTGAGCTACATTTTCATTTACTACAATGGCTTCACACACATGGGAACACACACCTTGCAGTGAGTACCAACCATTCCTCCTTTTGACAATGTACACTAGGACCATGTAGGTTCATCTTTCACTCCTCACAATTCCTAGTACCATACATTGTCACACAAGTTCACTTTACCCTTCTCAGCTGGAAACTCACTTTATGGTTTACACAAAAAGATCATAAACTATGCAGTCCAAAACACCCCTATGCTACCTAACAAAGGCCTACAAAAGGGCTGTAAAGGATAGGATAGTAATGATCAAATGTTATCCCAAGATACAGAGCCATCAACTGAAGTGAACTAAAATCACATTCAATTTTTAATAAGGGATAAAAATTAAATGGAAGGTTAAAACCTTTTAAGTCAGCTGATTCCTTAAAACTCACCTTATCCAATCCAAGATATATGTAGCAACTTGGATGATATACAACAGATTATGAGTATATCCATTAGCTATACTTGTAATTATGAGCTAACTCAGAATCAAATACCCTTGTACAGGAAACTACCTTATGGTAGTATTTGCTATCCATTGAAGATCAATCTAACCCATTTTGTTACCCCAACTGGATCCACAGAACATACAAGAGATCCCAATGATAGTATACCACCAAAATATTAGCCATCTGCACATACAATCTTGACCCAAATACTCTATTTTAAAACCACCAACCCTGCAGCTTAACAATCCAGCTTCAATACCTCATCAGCATACCTGCCATTGCCAACAATATCCAATCTAATGTTCCACTCTTTTTGAGTTTTAATAACAGCTTTTGAATGTTTAAATTTTAGACTTAGCAATCTCATTCTGATTGTATCAATGAACTGACTAAAAAGCTCATCAGGACTTCTTTGTTGGCCTCTAAACGACCTCCAATTTCTCTCTTGCCATATTATATATACACCAGCTGCCATACCAATCCTTCTAACTACACTTCCTATAGAATTTCCATATACATTCCATTCATCCAAACCACCAGTTCATTCCACCCCATTTGATTACACTGCAAGTTCAACTTCTGCTTTACTTTTAACCAAAACTGCATATCATACTTGCATTCAAAGAACAGGTGGTGGTGAGAATCAATATCAGAGCAGCATAATGAACACATCATCATATCATAAGACCCCCATTTTCTAATCTTGTCTTGAGTAGTCAGCTTATTTTGAATAGCTAACCAAAGAACAAATGCATGCCTTGGGATATTTTGAGAAAACCACACAAGCCTATTCCAGCAAACATCTTCATGTGGCTCACTCAAATCAATATATGCCTGCCTTACACTAAAATTACCTTCCTTGCCATTACCATTTCTCCAAACTAATTGGTCTCTTTTACTTTCATCAAGGGCCACATACTGAATTTGTGACAGAATAGGAACTTTATGTATCCACTTAGTTGGCCACATAGACACACCATTAACTATAATGTCTTTAACAACAATATTAGCATCCAATCTAGCATTATACAAATCCCTATTAGAAATAAAGGATTGTAAAATACCTGATGGACACCAATTATCATAGATCACAAAAGTGCTTGCACCATCACCCACTTTTTTAACCATAAATTTCCTAGCCACATCTCTTAGCCTTAAAATGTTCTTCCATCCCCAACTATCTGTCTCTTCCTCATTCACAGCCCAAATATTTCTACCCTTAAGTTTTTCAGTATTGATCCACTTCACCCAGAGAGACTCTTTATCAATAGCCACATGCCACAGGTGCTTTATGATCATGGCTTTATTCCAAATTCTCAAAAAAAATTGATCATAGCTTTATGATCATGGCTTTAAACTAGGCATGTTAAATGTATATATGATTTGGGCTTCTGAAAAATTTGGTGCCCCTCAAAATGGGGCCTTGTGCCCTGGCCCATGTTGCCCTTGCCTTAATCCAGGCCTACCCGTTATCATAACACAACTTAATGCCGTGCCATGTAGGCATAACGCCCTGCCCGGCGTTATGATACCGAATACTCTAACCACGTAATTGGCCTGTGACGATGGTGGCCTGTGACGATGGTGGCCTGTGACGATGGTGGCCTCTAACCACAGAATTAGATTAGTCTGTTCCTGGCTTGTTTGTGTGACGAAGGTGGCCTGTGACGATGGTGGCGGCGGCGTGTAACGTTGGTTAAGTGGTGATGTTAAGCGGCACAAAAGGTTAGGTGGTGATGTTAAGGGCACAAAAGGGTTGGGGTTGTGAAATGAAGAGGGGAAATATTTAGGTTTTGTGAAGGTATGAAAATTGGGAGGAAATAAAGGCGCCAAAAGTTTTAAGTCTTTTCGTTTCATTTGAACAAATTTATGTAATGGTCTTACAAAAGCTGTATTTGATAAAGCCGGTTTTGTAAAAGAAAATAAGGCTCTAATAGTTTTTAGATAAAGCCGGTTTCGTGAGAAAACATGGCCCTTACCGGGAATAGAGCCGGTTACGAGGGAGAAAACATGGCTTTAAAGTTTTTAATATAGAGCCGGTTTTATAATAGAAAACATGGCTCTATACTCATTTTTATAGCAAGGAATCCCTTTAGAGCCCCCTTTTCACTAAAATAGGGCTCTATTAAGGGGGCTCTATTTCACAATATGTAGTAGTGTAAAGACGCGTTGTATGAATAAAGAGAACTTCTTTTTACATTTTTTTAACCTTTAGCATATATGAAACTTGTCATCTTAGTTTGATACGCAATTATAAAGCTGAGTAGGGGTGTTCATCGGTTCGGTTTTCGGTTTCGTGGGTTGTATGGTTCGGGTTAATCGGTTTGAAAATTTTAAAACTCTAAACCAAAACCAAACCAAACCAATTTTAGAATGGATAAAACCAAACCATACACCAAATTGGAATTCGGTTTGGTTTCGGTTAAAACCAAGAAAACCAAATTCAAGTAAACTTCAAAATATAATCTAAAAGTAACAAATAAAAACCTAAAAGTTCAAATAAATTTATCAAATCAAAAGGTCTCACAAAGTGCTTAAGTAAATCAACAAAACAAAAGTTTAAGAAACCAAAAGGTTTCATAACTTAACAGAAATAAATTAAAGTGAAATATGGGAGGAGGGGATACGATATATGTGAATTTATAGGAATCAAGTAGGTTAATTGCTCCTGGAATCCTAGATATGCATCAATCCTTGATTTAAGGAGTGGTTATTTTATAATATATTTTAAATTATTAGGATTTTTTGTTAAGAAGATAAACATATAAAATCCGTATATATATAATTTAAACCTTTTTTGTGTGGATAGATATATATTCGGTTTTTTCGGTTTGGTTTGGTTTTGTATTTGTCAAACCCAAAACTAAACCAAACACCAACTAAATACTTCGGTTTGGTTTTAAACCAAACCATACACCAATTAAAATTTTCGGTCCGGTTTTATTCGGTTTCGGTCCAGTTTATATTTTGGTTTGTTCGGTGCCAAACCAAACACTGAACAACCCTACCCTAAAGCTGAGTGTCTTCATAAAAAGGAAAAAAAAATAAATAAATAAAAATAAATAAATAACCATTTTACTATTTCAAAATTTCAAAACACGCGATCTAAACAGAATTAAGGATGTGCAATTTAAGAATTTAAAAACCGTAACAAACTATACATCTCTCCAAATTTCCACAAAAACCCCATATGCAAAAGCCACCAAAAATCTTACAAAATATATCTTTTATGTATAAAAAATAGTACCTTGTGCACAAAATTCTGTACCTTTCCCTTTATTTCGTATAAACAACCACTCTAACCATATCATACATACAAAACACTAAACGAAAATTATCACCATATTTTCAAGAAAGTAAACCAATCTATAATGGGGAACAATGTCGCTCGTCATGATCAGAAGTTAACGAATAATGGAGTCCCTTTTGCTGCTAGCAAAGGCGAGAAAGAAGTTAATGAAAAGGACGACGAAGAGGAATATTATAGGATAAAGATTGAAGAATTAGTGAGCGAAAAGTTGAAATTATTTGGTGGTGAAAATATTAACGTGACGTATGAATGGACGAAATCAATGGGTGGGTCTAAACGTAAAGCTTCATCAGTGAATGAAGTTGACAACAACAAGAAGAAGAAGGTAAAGATGGTCGTTGATAGCAACGAGGCGATCACACTGTTAAAGGAAATTATAATGAGTGATGAGATTAATGGTTCAGATATGAAGTTAGTGATTCAAAAATCTTTGTACCAAAGTGATTTGATACGAGGCCTAAATAGGTTAAACATGCCGTTTAAGCAAGTCGAGACTCATGATTTCTTGACGCATGAAGAAAAACAAATTCTTGGTAATGATTCTGAGATCCAGGTTCAGATTTTGGGGCCAAATTTGCAAATGTACAAGAAACCAATGTGGTTAAAGATTTGGAGTATGTCGCGTTCCAAGAACTATGTGTTGAAGACCAACTGGTTTGATTTTGTGAAGGCAAACAAGAATGTTTTGAAGGAAAATACAACTATTCAAGTTTGGTCGTTTAGAAAAGACGAGAGGTTATGTTTTGCTGTTGTGTGTGGACAATCCGTGGTGAACATGGCGCTGCTTGAGGATGCATCGTGTGCTGGTTCATCATTGATCTTGTAGTTTTTGGGTTTATTCTGTATAAATATGATGTACTGCATAGAGTCATTCTGTATGAGGTGAAAGATGAGTTTATGGAATTCTTTTAATGACATTCAAGAGTGCGTTAGTGTGCATCGATTCTTTGTAATCTTGAAATATTAGTGATTTGTGTATATCAGAGCGTGTATTTCGTACATATATGTTTAATTTGACAATAGTTACAGAAGATAACCATGTGATCATAAATGTGTATAAAGAACAGGGGTGCTAATTCTGATTTAAATGCTAATTCTGTGTTTTTTGTGATTATTATTCCCCATTCTTTTATTAAAAAAGGAGTTCTGGAAGATTAGGTTCAAACATTTCGAACGAGGTTCATTGTTGGAAGTGACCTGCAGGAAGTACGTGGAAGAGATTAGACTCTAATGAGGTTTTGGTTAATGGTAAATAGATTAGGTAAAATAGTGTTGAGGGTACAATCATTTATTCGTCGTAATTTTGTGTACTAATGAAATCTGTGTTAAAATATGTCAAAATCAATTTTCATTAGGAATTGTTTCTCAATTCATACATGTGGTTAAACTGATATCAGTGGTGACCCAAATACGAAACTTGAATATCAGATCAGTTTAGATTTAAATAGTTCACCAGATTTTATGCACAAGGTCAGATCGACAACGTCACAGATACCAGCTGATCAAAGTTTGGTTGGCAAATCTATCTCCAATAGATTTATGCACCAATTAGAATTTATTATCCTTATAGTAAATATATGTTTTTATCTGGATATTGATATATAAGCTGTTTCATTGGATTAAAACTAGTGCTTTCTAATGTCATCTACGCGCCAAATTAGTCGTGGTGGCAATATATCTTGACGCCGTTATTCATAAATGGGTAAATTATGCGGGATATGTCTAATCTCTAATGAGTAAAACTGGTGTAACTCATAAACCTTTAGCCAAAATGAGAACTGGTCAAAAGGGTCAAACGTAGCCTTAAAGTGTAACAAACCTACACATATTGACCCGTTACCCAACCCGCCCATATTGTCACTTCTAGCTATGTAAGACTTGAGAATCTAGCTATACTGAGGATTCTTCTCAATGTTTGTCATTATACCTTCGCAGTACATATACTCGTATTCCAAGTTGCATCTTCATAGTGATAGAGTGAGTACGTGCAGAGCATAGTCAGCCTTTGTAGCCCTGGTTGGAAATGTTGGTTTTATGGACAATAAATTAATAGGCGTGTGTTAGGATCGAACTCGAGACTATGGGATTGCACACTTTACGTATGAGAATTTAAAGTTAATAATTAAATATAAATGTTATATTTATTTATTTATTAAACAAAATAACTAACGAACGTTAAGTAATTAATGTAATGGATTAACGGGCGTTAAATGTATTGGAAAAGGACTAGATTGCAAAGTTTGGGAAGTTTCCGGAATCCCTTGGGGATGCCTACCAAAGATCGGCCAAGGAGAAAAGGAAACAAAGCCAAACTTGTTCACCAAGTTAGTTGGGTATATATACAAGGCTTAGGGTCTTGATTTTGCATCTCTTGTATTCATTAAGCTAAACCTAAAACTTTGTTTGTGTGTTTTCTTAATACAAACCGATCGTATAACCCTTTAGGGTGTCGATCTACTCTTTTCAAATACATCAAGTTATTTGTTTTATAAAAACTAGCATTACTTTAATTCGGTTTAATGCGTGTGTACAAGAACATAGTAATAACATACTTTTGTTATTATCTTGGATTGAATTACAAAGCGGTGAGGGTAATTCACATAATCCTATAAACCCTAATTAGGGTTCATCCTAATTGCTAGTTTGTGGATTTGATTCTTGTTCGGCTAGAATCAAGAAAAGTGTCATATATTCTTTTATGTTAATTAATTGTTCATTAATAAATCCTATCGCTTCGCTTGAATACTTTGATGTTTTGTGGTTATTTATTTGAATGTCATGTTATATAATTCCAACGGTGGCATCACGAGTCATTGGTTTTAATGAGTAATTAATTACATAAGCGTAATAAAACAAATACTTGTATGTTGTTTGATATGTTAATCTAGGGTTTATGTTTTATTTATGTTTTGGTCGATTTTTTTTATTAATGGGCGTTCCCTATTTTTTTAGATCGACACATGTATAAATTTTTAGGGTTTTGAAAATTGTTTGCTAACCTTATTAAAACCTAGAATTAATATTGATTACGTGATTAATTCATGAATAATTTGTTATGTGTCATGGAATTTTTATATGCGATCTTGTGACTTATTTGTATAAATTGTTATGATATCCATGATTATACATGCATGTTAGTCATGGATAAGTTGCTGATATTGTTTAATTGTTAAGACATATTTATTTACGATAAATCTTGAATTGGGAAGACTCAATTATATATATTAATGAATCAATTATGTGCAATTTGGTATATCATTAATTATGGGTTTACATAATCGATTCGTCGATGTATGTGGCTCACTCTCAATTGAGAGGTGAAAGCCTAATTAATATATACATTAATTTAACCTAGATATTGATTATTAATAGGGTTTTATCGAATAAGTTGCATGTGGCTACTTGTTTACGTATAAATTGTTTATTATGTGCGCATTGTTTTTAGTAGTTTATTTTTATTTGTTACTTGTTTGTTTATTATGTTAGGCAGTTTTAAGCAAAGGGTAATTTTGAATAGAAAAATAATACGGACTAAACAATGGCGAAATTTGATTTGTTTTGGAAGAGTTAAGTTTTCAATAGTTTAATTGATTGGTGACTTTGGTACAATGGTGAGCGGCTCACCCATTAGAATGAACTATAAAGGGTTATTTAAGAAGTGCATGCATCGCACTGAAAGGATGTCTAAGGTTATGCTTTTGCGCTTACGGTCCTCGCCCTCTGTAAGTTCGAATGGAGCTACTTAGTAAGCCATAAAAGTACAAGCTCATCTTAAGGCGAATTAGTTTTAATTCCATGCGCCACTTGGTGGTAATTATCCGAAACACTAAGTGTTTACACTTATGCAAAAGTGCGGTATAATGGATGATAATTAACACTAAATTCCTTGATTGGTGAACCCAATACCTCAAATCAAAACTTTGATAATTTGATCTTTATGAATTGGTAATAAAAAGTTTTTTTATTAAATTTATGCTACAAGATGAATGCATGACATCTTTGTACATATTTGATTTGACCACATAAAATCAAAACTAGTACCCTTTTAAATTAAGTTATATGCCATCTAATTAAAAGGAACACTTGAAGTTGCAATTTATGTCATGAGAGTACTTGGCTAGATTGTGATGGAGAGGTAAATCTCTATGTAAAGTGAGACCTTACATGGACATATTTGCAGTTCTTTAAGTTAGACACTTAAGTTGAGTAGGAAGTGAGACTTGGACTCAATGGCATAAGATGGGATGAAACATGTTTATATTTGCAATAGCGTTGGAAAATATAAATCCCATAATGATCTAGGAATTGGAAATTGTTTGCCAATTAATGTTCGACAGATTACCTTATTATGTGCTTTCGTTACTAGCAGATCAACTGATGTAATGGAACTACGATAATTTGGATCCTAGTTTTCGAGAAAATTCTATGGTTATATGAATATTACCTTGGGTATTTTATTTTCTTGAAAAGTTTAATTATCGAAAATACTAAAATTGAATTTTGCTAATTCTTTAAATGTATTAATGCAACATTAAACCGTAAGCGTAGGTTATTCTGTATTGGTAAAATTGATCTACACACGTAAGGGTTTTAGTAGAGTCAACGTTACTAAAAGAATAAACCTAGTCCTCTTTTCATAAGAAAGAGTGAGATTCAATCCTATTCCTTTTCATGAATGAAGAAAGGTATGATAGGACAATTAGAATTGTCTAAATTCTAAATACATAACTCGTAAGCAAATTTTAATAGTTAAGAAAATTGCATATTTTACGAGTTATTAAATTAGAAGCTAGACTAATTCTTGTATAATTGGTAAAAGACAAACTAGCATATTTTATCTAGTTGTTGTGCTTTGACCATTTAAAAGTACTACTTACAATTGTTGGAATAGTAGAACTATTAAGAAAGAAATTGCATGCCCAATTTTTCAAGTTAATAGCATTGATGGATAAATTCATCATCTACATAGTAGAATACATTCTTTTAAGTACATTTGTAATTGTTATGTATGGACTTTCTCAAAGGTGTAGGAAGTAAATAATACACTATTTTCTTTCCTTTGGTTAATGAAACACTTACAATGTTGTCAAATCCGATGGGAGTGTTGTGTTCTTATTCTTGAATAAGGAATTAATGTAATGATCTCTTATTCGATGGGAGTTACAAGCTTTGTCATCTTGGTAGTAACCCAGTTATCTCTAGAATGTCTTAAGATAATTACTTTCCACTTGTAGACACTTATGTTTTCAAGGATAGTCATGTACGTTTCCTTATTAGACAATGAAGTGGTTCTACATCTACTAGTTATGCTAATATCAATGACACAATCATATTAGTCACATAAACAAACATATGTCGTGTTGTTTATCTGCTACATGATGTTGTTCCATGCACAAGTGGGAGAAATCTATATTGTGTGCAAGGTACAACATATAAGTATATGATTTAAAGGATTCTCTTGACTGCAAGGTAAGAGACTAACGTTCTAATATAACTTGAACATATCTAATTCAAGAAACACTTGGTGTTGCAATTTACGTCATGTGAGAACTTGGCGAGATTGCAACAACAAAGTAAATCTCTATGTGAAGTCAGACCTTGCATGGACATATTTGCAGTTTCTAAATTAGACAAGTATTTAGAACATGTGTCAAAATGATATATAAGACTACTTCAAATTAAATATTTATGTATTATTAGAATGACATAAAATTAAATAAAGTAATCTAATACTACTTCAATTTTTTATTTATGTATTTTGGAATGACATAAATGAAAAATAATGTAGTCCTACATTATTGTGAAGTAAATAAATTAACTTGAAATTACTATTGAAACCAAGAGTTGTGTTCATAATTACTTTAGTTAAACATGTTTATGATTCATTGTAAAGACATAAACATAAAGTCTTTTAAGACTTATAATAAAGTAAGACGTTAACTTGTTATGTTTTTAATTAAGACATATACAAGAAGTCATTGAGTTGATCAATGATTTATAACGTATAATGGGATTATAACAGTTTATGTTTCTTGTTGAGACATGGATATGAAGTAACTTGGTTAAAAGGTACTTGTGTTATAAAGCATGTAATTGGCTTGGAAAGTCTATTATACCATTAAGTTGACTTAGTTGGTAAATAGGTAAGCCAAAAGGAATATGTTTATCTTATATATTGTTAGATTGTCTTACAATATTAATTCTAATGAATACCACAAGTTGATGGTATGTTCAGTTAGGAGAATCAAACTCCATTTGATTTGTTTGATTCATGATAACCATAACTTCTTTCTTAAAAAGTAACAAGGTTAGAAAATTGAGTATGGATTGAATATACTCAATATGACTCCAACCTAGAAGATTAATAAAACACCATTTCATTATGGAATGTGATGAATCACATTAAGTTTTAAAATTGAAGATTCTGAATTTGTTAAACTACTTATGAATAGGTTATTAACAAACTAAAGTCAGGAATTATCAATGTGTATTTGTAATGTCCCAAATAGAGAACAATGTAGTTTTGCTCTAATTGCTAAGTATATATAGATAGTCTATATATTACAAAAGGCAAGTGGGAGTTTTTTATCTTGAAAGATAAAATTACAAGATACATAATCTTCTAAAACACACTAGTAAATATCATGATGAGGTTAGACATGTAAATGATAGACCTCATGATGATGGAATTTTCATTCATAGATCTGCAAGGATATCTCGGATATTTGACTTATATCTTTGAGAAATATGAGTTCTGAGGATTATAGTAAACACGATAATCATTATGATGGATTACCAAATATTGAATTGGGTAAATTACTCATACTATGAATGTTAAAGATGTTGTCCATAAAGATAATCAATTTTGGAAATTTGGTTTATCTTAATAGTTAGACTAGAGAATGGAAATGAGTTTCTTCAAAGAGATGAAAAACCTAGTGGTTTGAATTTCTATGTAGAAATCATATGGACAAAATTGTACACATATTTAATGCATGTTTTATGACAAGATTATTAATCATACTTAAGCAATTAATTATGATTGAATATTCTTTCTAGACACATTAAATATATAAAGATGATAATTGTCATACTTGTTTTCATTAATATGAAATATGACAATGGAATATCAAAACTCTTTCTTGAGAAATTACTTGAGCGAGGACGGTAAGTAATTGAAAGGTTTTTAATTCATATAATCTTTGAAAGTGTCTGAAGTGCAAATAATTCATGAATGGATAAATGCATGCATCTATGAAATTATTCTTATGTTTAATTATTAAATCCTATTTTCGATTTATAATTAAAATAAGATAAATTTTAAGTATTCACGAAAGCTAGTGGGAGTATTATGTTAAGTTTTTAAATCTTATATGTTGTATAACATATAGTAAGTAACATTCCTTGTAAGCTAAATGTTAAGTCTTAGATTGGAATGAAACTTCACTTGTAAGATTTAAAATTAAAACATACAACCTTGGAATATATGTTTATTGTTAATAAACATGTGCGATAAAATAAATGATTCTAATAAAACATGATATATCATTTGGGAAATTGATAAATATCTTTTGACAAGATAGAACGTGAATGAATTCTAAGTTTGACACATAGATTCATCATGTACATCATGTTGTGTATTAAAATTGTTGTATCATTCTTGAATAATAGATGATTTGACAACATTGATATCTAACTAAAAGTTATTAGATAACTTGTGTAATGAATATTCTAAAGAATTACATCCTCGACTGGAATTGCTCCTAGATTCTATGGATGAACAATATGTCAAATGTTGTGCAAATTGTCATCGACTTTAAACTTGAAAGTTAGGAAAGCATCAAACATTACACAATAAGATATTAAAGTTTACGGAGTTTTAATGAGCACATTGTTGTTTGTATACAATGATCTTGGTTTAATTGAGATGACACTCAATACTAGTCATGGTAGGATTTCATCCTTGTTAATGGCCATGTGAACTAGTTGTGCTACTAAGAGCACATTGCATTATACATTAAAGAATAAGAATACTTTAAACTTTAAAATGTTTGAAAGTTTAAATTGTCATAAATTGGTGATAGAGGATGTCACACACTTTATGAATTATTATGTGGATTGGTGAATGCACACATACAAGGACTTCATTAATTGAATTCTTGAAATAAGTATTCTCAAAATTACGATAGATCAAGTTGGTTGATTTATGCCTTGTCAACAAGTATGATTGTCATTACTTGAGGCATAATTCATCAACTGGAATTTTCATGCATTGATCTATTTGGTATTTGGATAAAGGATGTTAAACAATTGTTATAATAAATCAAATACTTGGTATGTTTGATTTTATAATATATTGTATCCTATATTTGCATGTTTAATCCGTGAATTTATTTATTTATTCTAAATCGTCCGTTGTCGATTAATGATATGGGAGTATCATTAAACTAAGACAAATCTGAGAGATATGGTAGAATATACTTGAAAGTATATTGATGAGAATGCATACCAATTTCGGATGATATTCAATGAATTGAATATAGGACTTATCCCAACTACATAATTTACTTTATGGATATTGTTATTAAGTAAATTATGAATAGTTATCCTCGGACTTGAGATACCGGATAAGTGTCATGAATGTAGTGCATACGTGGAACAACTTAACGCTATCGTGGCGGTAGTCATAAGGGTTGTTTCTGAAGTGTTGCAAAGTTCATGGGTTATTCTCGTAGTCAAGATAGAATTTGTTCCTTCAAATTTATTTGGAGTTTAATCTTCTTGGGCCCTCGTAGGGTTGACAAGATGTTTGCGTGGCCACGCCCAAGATCTCCCAGAATATGTTCGAAGATTTGGTAATCTTGCTCAATCACTAATAACGAAAAGCAGAATAGTTGAATAAAGAATGACTTAATTCCATATCTTTATTTAACATGGTATTAGAAACAAAGGATAATAATAATGAGAAATCATTAAAGGTTTTCCGGGGCCTTGCTCGAGTTGTACTAGAGGCATCGAAGTGTTGCTAGACGCTAACCGAATGTGATCACTCTATTAAGATATGTCCAAGTGGGGTGTTGGTTTTATGGACAATAAATTAATAGGCGTGTGTTAGGATCGAACTCGAGACTATGGGATTGCACACTTTACGTATGAGAATTTAAAGTTAATAATTAAATATAAATGTTATATTTATTTATTTATTAAACAAAATAACTAACGAGCGTTAAGTAATTAATGTAATGGATTAGCAGGCGTTAAATGTATTGGAAAAGGACTAGATTGCAAAGTTTGGGAAGTTTCCGGAATCCTTGGGGATGCCTACCAAAGATCGACCAAGGAGAAAAGGAAACAAAGCCAAACTTGTTCACCAAGTTAGTTGGGTATATATACAAGGCTTAGGGTCTTGATTTTGCATCTCTTGTATTCATTAAGCTAAACCTAAAACTTTGTTTGTGTGTTTTCTTAATACAAACCGATCGTATAACCCTTTAGGGTGTCGATCTACTCTTTTCAAATACATCAAGTTATTTGTTTTATAAAACTAGCATTACTTTAATTCGGTTTAGTGCGTGTGTACAAGAACATAGTAATAACATACTTTTGTTATTATCTTGGATTGAATTACAAAGCGGTGAGGGTAATTCACATAATCCTATAAACCCTAATTAGGGTTCATCCTAATTGCTAGTTTGTGGATTTGATTCTTGTTCGGCTAGAATCAAGAAAAGTACATATATTCTTTTATGTTAATTAATTGTTCATTAATAAATCCTATCGCTTCCGCTTGAATACTTTGATGTTTTGTGGTTATTTATTTGAATGTCATGTTATATAATTCCAACAACCAGTCCACCATGTATGTGAGACTACTAAGCAAATCCATTTCCCAGTCACCACAACTGTATTTGGCTACTAAACTCGAATATACTTGTCACCTAAATAAGCCATAACAATCAAAAGATAAGCAAATCCATTTCCCAAACCGTTTTTCCCAGTGGATCGACTGAACCCCAAACGGGTTCTTGACCCGAAACCCAAACACAACCGATCAATTAGTTTTTATTTCTGGTTTATAATTCCACGAAAACTAAATAAGTGATTTAACTTTTGATTTTAAGCAAAATCAACAAACTTGAGTGTATACTTGCCATACCCAGGACGAGTGGGAGAGAAGGTGATGAAGGAGTTGCGGCACAGGAGATAGGTGGGTGGTGCCCACTGTGATGGTTGGTGGTGAGGTGGGTCTTTTGTGATGGTTGGTGGTGAGGTGGGTGGTCTTGCATTTGTGATGGTTGTTATTTAAGGAGGTGTGAGAGAGAAGAAAGTGGTAAAATATGTGGTTATTGTACATTAAACCGGATACCTGTTGAATAAGTGGTAAAATGCTCAAAAAGGATAAACTAGTCGGGTCAAATAGCCAAAAGGGGTATTTTTTTTATTTGCTATGTCGAACTGATTTTTGTGATAAGTATGATGCTTTAATAGGTTATTAACCCTTTTATATATTGTGTTTTTATAAGAATTGATTACTAATTTATTTATTTTATATAAATCTGTAAATTGTTTTTAATCTTAAATTTACACATAGCTTGGAAGGTGTATGTATGTGCAGGTGATTTTTTTATGGTTTAATAACCTTTTAAAGCACTATACTTGTCACAAATATCAGTTCGACGTAGCGAACTAAAAAAATAGCTCTTTTAGCCATTAAACTTGACATTTTTGTCTTCATTTAAGTATCATGACCAAATTATGACCATTTTACCCTTTTGAATTTTTTTTCGAAATACCTTTTTTTTTGAATTTTTTTTTCGAAATACTTTTTTTTTCGAAATTTCTGAATTTTTTTTTCTAATTTCTTTTTTTTTGAAATATTTTTCAAAGGGTAAAATGGTCATAATTTTGTCATAATACTTAAAGGAAGACAAAAATGTCAAGTTTAATGTCTAAAACTATTTTTTAGTTCACACGTCGAATCGATATTTGTAACAAGTATAGTCTTTAATAGGTTATTAGCCCTTTTTATTTATTTACATTAGACACAAATATTTTTAAAATCACTCCGCTTTTACTAAGTTTTTTCTTTATAATTTTGACACTTAAACTTTTATCTTTATTTTCTTTTCTTTACTATATATAAAACGTTTTTTAACTATTGCCAAATATGGATTATTTGAGTTTTTTAATAAATATTTTAAAATAAAATAATAATAAATAAATAAAATATTACTTAATAAGGGAATGTTGAGTTTTTTTGAAATGCAAAAGTTCTCACTTGCGGTTTTGTTTTATTATATGAAACTAGTTATAATACCCGACTACCCGTGCACGCATATGGTTTTGACAAAAAAACATTATTCTGTATTAATACTGAATATTGTGTGTTTACAGGTAAATACGTATAATTATATACTTATGCACGAGTTTTTCATTATACATTAATATCCATTAGAATTTGGTAAAATAAAATTTTGTTAAATTTATTCTTAGATAACTCAATATTAGCTATATTTAGCTGACATATATGTTGATGTTGCTATTTAAATTTCACTATTGATATTATGATGTACACAAGATACGAGTTTAGTGACACATAATAAGCGTCGATGAAGTAAAAATATATTCCTTAAAAGTTAAAAAAAAAAATGTTTTCTACATATCCTTATATAAATAAATAAGAATTACATGAGTTGTTGTTATAAGTACATTTACGTATATATATTTTTTTCATATTACAGTAACTCGTACTTAAAATTTGATAATTATATTCCCGTTTTCAAAAATTTAGCCGTATTTAATATTCAAATTGTTAGGAATTAGAAATTTCATAGTGAAGAGTCGGTCACCCCAAATATGATCTAGCATAAGTTAGCTCGTAGACTTATCGTTATTTACGTTGTTTTGTTGTTTATTAGTTAGTTATTAGCTTAGTTTAGCTTAGTGTAACACCGTGGAGGAAGGACGGGTCTTTACTCACTGTATGCCTGATCCACAGTTCGACAGGAGGACGTTTAGGTTGTAAACTATAAATACCATCTACCTCCCAAGGTAGAGGGTTGGAGCTTCTAATCTAACCTTGCATTTTGTGTTTACTTTCTCACTCTAGAAACTCCCTCTCTACTCTCTTCATCTCTCAAACATGGCACACTTGTTTAATCATCTCCCTAGACCACCCGAATCATCAAACAACATAAAAGTAAGATCCTAACAATTGGTACAAGAGCCTAGGTTGTGTTGTTTTTTATGATTCCTATGGGTTTTGAGCGGTTGTTTGTATGTGGTTTGTTGTTGCTTGGGTCGTATGGCTTTTGGATACTAATGGGTTGATGTTGTGTTGATGTAGTTGTGCTTGTTACTAGTTTGACTCTTATATGTTTGAATATGAGTGTGTTAAATTATTTTGAAACTGGTTACTGGTTCTACGATTGTTGTGGGCTAAACAATCATTATCCGATTTTTACAGTTTTAACAGTGTATGTTAATCAGTTTTGTGGTCAATGTTTGTGTCCTGAATCATTTCTAGGTCTTGATGATGTTGTTTAACAGTTTCTGGTATTATTAGTCCTGTTTTTTCTGGGTCTATTCATGAAACTGAACAGAAATATAGTCGGATAACATATATGGTCGGGAAATTCTTGGATGCGACTTGGCACATTTTTGAATGCGAGTTGTCAAAATGTCCAGATTCTATGAACCTAATGCGAGTTGAGTCATGCGAGTTGAGTCATGCGAGTTGTGTCATGCGTGTTGTGTCATGCGTGTTGTGTCATGCGTGTTGTCTAAGTTGCAAAGAGATGCGGGTTGTCTAAATTGCTTTTTTTGAAAGCGATTTGTTTTTAAAAAGAAGCGACTTGTCAAACAAATTATGCGAGTTGATGATAATGGATGCGAGTTGTGAATGTTAATCAAGATGCGATTTGTATGTGCAAGAAGATGAAGCGATTTGTTGACTTTTAAATAGACCCTAATGACCTCAGTTCCATTCATCATCAGTCATGTAACATGATTTACCAAACTAGATTCTACTTCAACAATACAACCATCTCACTTCATACTATAAAGATAATCGACTCAACGATAGATTCAAACCCAAGATCTCAGTTTTAAGTCGTGTCAAGAAATAAAATCATCAAGACCATCATGAGTCTAATGACACGAAAGGTTCCCATCACAGATCCAATGCTATTACAATAACAAGATCTCAGAGTTCTTTGTGCTTATTGAAGACACATCATTAATTGAAGGTCATATCATACTAATGAACATCATCATAGATCTATCATTGATACTTCAAACCGAAACATAAAAACATGAAAAGTAAAAGATCTCATATTTGTTTTGAGGTATTCATTGTGTCATACCCTCAAAACTCTTCCATCACTGATCTTGTGTTTGCTTGAAGGATTTATATTCGAACCTTGAAATGAATTTAACAAGTTATGTTAATTCATGTTTCAATCGCTCGTTTAATCAAAACAAAGTAAAACATAAAGATATCCGAATCTCAGATCTGGTTTCAACTCTCTCATATCTTTTAAAGATTGCTTAGTTTAACCATTGTCTTCACTGATTCTTTGTTCGAAGATCAATCTTCATCACTATTCGAAAGTACGGAAGCCTCATAATAAATTTATCTTTGTTATAAACCTTTCCTGGTTCGGTTATAAACTTATTCTGAAATCACATTGATAAGGTTTTAAAAGGTACCATTTTGAGGGGTCGTTTAAGTCCTTATTTGATCACTTTTGTATCCGTTATTGCTTAATATCGTTCCTTTTCACTTTTAGGTCTCTTGAAGGCAAAATGCTGGAATGGCACTTATTTGGACGAAAAGGCGAATATATGAAGAAAATGGCCAAAGTCGAATCGAGACACTCAAAGTCACTTGAAATGTAAGGCGACGGTGTTAGGAATTAGAAATTCCGTGTATTAAAGAGTCGGTCACCTCAAGTATATGTAATCGTTAGAAAGCTCGTAGTCGTAGTTCTTTTAAGTTAAGTAGTATTTAGTTAAGTAACACCGTGGAGGACTGGACGGGTCTTTACCCACCCCTTTGTATGCCCGATCCACACCCTCGATGTGTGGCGATTTATGTAAGACTATAAATACTCTACCTCCCAAGGTAGAGAGTTGGAGCTCATAATAATATCTTTCACTTTCTCTCACTAAGTTCCCTAAACCTCTAACTTTCTCTCTAGAATTCCATTTATACGCCACTTTGTGTTATGGTTTGATGTGTATGTGAAAACTTATATCCAACAATTGGTATCAAGAGCCATGGTTAGATCATATCTTGCACATCTTTGGATTTCTAGTGGTTTTAGGTGGTTTTGAGTTTGAAAAGTTTAGTGGTTTTGCATCATTTGGTTGATTTCTTGTGTTAAAGTTTGGATTTTGTTAGTACTTTTATGTTTAGAATCATCACAAGTGTGTAGGTTTTCATTTGGTAAGCTTGAATCATCTTGGTTGGGTTGTTTTGGATTGAAAAGTGATGTTTATGTGGTTTTTCTTGCTAGCGACTTAACTCACTTGATTACTTTCTTCAGAGCGACTTGCTTTACAAATTTGTAGCGAGTTACGCTTTAGACCCAGCGACTTAGATCTAGCGATTTACAAGACAAGTAGTGGACTCTCCACCACGGTAGCGACTTGGTGGTAGCGACTTGGTCCAGAGCGAGTTGCTCTTTAGCGACTTGTATCTTTAGCGACTGAGTAGCTAATTGTCGCCAAAATTTTGCTAGCGACTTGAGGCTTAGCGAGTTACTACTTAGCGACTTGCATTTGTCTAGCGACTGGGACTCTAGCGACTTAGTGGTGTAGCTAATTAAGTGTTAGCGACTTGGTGCATTATCTTCTAGCGACTTGGGTGATTGTTTACGGTTTTCTCTTGATTTAGTAAAACCCGTGAAAGAATCTATTTCTGCTTTAATCATAGAGTTATAAAATCCCGTATTATCTCGTTAACATGTCTACCAACGCTCCTACTATCATCTCCACCGCTGCAGAGGATGTTCAAGCAACCGGTCGACACTCGCCCACCCATGCTTGATGAATCGACTACGATTCTTGGGCTCAACGAATCGATTGTACCGCTTGAAAGGAAAATGGTGTCAACATTCTCAAATCCATTGATGAAGGACCATATCGAGTTGAGACGACTAGAGACATACTTGATACTAATGAAGATGGTACTCCTGCTTACGGAATGGATGCACCTAAAATGTATGATGAGCTTGATGATAAGGAGAAAAGAGATTCGATGCGTATATCGTGGCTTCAAACATTGTTCTTCAAGGTCTTCCTAAAGACATCTACAAGTCGATCAATCATAACACCGATGCAAAGGCGCTTTGGGATAATGTTAAGATGCTTCTCTCGTGTTCGTAATTAACTATGGAAGACAGAGAATCCCAACTCTATGACGAATTTGAACACTTCAAGATGAAACCGATGAGAATGTCTATGAGTACTATGTGAGATTTCATAAGTTAGTGAATGACATGAGGAACATCGAATGACTATGCCTAACATTCACCGAACTCAAAATTTGTGAACAACATGAATCCCGAATGGCACAAGTTTGTCACCGTGAAGCTCACTAAAGGATTGAAGAATACAAACTATGAGCAACTCTATGCCTTCCTCCTTCGTAATGAGAGACATGCTATGTTTGAAAAATTGATTCTCAATCGCTCAAAACCAACCAGGAGAGACAAGCTCGCCTAATGACTCAACCGCCTTCTACTCAAACATCGGAATCACAACCAAAGCATCACAAGTCATACCCTTGGGTAATGGTAATCACAAACTCATTCCCGATCCTATGTTCAAACAAGTCGATGCCGATGCACACGCTGGTAACTTCATTAATCAACTAGCTCTTCCGATTAGTCAAAACATGAATTCTCCCCACAAACCAACAACAACCTCGTAACAAAGATCTAACCCACACAATCAAGCCACCGTTAAAGATGGAAGGATCGTGGTGCAACCAGCTCAGAAAGACAAGATGATCGTGGAAGAGGTGGAGCTGGGAGAGGTTATGTTGGCAACCGTAATCGAGGAAGGAATGGTAACCAAGGTCAAGCTAAGCCAATCAAATGTTATAACTGTGGTGGTGAGGACACATTGCAAGGAACCGCACATCTCCAAAGCGCCCATGTACGCCGACACTTCGTAGATAAGATGTCATTGGTACAAGCTCGTGACAATGGTGCCGCTGATGAAGAGGAATTGTTGTTTAGCCGAGGGCAATGCCAAGACCTATGATGCGATGTGGATGAGCAATTTATTCAGAGATAGGTCACAATCATCGAATGCCTTTCAAGTCGCCGATTGTGATGCATACGACTGATGTGGATGATGGACCTACGGCACACACAATTTTTATGGCTAGCATTTCTCCAATGGTTTCTCCCAAGGTCTCTTCTTCACCACTAGTGGCCCATCCCAAGACAAACTCATCTCGTAGGTATTAAAACTATACGATAATGTCGATGTGCAATGATGCATGACAAAGTACAATCAATCAAACTATTGAATCAATGTTGAAAATATGGGTAATATCGATATTATCCCATATGATCAATACGTGAAACAAAGTGAAAGTGAAGGTGTACCAAGTGATGCATCTTCCGCATCAACAATGACTATGTTTTTGATGAATACACCGCATGCGCCTCGATGATTCTGTAATTTCAACTAAATGCCTATAAAGAACGTGTTGCTATTTATGAACAACGTAAATTTGAGTTGACCACTGTGAGCGTGAAATGGATAACCAAGTGCGTATAATCATTAGAAAAGTAATTTTAGAGAAGAAGTATTGAAACAAGAATTAAATTCCTTGCAAGAAAAACTTTCTAAAACAAATAAGCAAAACAAGAACTTCAAGAAAATGTGAAAATGCTTAAGCAAGAATTTAATGCAAAGGAATCAAAACTCTTGAGAGATTTTTCTAATCAAAACTTTGAAAACAAACTTGAAAACAAGTTGTACATACAAGGAAACACCATTCGATCGCTCACATGGTCACTAAACATAGAGTTCTAAGCGATAAGCATAGTGTTCCCATTATAGATAAACCCAACCCCGAGTACGGAAAGATAGCAAAAGTAGCTCAAAGTGTGATCTATGATGGCAATGAGATTCTTAAACCTAGACAGAAACCTAGTTGCGTTGAGTGCACCGAGGAAGATAAGAAATCGATGAAGTCACTAGGAAAGGATGAACAAAAATTAGATGATCCTAAATGCAAAGAGAAAAATAATTATCACTCCCCATGACTACAAAAAGGAAAACTGGATTTCCTTGAACATGTTTAAGCCTCGACATTGTTGACTCCTAACAAGTTTTCTCGAAAAGGATTTAGATAAGCGTAAAGTCGAAAATATTGTTGAAACAAACCCTCCCTATGGAAAATGCCTAGAGCGATCGTGTATCCTCCTAATACACCAATGCATCTTGTTCCTAGAACAATTGCCACTAAAAGCAAGACCTTAATTAGCCAATATGTTATATTTCAACTATTTGTTGATTTTGAGAAAACTTGCAAGAAAAGGATCACACCCACCGGTATAACGGAAGGAGAAAGGGTTTTGAGCAAATGAAAGAATGTTATTTAACCGAGGTCATGCCTTTCTTTAAACTTCGAAAGATCACTTTGAGAGTCTTAAAAGGGATAGAAACCGATATCAAGGGAATGGAAAAGAATTTGATGCAATGGTAGTTGAAGTTAGTGATTATGAGCGCACTAAAATATAATGAGATTGAGAGGAAGAACTTGCATACCTTAAATGAGACTCTTATTATCGAATGTGTTGCTCAAGATATTTTTTCATCGCTCAAATTGCTCTATTAATGCTTCCAAATTTCATGAACTATCTCGTGGCCCCGAAAGTCTCCCATGATCGTGTCATTGAGCTTGAAAAACTAATTCTAAACTAAACGAGAAAATTGAACCGATGATCACGACAATTTGGTTAAACATTTTTCTAAACTAGAAGTTGAGCATTTTAATTTACAACTCAAATATCAACATCTCAAAGAAAATGTCAAAACTTCAAATATCAAGACATCTTCGATGCTCCGAGTTTGATGCGCTTTTCAATTAACAAACGTGATGAATGATTCAAGCTCAAGGCAACACGATCGTAAAGTTGAAAGCCCAAATCTCTCAACTAAAGGGTCAAACGAACAATATGACAGCTCCCAAATGCCTCCTCCTTTAGATTCTCGAATTCTCAAACGCTTCATCTTCAAAACCTAGTAAATGCTTTACAAAAGGAAAACGAAAGTTTTCTAGAAGAAAATGAAAAGGTTAAACGTCATTTCAATGAGTTATTTGAATCAATTAAAGTCACTCGTAACAAAAATAACGAACAAATAGCTTCATTGCAAAAGGAAATTGAGAATCTGAAGAGTCAGGTAAAAGGGAAAATGCCAATGACCAATGGGGAGAATGTTGTATCAAAGGTTCACTCTTGTAATAAATATGCTTTATCTGTGACATATGTCCCTCCTCATCTAAGGAACAACAAACTTGCTATTCAAACATACTTCTCATCCCTTAAGGATTGCCTAGAATGTCTCATGTGAGATTGTTGAAGAGGATAAGCTAGAGAAACCTCATGATAATGCAATTGGACATGCATGCTTATATGCCAAACGATCTCAAGAAATCTTAGAATGCTTGATCACAATATGCCCAAAGTCATTAGGTGAGAGAGTTAATCCTTTGATTCCATGCTCGATGCCTAATGCCAAGTATGATATGCATTCGATTCCCAATGTTTTGAATGTGAACCGTAGTGTGCCTTTAAGTAGTTCGATTCCAGATCCGCAATGCTAAGAAAGAGAACTCAAGTGTGCCTTCTAGGAGTACAAATCTCAAGACTCTAGTTTTAAGAAAGTGAACCTTAGTGCACCCGCATGTAGTTCGCACCCCAAAGACATCTAAACAGTGATGCAAAGAGTAGTTAAACCAACTAATGTTCCCATTCCTCTACAGAGTAATCATGACATTAAACGGAGCAGTCAAAGTCTCAAGACAATACAAGGAATGATAGGACCTCTCAAGCTAAGAATGTGCACCGGAAGAGAGTAGAAGAACAATCTAGGAACTTTAAGCTTGAATTGAATAAAACGAATCGTGTTGATTCTAGTATTAGCCATAGGCGCATCGTAATTAATTCAATTCGATACTATTTGCAAACCCCGCATCGATGTCCGCTTGAATTCGCTTTCTAATCATGAATGTGGTGTTAATGTTCGCCTAATGATGTTAATTGTCCAGCTAATATTGTTAATGCAAAATTCATGCTAAGAAGGCTAAAAGGCAAAACGAAAGAAAGTTAGAAAACAAAGGAAACCCACAGAAGAACATTCAAGAAAATAGGCTTTTATTGGATACCGTTGGTCATAAGACTAATCGATAATGCCCACTAGAAAATGGATGCCTACCGTAGAACTATTCCTTAAGAAGTGATCACACCGTGAATGTGGCTAATACGCACACTAGTATCGCATCTATTCACAATGATTCCATTGCCTCACTTTCGATATGAATGCTTCTATTTCGATGCGGGTGTTCCAAACATTGTTACTAACCAAATGGAACCCATTCTTGCATGGGGATCCCAATTATCCGCTTATCCATTCTTGTCTCGTGTTCAACCGCAGATCGCTCAAATCGCTCGTGGTACCGGACTCAGTCGTTCCAAGCATATGACCGAGACCGGTCATGCTCATGAACTTCGTGAGCAAATTCATCGGACCGTTAGATTTGGTAATGATCATTTCGGTGCATTATGGGTTATGGAGATTATGTTGTTGGTGATAGTGTCATCTCTAGAGTTTACTATGTGGAAGGTTTGGGTCATAATCTGCTCTCTGTTGGTCAATTTCGTGATTCTCGATCTAGAAGTAGCCTTCGAAAACATACCGCTTTGTTAGAGATCTTAATGGTAAGGAACTGTTAAAAGGAACTCGTGGCTCAAATCTTTACACCATCTCTATCGATGACATGATGAGGGCTTCTCCAATCGCTTGTTATCAAAGGCTTCAAAACAAAGTCATGGTTATGGCATCGCTGTCTCAATCACTTGAACTTCGCACCATCAACGATCTTTCCGTAAAGGACTTAGTTGTAGGTTTACCTAGACTAAAGTATGAAAAGGATCATCTTTGTTCAAGATGCCAATTGGGTAAAAGCAAAAGTTTGCCCACAAACCCAAACCTACTAACTCGTCACGTAAGTTCTTCATATGATTCATATGGATTTATGTGGACCAATGAGGGTGCGAATATCTTTGGGAAGAAATATGTGTTAGTTGTGGTTGATGATTACTCTAGATTCACCGGTCAAGTTCTTAAGGACAAAGGATGAAACTCCCGATATCATCATCAAACTCATCAAACAAATGCAGTTCGACTTAACAAAACCGCCGTAATTATCGTAATGCATAATGGAACCGAGTTTGTCAACAAACAACTTAGTGAATTCTATGAAAGCGTTGGAATCACCATCAAAGAAGTGTTCCACGAACTCCTCAACGTAACGGTGTAGTTGAAAGACTAAATCGAACTCTTGTTGAAGCCGCTAGAACAATGCCGATTTACTCAAAGGTTCCAATGTTTCTCCGGTCAAGCAATTGCCACCGCATGCTACACACAAAATCGCTCCCTAATTCACACCGTATATGGAAAACTCCATATGAACTTGTCCACAACAAAAACCTAATCTCTTTCCTTCGTGTGTTTGGTGCATTGTGTTATCCAACCAATGAGGTCAAGACTTAGGCAAACTTAGGGCTAAAGTCGACATTGGAGTATTTGTAGGATATGCATCAAACAAAAGGGATACCGAATCTACAACAAAAGAACCCGAAATATCATGGAAACAATTCACGCTACGCTTGATGAGTCGACCGGTCAAATGGCTCTCGGACACTCCACCAGACCCGCACTTCAAAACAAATCCCATTGGTTCATCTCTTGTTCCAAACTCTTCTCAAGAAACTCCATATGTACCTCCATCCAAGATGATTTAAAGAAATTGTTTGATCCTATGTTTGATGAACTTTATGATCCAAGTACTAATGAGGTGTCGATTCCTACAACAGAGGCTACTCATATTCCCGTGAATGAAGGCAATCCTCGCCTCAATATCTTTAGGTCAAGAAGCACCGTCACGATCCTTCGCCTCTTCAACAAATCATCATTCTTCAAATGTACATCATGGAAATGTTTCGCTTCAATGATGAAGTTAATCCCTTTGCTACTCCTCAAGATGCTCCATTTGAAAACATATTTGCTCCTCGAATCATCATCGTAACCATCCTCTTCAGAGACATCGACTCGCCTACCTCGGCCCCTCAACAACCGCCACATGAACACCTCGTAAAATGGACTCACGATCATCCATTAGACAACATCATTGGAAATCCTCTCGTCTCAGATCAACCCGAAACAACTTGCAACCGATGCCTTATGGTGCTTCTTCAACTCCGTACTATCTAAGATCGAACCAAAAGATGTTAAACCGCCATGAATGAAGATAGTCGGTTCAATGCCATGCAAGATGAAATTCATGAGTTTGATCGACTTGATGTATGGGAGTTAGTACCGCCCCAGATCGTGCTATGATTATAGCTCTTAAATGGATCTTCAAAGTGAAACTTGATGAGCATGGTGATGTGTTGAAAACAAGGCTCGATTAGTTGCTAAAGGATACCGCCAAGAGGAGGGATTGATTTTGAAGAATCTTTTGCTCCTGCTGCTCGAATCGAGGCAATCGTAATCTTTCGGCTAATGCGCTAGTAAGAACATGGTAGTCTATCGATGGATGCGAAGACGGCATTTCGAACGGAGATCTTAAAGAAGTCGCTCACGCCACCAACCCAAGGATTTGTGAATCAAGAGCATCCTACTCACGCTTATCGTCTCAAGAAGGCTCTTTACGGTTTAAAGCAAGCTCCAAGGGCATGGTATGATACATCACAAAGTTTCTTCTATCAACCGGATTCAAAGAAAGGAGCAGCTTGATCCTACATTGTTCACCGTGAAGTCGTGCAAACATTTAACTCATGTTCAAATTTATGTTGATGATATTATTTTGCCTCGATGCACCCAATGGAATGTGATCGTTTTCAAATGAAATGAGTTCAAAGTTTCAAATGTCAATGATGGGACAAATGTCATTTTTCTTGGGATTACAAATTTCACAAAGTCCCGAGGCATTTTCATAAATCAATCTAAATATGCAATGAGATTTTAAAGAAATTTGGATTTGATTCAAGTGACCTCGTTGACACCCCCATGATTGACCGAACCAAACTTGATGAGGACCACTGTGGATCATGATTGACCAAACGAAATATCGTAGTATGATTGGATCCCCGATGTACCTCACCGCTAGTAGACCGACATCTTGTTCATTGCTTGCATGTGTGCTAGATACCGTGCTAAGCCTACTAAAAGCACCTTGAAGCGCTTAAACGGGTCTTTCGGTATTCCAAGGAACCATCAATATGGGTCTTTGCACCAAGGACACCGGTATGTCACTAACGGCCTATGCAGATGCCGATCATGCAGTTGTCAAGATACACGTCAAGTACTCGAGGTGCTCGCTTTTGGGTGATAAGCTTGTGAGTCGGTCTTCAAAGAAGCAAATGAGTACTTCTATTTCCTCTACAGAGGTGAATACATAGCCATGTCATCCTGTTGTGCTCAAATCTTATGGATGAGATCTCAATTATCCGACTATGGCTTTGTATTCAACAAAATCCTCCGCATCGTGATAATAAAAGTGCTATTGCTCTCTCATGCAACAATGTTCAACACTCAAGAGCAAAGCATATCGACATTCGACATCATTTCATCGTGGAACAAGTGGAAAAGGTGTGGTGGAACTCTATTTTGTGAGGTCTCGAATATCGCTAGTCGACATCTTCACCAAAGCTCTTCCAAGAGAACGATTTGAGTTTATTCTTCCACGCCTTGGCTTGAAAAGCCTTCAACCGAACACTCAAACGCCTTCGTGAGGAAGACGAGGAGTAAAGGTCTATCTTCATCTATTTCTTGTAAATATTTATTCGAAAACAAAATAGAAAATTATAAAACTTTCAAAATCCATAAAATATGAAAATTTCAAAAATCTTCAAAAATATTGTCATTTTTTTTGTCATGCTTTTCTCGGTTCGATACCATCTACGGTCTTGATGTTGTCATTCAAAGAATGACACGGACTTTAGATGTTGTTCGAATTTTTAAAAAAAAAAAAAAAAAAAAAAAAAAAAAAAATCAAAAATATTTTTGGGAGAAAGAGAATGAAATGGTTTATTGTCATTTTCGTGCAATAACCCGGTTTTAAAAGAAAGAACAGAGCCATGTTTTACCATGTTTTCAAATTCCATGCTCGATTCTATAAACATTTATCTCATTGAAAACTAAATGCTTTGAAAAATAACTCGGTCTCTATTTTTGATAATCATCGTGACTTATTTGTCAAAATATCTATCTCTCAATCAACAACCTATGTCATTGATTGAGGGGAGAATGATTTCAATTAAATTAAAAAGTTATTTGGCATTAAATTGTTTTCAAAAGATGTACATGCATGTTTTATCAATGGAGTTTAAAGTCTTAAAATCCGATCCGTATCGCTTAAAACGCTTTCATAATCACGTCACAATTCTCCTCAAAAGCTTTCAAAATAAATTTAATCTATAAGAGATCACAAATCTCAAATGATTTGATAATTGTGATCGGGGGAGAATGTGTGATTTAAATTGGATTTAAACTGATTATTCGGTAAATGGTTTTATAAGGATGTACATGTCGTCCTTCCCACATGTGACAAACGATTTCAATTTTTTCAATGCACATGTTGAGGGGAGCATCTATCTTAAACCTATGATTTGTAACGTGATCATTTATCTCATGTGCAGTTCCCTCTAGTATGTGCAAAACTCTTTTCAAACCTCGAGGCACATATTGAGGGGAGCAAATTTATGGAAACCTCATCCTTCCCGAAAATGCTTTATCTACTTGATTTGATCAAGGAAGTGATGGTGATATCTTTAGAAAATGGTAATCAAAGAAGTAATTTCTTCCTCTTGCCTCCATGTGCAAAACGATTTCAAACATTTGATGCACATGTTGAGGGGGAGCACTTTTTCTAAAAATATCAAAAACAATGTCAGGTACAAAATGCTTTGATAATATATCATAAGTATCTGAATTGATTTTCAAATGGTTTTCAATTGGTTCCAACGGCAGATGAACAAATACCAAATAGACCGACCAACTTTACTTTATGTACGGTGATATAAGGATGATAAGGTTAGGTTTTTGTTCCCAAGATCCGCCAGAGCCGGAGGGATCTACCCAGGGACAATCCACTAGATAGTGTAGAGTCCTTAGGTATATTGAAAAAAGGAGAAATGTGAGATACGGGAAGAGTGCGATCGAGACCGAGCTAGTATCGAATAAACCCAACAAGGTTCTAGTTATGAAGTCTCGTAAGCATCAAGGGGTTGAAGAATTAAAAGAATTGAATGAGAAAAGGGTGAAAACAAATAGCCCTCCATTTATTCAACCTTAGGCGTAAACCGGTTCAATTCATATGCTACCGATGGTAACATCGGTATTGAAGACAAAGACGTCATGGACCCAAAGGACGACCGCACTTCAACTTTCCAAACCACTCAAGTTCCTCTTAAAAGGACTTGTTTCATTCTCACGGGAACCGACATTATCTATCGACTTTCTCTTAGAGATTGTTGATATTGAAGAAGGAGACCCTCTCCTAGTCTCCGAGACAGATCCAAATATGCACAAATTGAGTCTAGAGCCACGAGATCATCAATAAATCTCATTAGGACACTTTCAATGAAGACTCTCTTTCACACAATGTGGAAAGAGAGATTATATCTTGAGTCCCACGATTATCCTTGTGGTATTGCCGTAACATCCGAGTGATGTGTTATCATATTCACAATGAAGATGGAAAGCCTTCGAGCCATCATCAAACAAGCTCCCGGTAGGTGGCATGTGAGATCTATTATATAGATCAACCATGTGACAACCGAATGAAACAATGGGGCGATTCAATCTCTTGAATCAATCCCGTTCGTGATATGGATTGACGGATACCTTTGAAAACCGGTCTTTGTGCTTAACAACTCTTTTCTTTAGCACATCGACCGTACTCATTTTTCAAACCAAAAGGTGTTTTTATGATTGATAATTGATTTTCAATAAAACCTTCGTTGTATTGCAAAACAATTTCTATTGAGCAATACACGATTGTTTTTCAAATCTCTTTTCATCAATCGCTGGACTTAAAATTACCGGTTCACTCACTCCGTGTTGTCTTCTTTGAGACGTTCCGGTTTGAGAACAAATAGAGCAAACGCGAAACCCCGTCAAGGAAATTCTTCGAATTATACCGATCACAGCAAGATTTGTATCGATCAACGGGAACCGTGGTCGTGTACCTCAATTCAACGAAGTGATCAAAGACACTTTCGTGCGATTTATTGCTAATCGTTGTATGCGTGTACGCCCGACGCTTGCAAATGATCGTAATGAAGCGGTCAATCCATAGCCGCATGCTCACTTAACACATTCAACTCAAAAGAAATCATGATTAGTGCATCAATGACTCGATATTTTCACTCCATGCTTCGCTACGCCGCCAATATCATGAATCAACTAAAGCTTCCGCAACTCGATGAGAAGATATCATGATCCGTAATGTGAGCATGTCGGTCCCAAAGTCACAACACACCACAATGGATGTCTCGTAGATTCTTGATATCCGATGATCTCAAAAGTGGCTCATATTTATTATCACGTGGATCAAGAAAAGACCTCCACCGAGTAACCAAACATGCAATGTGAAGAATCAATGACTACGAGCTTAGAAGCAAAGCACTACATCAAGAATGCAAGATCAATTTTTAATGTAATATCTATTTGTATTCAATGTAATTTTGGTACATGATTGAGGTGACCTCCTTGGGGAGATTGTTAGGAATTAGAAATTCCAAGTATTAAAGAGTCGGTCACCTCAAGTATATGTAATCGTTAGAAAGCTCGTAGTCGTAGTTCTTTTAAGTTAAGTAGTATTTAGTTAAGTAACACCGTGGAGGACTGACGGGTCTTTACCCATCAGATGCCCGATCCACACCGATGTGTGGCGATTTATGTAAGACTATAAATACTCTCTACCTTCCAAGGTAGAGAGTTGGAGCTCATAATAATATCTTTCACTTTCTCTCACTAAGTTCCCTAAACCTCTAACTTTCTCTCTAGAATTCCATTTATACGCCACTTTGTGTTATGGTTTGATGTGTATGTGAAAACTTATATCGTGACAACAGAATCGTTGGATCGTTTTTATGTGATTTGATGTGATAATATGAGATTTGAAAATATGAGACGTTATGAGATTTGAATTTCAAGAGGTTTGTGATCATGAGATTTGGATATGATGAGATCTGTGATAATTAGATTTGATAATGAGACTTGTTGATGCGATTTGCGACTCATTGAGATTTGAATAATGTGAGATGTGTTTATGAGATTTGTTGATGTGAGTGATTGTGTTTCATCAAGTGGTCACAGCTATTGCCGATAGACTTCGTGATTGATGTGTTTACCAAAGGATTTGTTGGATGAGAAGTAATCAACAATTCTCATGGGTTACTCGATGCTACAACATGTCTATGATACTTCACAGTCTAAGCAAAATCCTTAAAAATCCTCATTCATGATCTTTCAAGATGTTTGCTTATGACAAGAACTTCTCGTGCTAATGGTCGTACACGTTATGATGCTTCCAAAAGTTCGAAACCATCATGGGGGAGAAACGTGTACTTTGGTAGTTTATACTACTCGACTTAGTATGGTTTGTGAAGCTGTCTACATATGGGTAAAGAACTGTTAATGATGTTGTTGATGTTGGATAATGAACCGTTGATAAACCGCTGCATGTTCCCCTAAAACAAATTCACCGAAACCAAAGTTGTCATAACACATTCAAGCTGACATTGTTTACGGTTTAATCTTGGTTTTGTAAAATCCCGCGAAAGAATCTATTTCTCTTTTTAAATCATAGATTTGTAAAATCCCGTGACGATGGAAACATCCTAGTATTAGTAAAGTGCATTTTCGGATCTATCTTACGGTTTATTCTTGGTTTTGTAAAATCTCGCGAAGAAACTATTTCTCGGTTTAAACCATAGAATTGTAAAATCCGTAATGATGGAACCATCACGGAGAAAGGAAAGTGTATTTCGGGATCTTATCTGATGCTGGTGCTACGGTTTCTTCTTCGAAGAAGGGATTAAGGGTGTACTTCATGAATTGGGTGATTGTTTTCTTGGCAGTTTGGTTATTTCAAAGTTTTGCGGGGTTATGTGCTTTTAACCATGGTCGGGATGAAAACCATTATCATAGTTCACTTAAAATGACAAAGGAGGCTAGATTGAGCTTTTAACCAAAAGATGTGACAACGACGTTAATTCACTATTATTTATTTGAGGTTGTAGTGAAATATCACGGGTGAGTGTACTTAGTATCTGAAGGTATCAGGGATGGTTGGATGAAGATTCTTCAAGATCCTTGTTCGAGTTATTATCAAAAATGAAGACTTGGAAATCTAGTTATTGTTGGGTGACTTTTTCCTTTTCTTTTACCACTTGGGGGAATTGGGCTCTTACCACCACAAAATAACTATCACTTTAAGGAGTTATGTTGTAGTGCTCGATGTCACATTCAATTGTGGATTTTCATGAGGTGATGTACGTCTTATACTTGATGGTTGGTTGGATGAAGAGTATAGAGTAATTAGAGATTCAATGGAGGATGAACTCTCGGCACCGCTATTAGTTACATATGTGCAAGTTTAAGTCACGAGTTCAAAGTTAGTTTACTTGAGGTCAAATTCATCATATTGGGTTTCTCCATCACCGTCACGACAAAGAGCCTCCTGAATGATAATGGGGTTGATTACAAGTTTGCCAAGAGTAGATGAAAAGAGAGAGATTATGACATTTGAATACTTCAGTTCAAACCTCGTTCTCTAAAGAAAAGAAATGTGTATGCTTCAGTGCGCATTATCTTCGGAAGAAGAGAAATCTTCTCATTAATGCCCATTCTCGTCAACATGCTTCATACTTTTTCCACGCGCTTTCAGTTATCAAGTGAACCGGACTACCAATGATTGTTCTCTTATTCCACTTGCTCGATTATAATGACGATGGCGACATCCTTTGCTACCTTTGAGGGGGAGAGGTGTGAATAGACTACATTTGGATGATTTTCACTTGTTTAATCAAGAATGGCATCTCCGTATGCAATTCTTGAGGGGGAGAAGAAGTATGATAATTCTACATGTTGAGTTATATTTGAGAATGTAGGATCTTGGTTTGTTAAACAAGAGGTGTGGCGGCTAGGTTAAGAGTTTAGAGAGAGAAAGTGAGAGAGAATGGGAGCCTTTCTAGAGAGAGAAAGTAACAAAGGAAGCAAGATTAGATTAAATGAAAGGTCCAACCCTCTACCTTGGGAGGTAGAGGGTATTTATAGTTACAAACTACACGTCCTCCTTCGGACTGTGGATCAGGCATACAGTGGGTAAAGACCCGTCCTTCCTCCACGGTGTTGCACTAAGCTAATAACTAACCTAATAGACAATAAATAACGATATGTCTACGAGCTAACTAGTGCTAGACTATAGTTGAGGTGACCGACACTTTACTATGGAATTTCCAATTCCTAACAATCTCCCCCTAAGGGAGGTCACCCCATGATTTATATTTTGAGTCCTAGCATTCATATTTGTCTTTAGTTCTGAGCTCGTAAACTTCAATTCTTCAAGTTCCGCAATCTTTGTGCTTTAGTAGCGATTCTTCAAAGTCCGCATACTTTGTACTTTAAGTGGAGGTCTTTGAACGATCCACATCATGATGATCTTGAGCTTTCATTGAGATCATCGACCATAAATCTCGGATCACCCATTGTTGTGTTGCCATCATGTGAAGTTGTGACTTTCGGACCGACATGCTCACACTTTACGGATCATGACATCTTTTCATCGAGTAGCGGAAGCTTTCTTTGGTTCATGATATTTGCGGCAGTAGCGAAGCATAGTATAAAAATATCGAGCCGGGATATGTAGATAAGCACTTGTCATGATTTCTTTAATTAAGTGTGGATCTTTGTAAGCATGCGGCTTTGGATTGACTCCTCAATTACGATCACCGCAACCGTCCAAATGTACCGCAAACAACAGTTAGCAATAAAACACACGAAAGTGTCTTTGACCACTTTTGTTGAATTGAGGTACACGCCCACGGTTCCCGTTGATCGCATTACAAGTCTTGCTGTGATCGCTAGAATTTCAAGAATCTCCTTGACGAGGTTTCGCACTAGATCAAGCCGTTCTCAAACCGAACGTCTCAAAGAAGACAACACGGAGTGAGTGAACCAAATAATTAAGATTCACCGATTGATGAAAATGATTTGAAAACAATCGTATTGCTTAATAGAAAGTGTTTTGCACTACAACGAAGGTTTTATGGAAAATCAATTATCAATCATGAATACCCTTTAATTTTGAAACATTAATACACAGTAGATGTGCTATGGAAAAGAACCTTTAAGCACAATGACCGGTTTTTCAAAGGTATCAGTCAATTCATTTCCTGGACCAAGGTTGATTCAAGAATGAATCACCCCATCGTTTCTATCCAGTTGTCACAAGCTTGATCTTTTGCAAGATCTCACATGTCACCCACCAATAGCTTGTTTGATGTTGGCTCTAGAAGGATTTCCATCTTCATCGTGAATATTTTAACATATCACTCGGATGTTCGCAATACCACAAGGATAATGCGAAGGACTCTTAATATATTCTTACTTTCCACATTGTGTGAAACAAAGAAGTCTTCATTAATTTAGTGTCCTAACGAGATATTGTGGATGATCTCTTGGCTCTAGACTCAATTGTGCACATTTTGGTTCCTATGTTGGGAGACTAGGGAGAGGTCTCCTTCTTCAATATCAACAATCTCTAAGAGAAAGTCGATAGATAATGTCGGTTCCCGTGAGAATGAAACAAGCCCTTTTAAGAGGAACTTGAGTAGCTTGGGAAGTTTAGTGCGGTGCATCATTGGGTCCATGATGTCTTGTCTTGATGCAGTGTTACCTTAGTAAACACCAAGAGTATATGTATTGAACCCGGTTTACGCCTAAGGTTGAATTATTGGAGGCTATTTCTTTTCACCCTTTTCACATTCAATTCTTTTCATTCTTCAACCCTTCATTGCTTACCGAGACTTCATAGCTAGAACCTTGTTGGGTTTATTCCAAGATTAGCTCAGTCTCAATCCGCACTCTTCCCATATCTCATTTTTCTCCTTTTTTCAATATACCTAAGGACTCTACACTATATAGTGGATTGTCCCTGGGTAGATCCCTCCGGTTCTGACGGATCGTGGGAACTAATACCTAACCTCACCATCCTTATAACTCCATACATAAAGTACAATGGTCGGTCTTTTGGTACAATTCATTCTTCCTTGAAACCAATTGAAAAATCATTTGAAAAAACAATCAAGGTACTTGTGATACGAGATCAAAGCATTTTGTACCTTAATAGTTTTGATCATTTAGAAAACCTCCCCCTCAACATGTGCATATGATTTATAAATTGTTTAGCACAAGGAGGTAAGAGGACTTTGAAATATTTTCTTTGATCACAATTTTCATACGAAAAAGCCATTTGAATTTCTTTTGGTAAATTCTCCCCCTCAATATGTGCATAGGATAAGAGAAACCATTTTAACACATAGAGGCAAGAGTTCATTTGAAGCGCATCCACGAACACAAAATCCATTAAATAAACCATTCGCTCCCCCTCAATATGTGCTTCAAGATTCGAAAGCGTTTAGCACATATTAGAGAGAACTTGCACTTTGAATCAAATCGATCATCATTTATCAAATTTCATATTAAATCACAAATTCTCCCCCGATCAAAAATATCAAACCCATTGAGATTTTGGATCCCAAGTGATTTAATAAGGTTTAGAAAAACATGGGAGAAAATGTGCCTGATTTAAAAACTCATCTTGTTTTTGGATAAATCCTCTTCCTCAACATGTGCATTGTATATTTGAAGTCGTTTGGCACATGGAGGCAGGAGTGCCTATAAAGGACTAAAACCAATTCCATTTAAACAGATAAGATATTTAAATTACTATCTCTCCCCCGATCAAAAATTTCAAACCATTTGAGATTTGTGATCCCAAAAGATTTAAATCACTTAGATAATTTTAGGGGAAAGACGTGGCAAGATTTAATTTTTGAAATTGACTGAGATGGACCAACTCTAGACATTAAAGATTGTTAGTGTCAGGTATGATAGTTTTTAAACGATCTTTAAGTAAAATAAAACAATTTCACAATCAAACAAGAACAGAAAAAATTTCATTTTGTAAGATCTTTGAGTTTTAAAGAAAATCATACCATGACATAACATTAAATCTTTAGATCACCACATTTTAACGTACACACGGACTCTTTTGAAGATATATTGTTTGAAAATACTTTAAATAAAATCACTCTCCCCCTCAATCGATGACCGAAGTCGTTGATTGAGTGACTTAGGTTTTGAAAAAAATTAAAGTTCGGTGATTTTCAAAATTAAGTTCAATTTATTTTCAAAACAATATTATTCCATTTTCAAAACAGTTTTAATTAAAATATTTCAAAATTGTTTAAAAATGGTATCCTGCATAAAGATACGTTAGGTGGTTGAGAAGCTTATGTTGTTCTTTGTAGGGCTTGGAAGAAAACCGTCTGCGATGCGGTGAGACTTCTTACGTTGCATTTTAATGCGAATCGAGGTCAAATTAAGCTCCGTTTCTTCAATCACTTAGAAGAAAACCATCGCTCATGCGGTGAGACCTCTTACGTTGCATTTTTCATGCCAACACTCCATAGAAGTCCAATTAAGCTCCGTTTATTCATTTGTCAACCCAAGAAATAGTTACCATTTCCTTTCGGCATCCAATCATCATCAGTTGTGGGATCCGGATCGGGAACATTCTTATATACCAAAAATACCTGCATACATTAGTGAACACACATACAGATATATGGTGGTCGACAACACCCAAACAGCAATCGACTAATTAAAGTCAATCCAACATATCAATCAGATCATAAAAGGCATGGGAATAATGTGTTCCTCAAACTCTAATCATCTAATCCTAACAAACTTATCCTAGGCACCTAGTCCTTCAACGTAGGTTAACAACATTTTTAATTAAGTATATTAGGATAATTAAGAAAGCCCGTTAGATGATGTAGATTTGAAAACATTCTCCCCCTCAATCAATGACTTATTTTTCTGAAAAGTTTAAAAGCGCTGAAGTCATTGATTGAGTTTTCAATTTTATAAAAACTCTAAATCTGATTGTTTTTATAGCAACTCATTTTCCACCATTTTGTAAAACACCAAATATTTTTCTGTATAATTTTAGACGGAAAAACATTTGTGTAGGAACAGCAGTCCTTCGACATACTTTCCTCAAATTGTTTTAGGATAAGTGCACAAATTTTTTTTTTAAATTGGTTTAGCGCAGCATTTTCCTTTCTTGAAGAACGGGTTGCTATCTGAAATAATAGCAAACCATGGTTTAAGCACGGGTTACAGTCTGAAGTAACTGTAAGCCATAGTTTATGACATGTTTTGAAAAGAATATTTACACCTCCTGCTCGAACTTCATCTATGGTCCCGTGCCATTATTGAATGACATTTCTAAGACCGTAGATGTTATCGATACGAAGACATGTCTAGAATAAAACATATTTTGGTATTTTCAAATTTTCGATTTTTATGGGTTTTGAAGGTTTTATATTTTTCTATTTTCTTTTCTTGGTTTTAAATTTTTGTATTTTGTTTTTCTGATAAATATATACAAAGATAGAGTAGATGATATAGTATAAGAAGATGATGATACGAGTACCGGATAAGGATATCGAACGACCCGTTGTAGAAGATAGAAGTCATCATCTCTTAAACATTCACCACCAAAGCTTCCAAGGGCTCTTGAATAGAAAGAAGTTGAACCAACTGAAAGTGAGACTTTGACGACTTCCCCAAACCAAAAATCCATTAGATGAGCGATTGAAGCTCTATTTCAAGCTTGCCTTAGCCAGTGCAGAGAAGCACACCATTATCATAAAACCAGCTGCTCCTTTTAAGACGATAATCGAGATTCTTCGTCGGGTTATATCATCCAATAGAAGAAACGAGACCGTATCATCCCACACATAAAACAATCTTCTCATATTTCTTTTCAATCAAGTCGAAGCAATGCATCCCCAACGAGTTGTCAAGACACCACTTCCCACGTGGTTGAATTGATGCGCCGGTCTCTTAGACTAGAGCTCACGAACCCGAATACACATACCAAGACAAAGAAACTTATACCATCAAGTGGCGATTAAGTCCAATAGCCAAAGAATAAAAGTGCTTAATCAAAGAATAACCTCGATGTATACTTTTCTCTCCCCAAAGAAAGTGTATGAAGCTCAAGAACCCGAAGTACCGAATGCCCAAAGAGAGAATAACCGATAACATTGAAGAAGCGGGCGAATCATCGATTATCTCTCGGATGACAATCTCTGCGGATGTCCACTTGAATAAGTGATTATATCTCGAATCACCGATTAAGCCCTCAAGTAAAACAGTGAGCATCCCTAATGTACACAATCTCTCTCCCCGATGATTGTGATAACATCAAAATCATCACACACTTGTGTACCTCTTTTATCATCGAAACTAACTCTTACATCTCTTCCCCACGTAGTTGGAATAAGAACACTAAACGCCTTGATGAGTAACCCTTGAGTTTCTCTGCGGTCATGACATATGTCTTCCCGAGATATCTTCAATCATTTAGAAGAATTAATTTCATCAAGTTTACTCGCCATGAGTCAAACCTTGAGTTTCTCTCGATAATAACATTTGTCTTCCGGGATATCTTCAATTACTTAGAAGTATTAAGTTCATCAATGTTTACTCGCGTTTAGATGCGTGTCTCCTTCCCCTTGTCGGTTTTGACACTTGAATCGGCAACATATTATCGATCCAAATACTTGAAATTTGTTGAGAAGAACATCATTAGCTCGGATAAATCTTGTGAGAATCAACTTGTCAAGCGTAATGTGAGCAAGTCTAATTGGGGATTAAATCGACATTTCACCCTCCCCAATTAGTGCTCTCCTAAACCGACAATGCCGAATATGAAGAAGTCTTTGGAAAATCAAATGCAACTCGTCTTTAGTCTTCTAACATGCAGCAGAAAATGTAAAACAGACTGTAGACTCGACCTTCTTCAAGATTGTTCAGTTGGGGAATAGATAGTTAACATCTTCATCTCACCAAATGCGTTCCAATTACCTCATATGTAGCAAATCTCCTTAACTAAAATCCCTCCCAATCAAACAAGAACAGAAAGATGTTCATAAAGGAAATCAACCCCGCAACTGGAAGCACTTTGTCGTTAAACTCATCAGCACGTGAGAAGATGTCAACTACCGACTCTTAGAAGAAACTCCATGTGAAGATGACCCGATAAGAAGAAGCTTGGTTCTTACATGAGTTTGGAGCCGTATGACCATTTGTTCTCAGATGTCTATCAACATGCAGTAGTTTCACACTTCTTCTCCCCCTGAAGAATTGCATACGACGTTTTCATTCTTGACTAAAAAAGTGAACTCATCCATGTGTAGTCTATTTCACTTCTCCCCATAAAATTGCATATGATGTCGCCATCGCCATTTTAATTGAGCTAGTGAAAATAGAAAACCATCAACGGTAAGTAGATCACCATTGAGAAAAAATATGAGAAGAAGATCCACTTGATGACTGAGCGCGCATGGAAAAAGCATGAAGCATGTTGGTGAGAATGGTCATAATAAGAAGATTTCTCTTCTTCCGAAGATAATGCGCACTGAAGCGTACACATTTCTTTTCTTTAGGGAACGAGGCTTGAACTGTTGTGTTCAAACGTCATTGCCGATTGAATATCAATGTTGAGTAACTTGAACCCATGAGTTATGAGAGATCAATCCTTTTGTTATCCATACTTTAAGCCAGTCCATGTATTGAAGGATCGAAGTATCTGCAACATAGTAAGGACTACCTGCACTAATATTACAAACTTGATTGCATATATTTTGGTTAGTGACATCAGTATCCAAACCCTTTGGGGTTTCACGGTCAACATTGAGATTGCCATCGGTAAACATCTTTCCGGTAGGAATCCACTTAAGTCCAGCATTCTTAAACATTCTACCAGAAGGTACCCACTTATGGCAAGGTCTAGGATTGTTAAGCTTCTTATGCACAGTGTAAGACTTATCGATATTCCTAGACTCCAAAGATTTAGCAGTTGGTATCCATCTAGGTGAAGATTTAGGTATGTTTTGCTTCTTATGCATCAAGACGACTTCTTGAAAGTTCTAGACTTAACGTAGAACCTTTGCATGAGCATTTACATTATTCGAGGATTTTGTGAAACAATTATCATGATTTGCATTAAAGATACATTTCGGACACTTGAGCAAACGACTTGTTTGGATTCGAGAAAAGATCTAGGTTTCTTAGAGTGATCTCGCTATAGGAATAGCTTTAATCGAAACGCAACTACTCTTAGATCCAAGCCAATCCCTAGTTTTAAGTTTAGTGTTCCTAGGTAATGGTTTAGAACTACTAGCAAAGCCTTGAAATCTTAAAGAATTTATCACCCTAGGTCTTGCACCTAAAATTCCGTCTTTTCGAATCATGCCTTCTTTCTAGCTATTTCTAGATAAGAGTTCTTATACAAGTCATTCATAGCATTTTCCAAGGCGGTAAGGTGAAGTGATTGGTTTTGTCAAAACTTGTTTCGCATCAACTTGGGAGGCAAACCGCGTTTTGAAAATTTTGGTCGCTCGGATCTAAACGCATTCGGTTGTCTAATTCTTGGTTTCCCAAGATTGATGGTTTTGCAAACTTAGTGTTCACACTATTCCTGTTGTTTTTCGAGCTCATTTTTAAGGCAACAATAGTGAAACTCTTTTCCGAAGTTGAGCTTTGAGATCATCAATTTTGCTATCAAAGAGCTTGTTTGTTCTATTGACTTAGTTCTAGCTTCTTTGATGATTCACTTAGTTCTATGTGATGCTTTCTCAAAGACTCATTTTCCTTTAGTAATTTGGCCACACAAACCGCTAATTCATCATTTCTCATTTGAATATCATCAATAGAATTAACATCGAAATTACTTGTAACCAAATTACTTTTCACATGTATATTAGAAATATGTTTCTTCAAATTGTTGATAGTTGAGTCTTTGTCTTGGTGAGCTTTCAAAGTGTTAATTTCAAAAGTTCACGGATTTCGTGAAGTTCGGATTTTACATGGTTTGTTAAGTTGAAAGCTTTCTTCTTTACTCTGATTGCAATTTCAAGTGAAATGCAATGTTTTTCAAGTTTTGAGAATTTGTTTGAAAGTTCATCAAAAGCCTTTTTATCAACCATATCATTTGTTTTGAAATTATTAGACTCGGCCTCAACCAAGGAACATTTATCGAATCATGTTCAAAGATTAAGATCGAATGTTTAAGTACATTAGCGGATGCACTATGTTGAGCAGTTAAGGTACCTCATCAAATGACACTGTTCATTTATCGATTCGATATCTGCATCCACATCATGTGTAACAAGAGTCACCGGACCGCAGATCGTGTCAAGCTTATCTATCTCGAGCCTCTGTATTCAAGTGTCAATCGATCCATCATCCGGTGCTTTACCCGACTCATCATAATTTGTTTTCTCGACATTACGTATTCAAGAACACCCGATTCTTCAACATATACATTACCCAACTTATCACAACTATCTCTCAATCGCCTCGGACACTCATCCACCTTTTTATCTGTCTCGAGTAACTTCCTCAATATACTTCTCCACATTATCCATGAGATGGATGAGTGTCTCTATGAACACGCTAATTTCCATTCCAAAGTGTCTCTTGAAAGATATTTCATTCATGTCTTGATCATAGTCGATGTGAATTCCTTCTAATGAATGAATGAAAATGTTTGTAGATCACTTGAAGTGCAACAC
Source organism: Chrysanthemum lavandulifolium (assembly GCA_022545495.1). Lineage (NCBI taxonomy): Eukaryota > Viridiplantae > Streptophyta > Magnoliopsida > Asterales > Asteraceae > Chrysanthemum > Chrysanthemum lavandulifolium. Next base: position 123,020,229 of record CM040239.1, read on the forward strand.
GAGAACTATCCTTTTGAACCTTCTCTTTATCAAGTTGTAGCTCCAATTTCTCGAGGTTTAACAACAAAGTTCCTTAATGTGGATAAGTCCCGACGGAAGAGGGCAATACATGTTCGCTCCATTGTTATGTGTAGAAGTAACATGAGGTGAGAGTGAAGTTGTCGATAAGGTTCAATGCAACTTTCCTTACCCATTGCAATAGCATTCTGTAATCTTGACTGGTGCATTTCTCTCTCTTTGGATTCTACACACGGAGATCTCACATCCTCATTGATTGATTCCATCATCTTTAACCGTTCAGTATAGTTAATATTCTCATGGTTATCCACAGCATCATACAGTTTGAGTACTTCTGAAATCACTAAATCAGGAGTGTAAGACATGATGTTGTTGTGTACACGGGATTTTACAAGTCTATGATTTAAACCGAGAAATAGAATCTTTCGCGGGATTTTACTAAAATCAAGACCAAACCTTAAGAGAGTGAGAAGTAGAATGTAGTAAAGGAACTAGAAGATGATAAGGAAGTGAAGATAAATTGGTGTTATGGTAGAGTTTGAGATATTCCCTAATTCTTTATATATACCCCCTGTTCCGCGGTGAGTTCGCTGGGGGGATTTTTCGGAAAATTAGGGTATGAAAACAAGGGATTTTTGTAGACGAGAGAAACTTGTTGAAGAAGTATGCTTAAGCGTAGAAACCAGCCTTAGGCGTAAACACCAAACCTTATCGTGAGCGGCAACTTTACGCGTAGAAACTTATGCGTGAAAACAACGTTATGCGAGGAACTTATGCGTAGATGAGAGCTTCGCAGAGCAATGTTTACGCGTAACTTACAACTTACTTAGTAGACACAAGCTTACGCGTAGGGTATTTAGGGTAAAAGGCTTAAGTTTATCGTAAACCAAAGCTTAGGCGTAAGAACCTTATGCGTAAGTTTCCTTAGGCGTAAGACAAGCTTATGCGTGAAAAAAAGATTATGCGTAAGAATTGTTACGCGTAAGTTTTATGCTTATGCGTAAAATTAGGTTTTACCTAAAGCGATCTCTTACACTTCACGATTACGAGATATCCAAAGTCGAAGTGTTTTCGTGCTTATCCAAGCAAGAATAACACCGGTAATCACCGAAAACGAAGATCAAGTGAAAACACCTTACGCGTAGGATTAGGGTTTGATACGCGTGAAAATCTGATTTTGCCAAACACGTTTTATGATCAAAACCTTTAACAAAACTTGATTATTATGATGAAACAACCTTAAAACACCAAAATAACAAAGCTTGAGGATCAAAACCACCTTTCTCTCTTACGCGTGAGGTTCGTACACACGTATCCAAACACTCTTAAAAAAAAACTCGTAAAGTTCGAAACTTTTTGCAAGAAACTGAAAGTTTAACACTCAATAAATCTTAACCCACAAGAATCTTGGATTAAAAAGTAAAAAATTTAAAGCTTTAATGATACAAAAGTACCGTATACGAGACTACCACATTACGCGTAACAACTAAGCCTTAACCCACGAATAACAATCAAACCAAGAACATGAGAGATGGATGATTAAACCTTGGCTCTTGATACCATTTGTAGGATCTTGGTTTGTTAAACAAGAAGTCTGTGCGGCTAGGTTAAGAGTTTAGAGAGAAAGTGGGAGAGAATGGGAGCCTTTCTAGAGAGAAAGTAACAAAGGAAGAAAGATTAGATTAAATGAAGGTCCAACCTCTACCTTGGGAGGTAGAGGTATTTATAGTTACAAACTACACGTCCTCCTTCGGACTGTGGATCAGGCATACAGTGGGTAAAGACCCGTCTTTCCTCCACGGTGTTGCACTAAGCTAATAACTAACCTAATAGACAATAAATAACGATATGTCTACGAGCTAACTAGTGCTAGACTATAGTTGAGGTGACCGACACTTTACTATGGAATTTCCAATTCCTAACAGAGAATATATGGTCATACGGCTCTTAACTCATGTAAGAACCGAGCTTCTTCTTATCGTGTCATCTTTACATGGAGTTTCTTCCGAGAGCCGTTGGTTGACATCTTCTCACGGGTGATATGATTATTGACAAAGTGCTTCTAGTTGTGGGGTGATTCCTTGATGAACATCTTTCATTCTTGTTTGATTGGGAGGATTTGAGTTAAGGAGATTTGCTATATATAAGTTAACGAGAATGCATTTGTTGAGAAGAAAATATTAACTTTCTATTCCCCAAACGGACAATCTTGAAGATGGTCGAGTCTGATCTGTTCTACATTCTCGCTACATGTTAGAAGACTAAAGACGAGTTGCATTTGATTATCTAAAGTCTTCTTCTTAATCTGGGCATTTATCAAACATATTGTCGGTTTGGGAGAGCACCAATTGGGGAGAGTGAAAAGTCATATTTAATCCCCAATTAGACTTGCTCACATTCTACTTGACAAGTTGATTCTCACAAGTATTCAAGTGTTCTTCTCAATAGATTTCAAGTATATGGGCGTATAATGAGTGGTCGATTCGAGGTATCAAAACCGCAAGGGGAAGGAGACACACATCTAAACGCGAGTAATCTTGATGAACTTAATACTTCTAAGTGATTGAAGATATCTCGGAAGACAAATGTCATTACCGAGAGAACTCAAGGTTTGACTCATGGCGTTTAGTGCTCTTATTCCAACTCGTGGGGAAGAGATGTAAGAGACAATTTCGAAGATAAAAGAGGCACACAAGTGTGGGGAATTTGGGTACTTTGGGTTCTTGAGCTTCATACACAATCATCGTGAAAGATAAATGTGCATTGGGTGGTGCTATCATTTATTCTTTGGAACTCTATTTGTGTACTCGGCTCTTGAGCTCTATTCTAAGAGACGGCTGCATCAATTCAACGACTCGGGAAGTGGTTTCTTGACACCTTTTGGAATGGATTGCTTCGACTTCAAATGGAATGAAAATCGAGAAGAGTTATTTATGTGTGGGATGATTCTTTGTCGTTCTACTTGATGATATATCCTCGAACGGAGAATCTCGATTATCGTTCTTAAAAGGAGCAATGAATTTATGATAATGGTGTGCTCCTCTGCACACCGGCTAAGGCAAGCTTGAAATAGAGCTTGAATCGCTTCATTTAATGGATTTTCGGTTTGGGGAAGCTACCAAAGATTCTCTTCTTAAAGGCTCATGTTCGACTATTCGGAGCCTCTAAGCTTTGGTGGTGAAAGTTTAAGAAATGATGGTCTCTATCTTCTACAACGATGTCGAATGATATCCTTATCTCAGATCAGATCATCATCTTCTTAAACTATATCATCTACTCTATCCAAAATATTTATCAAAAACCAAAATAGAAAATAGAAAACCAATGATAAGGTTTTAAAATGTACCTTTTGAGGGTTCGTTTAAGCCCTTATTTGATCACTTTGTATCCGTTATTACTTAATATCGCCTTTTCACTTTTAGGTATCTTGAAGGCAAAATGTCGGAATGACACTTATTCGGACGAAAAGGCGCGAATATACGAAGAAAATGGCCAAAGTCAAGAATCGAGACACTCGGTCATTGAACCGAAGGGGCGGCGTCAGTCTTATCTGCGACGCCGTCGGACAACTTTGTGACTCGGTAGTCAAATTGCTTATTTACAAGTGACGCTTGTGTTTTAAAAGAGTAGGCGTCGAACTCGACGCCTAGATTTGATCCGACGACGTCCGAGATCAAGGGGCGTCACAAGCATAAGGTGACGCCGTCGCAAGACTAACGTGGCCAAGACGAAACCCTAATGACGGCGACCGACGGCCACAAATCAAAGGTGACGATGAGTGTCTAAATACTCATCATTTTTGTACAATATAAACCGCAAAATCATCTCGAAAACACTCAAAATGCATCAAAATGATAAAATATCACAAATCGTGTTTTATGTGTTTTAAATGCAAAATATCAAAATCGATGAAAACGATCAAATTTGCAAAATGGCGCTTTAGTCCCCAAGTTTCAAAAGTTGTCAAAATAGTCCCCGTATATCTAAATAAAATAAAATGTCATTTAAGGTCCATGGGATTCAAAAGTTGTCAAAACAAACCTTTGAAATATAAAATTTGCAAAACTACAACTTTGGTCCCTCAAGTTTGAAAAATGTCAAAATGGCCCTTGGAAATTGGAAAATGGCAAATTTGGTCCTTGTACTTTTAGAACTTGTCACTTTTAGCCCTTGGAGCATCTTTGCAAATTGGCAGCAATGGTCCTTGTATTTTCAGAAAATTGCAAATAGGTCCTTGTGTATTATTACCCTTTACACCATTTGGCCTTGTCACAACCTTTGGACCCCCTGCCTTTTCCTGTGACCCCTGCCTAATTTGAACCCCTTCCTTTTAATAATCTTTCCCACCAACACTGGTCAAACAAAAACCACTTGCCCGCCTTTTTTTCCTCCTTCATCCCAATCTACACCTCGCACTCAAGCCACCATTCATCCCCCTCCTCACCTCCACTTTTTATGTCCCCCACTTCCAACTAACCTCCAAACTTCATTTAATGCATCTTTCCCCCCCTCACTCAACCTCTCCAGCTGGTACTCCAATTTTGGCGCCAAAACAGATTCAAGGGCCAAGATCAGTTTTATCAATCTAATGGTCAAGAATATAGGTGGGAACTGCTCAGAAAGAGAGAAAAAGAAAAGTTGGGTATAAAAGAGCAAGGGAATGCAAGAGGAAGAGTAGTAGTTAGTTTTTACTTTTCCTTGTATGTCGTTTTCTTTTAGTTAACTTAATTAGTAATCTAAAATGTAATTTAAAGCTTTAAATGTGTTAAACTTAAGTTATTGTATCATTGTGATTCACTTTTAATCAACAATCTCAAGTTTTTAATTAAGTTTCATGTTTCATGTTACTGTTGAAAGTTTCAATCTCAATTTCTTATGTATAAGCTTGCAGTAGCTTGTTTTTAAGCTCAAACAAGTTAGTTAAACTCTTTATAATCTTCTTGTAAACTTGCAATTAATTTTAAAGCAACTTTATTAAGTGGTCAACAAAAGTCAACTGATTGGTGAAATTATGGTTCAAGCAGTTTGGTTATGCTATGGGATGATGCAGAGGTGTTATTTGGGTTGGATTTAGTTAGGTTAGAGTAGTGTTAGTTCTGGTTTTGGCCTGCAAGCAATTTGGACCTATGTGAGTTTATGTTTCACTTTTCAATTTAAATCCATTTTGCATATTTTGCTTATAAGTGTATCTGTGGTCACAATTTGTTTTTATATGTTTGATTAGTTGTAACTAGGTAAGTTCAACTTAGTTTGATCAATGTCTTAAGCTGAATCAGTAGCTAGCCCATTTTTACTTTCATATCAGTTCAATATAGGAGTGTTTGGATTGCTTGTTTAAACTGTTTTAGAGGTTAAAATCTTAGGTTAGATCAGTGGTTTTAGGTCTGCTATAGTTATATTCATTCATCTCTGTCCTTGATTTGCTGCAAATTACACAGAAAGTCAAATTCATAAGTCCACTGGTCTTGTTATCAAATCTGTTGAAATCAGTAACCATAATCATAACATATAGGTTTAGAAGTTGTTTAACTAGCTTGTTTCAGTTGCATTACATCATCATTTATCTACATCAGCCCTGCATTTGATCTTGAATCTCACCAAAGTCAACTTTCTTAACTGTTTTTAAAAGTCAAATGTGTCAAAAACCAGTTTTCATCAGATTTTCTATGCCTTATATCAGTTTCGTTTTAGCTTGTCTTTGCCTGAAATTTGGTACATATGTTCTCTAGTTGGTGATTTTAGTTTCCCATTCATGGTTTTGTTTTAGCTTATTAAATAAGCGATTCGATGAGTAGAAAGTAGGGTGTCACCATGATTTGCATCGCCTCAACCGTCTCTTTGCATCGGTTTTGCCCATTTCCTTATGCTTCTAATCTTCTCATATTAAGTCCTTATGATCTGAAAATTTGGATAAGTACACTCTGCTAGGTGGGCTTGAGTCCCATACTTTTGGTTTTCATGTTAGCTTATTGGATAAGCAGTTTCATCTGCTTAAAGTAGGTGGTCATTAAGCTGTTTTGCTAAAATTTCAGTTAGCTTAATCTTAGGTAGCATACTGTTTAGGTGTTAGATTTAGCTTGCATAAGTTGCTTTAGAGTATATTTAGTGTTATCTAGCTTCTGTATTGAATTGGTGCATAATAGTGCTTATTAGCTTATTTCCATTCGCTTATTTCCTCAGCGCTACTGCTGACCTAAATTCCTCACATAAGCCCATGTTTTCTATTTTCATAGCTTTAGAATATCATTTTAGAACTTTCCTGAAGTTTTCATAATTTTTAGTTATTGCTCACTATTTTTCTTAATTTAAAATAGTTTTTAATCATTTTAATTAGCTTTAATTGCAAATAATTAAGAAAAAGTTCCAAAAATAATTTTCAATTTTCTCAGTTTAATAAAATATAAAAGCATAAAAAGATTTTTCCTTATTTTTCCCTTTTATTTGGTATTTTCACAATTTAAATTAGTTTTAAATAGTTTTAAATTAATAATAAATACATAAAAAGTCTAAAAATATATTTTCAGTTTTAAAATAAGTTTTATCATATTTTAGATTTTTCTAAGTTATAATTTCATTTTTCTAGGTTAATTTTGTATTTTCTTATATTTTAGTGCATTTTAAATACTTAATAAATAGTTTTAATTAATAATAATTAAATAAATAGTTATAAAAATAATTTTCTTTTCTATAAATTTTCTTTTATCATTAGGATTGTAAAATGTATTTTCATATTTTAGGATTTATATTGTGTAAGTTTCACGCTTTTATTTGTGCGTTTACGTTATTTTTATTTAAACGTAAGTTTTAGTTTTAAGTTTTAAACGCTCATCATTTTAAATATAGTGATAGCGTTTATTTAATATATTTTATCTTTTAATCTTCTTAATTTGTATTTAAGTCGCTTTATTTTATAAACTCTTTTCAAAGAGTGTAATTATCCATCCAATCCTTTCTCGATCACTATCATTAGTGATCATTCTATCGTCTCGAATCGGTGTTTGCACACCATTGAGTCTCCGTGGGACTAATCGACCGGAATTCACTTTATTCTCCAGGACTTCATTGTATTTGTGTTTTAAGCGCTTTAAGCTTCTTACGGTTAGCCATTCACAGTGGCTAGCTTGTGTGAGGTAGCTTGATCGTATTCAAGATGCATCGATCGCGTCGCATTTGTAATCTTATATATAGAATCCGAATTTTCGCTTTTGTGTGTAGACTTTTGGAGTAAAACGTAAACCGAACCAAGGTCGTCTTGTACAAGATTTTAGGGTTCCATACCCTATCTTACATCAAGATAAGTGTTTTACTTCATTGATTCAATTATGTCTTCAATTAATTGTGTGTATGCTTGCATGTTCCCTATGTCCGGCTAATTTACTTGTGTGTTTGCTTAGGGAATATGAAACTTAATTATTGAATATTGATTGGTTGTCTCTTATCTTCATTGTTAATGATCTAGTATTGCGATAGGTCATCCGTTGTGTAGTTAATGCTTGATTAATCTTTGTTGAACCTTAGCTTATAGTACCTAGAGTCATTGTAGGCTAAACCATCCGAAGAGTACCTTAGTGTTAAGTTTATAAATCATAGAGATTTTGTAGGCGATAACCTTTGGTAGTTTCAAAGAGTTAGGGATAAACGCATACCCTACGACCTTAGACACAACGCGATTAAGAATAAGGACGTGACAATTCAACCATCGATAGGAGATAATTAAGGAGTAATAAAACCTAAGTAAACACATCTTTAAATCATCATACGAGCACACAATAATTAGACATAGACTACATACACCACTAGATTAGATAATTAGATAAGTAGAGTAATCGGTAGAAGTACCAAACCCCCAAATCCAAACCCCGAGATTTGTACCTTTCCATTTCCAAAAAACATAAAAAGAAAAAATAATCTTCATCAATCCCAACCTTAGCGTAGTAACTTCTCACTAGCATTCCTATTCCCCAGAGAACGATATCAATTCCGTGGCTCACCCTAATACTACACTACAACGATTAGGTTCACCGCCTGTGGTGTTGAAAAACTTGCTCGACGAAAAGGAAGTTCCTTTGACCCCGAACGGCGCGTTTAGCGTTATCAAGTTTTTGCGCATTGCGGAATAGAATAGCTAGTTAGAGTCCACCTCGCTTAGGTTTCTTTGCTTGATTCCTATCAAGTAAATTTTTTCCAATTTGTTGCTTCCTCGTAGTCTATCCCCTTCTTCGTGATCTTTGTTCATAAAACCTATCACTCACCATGATACGTGTCTTCCGCCGAAGATTCTTCACACTACCCGCCCCCAATCCTCTTCCCAATCCCGAAATTGAGAACGCAATCCCACAAAAACCTTTGCCTGCTCACCACTTTGGAAATCACCTAGGGCATGATGAGATAAATTGGCAACATCAAAGTCCTTTCTATGACTCGATTCCGATGAGGAATTTGATTATGGTGAAGCACTTGACCATGGGGAGGTCATTGATGAAGTTAGTTTTGAAATGGAAGAAGACCCCTCCCAATGTTTTGACCCTAGGTGTCGAATTGAGAAAGATGGCCCCTTTAACATGCAATTCCCTTGTAATTATAGGATTTGAAAGTTTTGATGCTAAATTGCACTCATTCTTACCTTTAAACTTAATATCCATAAACCTATATAACAAAACAAAGGTGGATGAATTAGCCTTTAAAGGGGATAATGTTGTTGACGCGGTCACTTACTTGGATGTGTTTGTTGGAAGTTTTGCCTTTGTGGTTGAATTCATGGTCCTAGAGGATTTAGGTGAATTCATTGATGGAAGTCTTACCCAAGTTATCGTTGGAACAAACTTTAAAAGAATGACTAGGTTGAATGAACAGATAGGTCTAATCACATTCTCCGATGGAGTTGAAGATTTTGTCTATCAAATGCCCCGTACACACCCTAGGTTTAAGCACAAAGATATAGAGGCATGCAATAGGATGGCTCCCATTCCGATACTTAGTGAGAGATAAACAACGTGGACTTAGGCATACTTACGAAAAAAATGAGCGGTACTATAAAAATGCCTAGAGTTAGGAGATGATTACAAAAGGAATGAGAGAACATTGTAATGGCTTAGGTATGGGCACCACGAGACCACGTAAGGGCACGACTTGAGTCTAGCTACAAGACTCATATATAAAGAAAAGCACTTCGTGGAGGCAACCCATGCTTAATTTTTGCTTGTTTGTGTTGTGTATCTTTTATTGATTGTTTAGTCTCATGTTTAAATTTGTAAAATGCTTTATTTTGTTTTAACCTCGCCTTAATTACATATAAAGGTATTTTACATAAGGGATAAGTGTAGGAGGATTACACACGCTTTCAAAAGAAATGTAAACATGAGAATTTCAATTAATTAAAATATATACATGTGTGTTTGTTCGAGTCAAATGCTTGTGTCGAGTCATAATGGATCTTTTGCGTAAATTTTTCCAGATTCTAAAGATGTAAATTTTCCGTAAAATCGCACCGCGCTTTTTGTCAGATAACTGACGTCGTCAGATTGCAACTCGACGTCGAGAAGGAGCAAAACAAGCGATTATTTTTCTCGTTTCGAGCTACTTATAAATTTTGGAATTTTCCGTGTCTTAATTTTCTAGAAACTCAGAAACATCCATTCCACAAGCATTATATCCTAGTTTAGTAGAGTCCTATATATATATTATTACCGCCGATTTTACGCAAAGGTTTCGTTTTTTTTCTTCAAGTGTGCATGTTTAATTTACCAAGAAGAAGATACATAAGATGAGAAGGAGCTTTTCACGCAAACGTTCTTCTTGAAGAAAGATGTAACCACCACTTTACACGGATCCTACCGAGCTAATCAGGGAAGTATTAGTTTATTTCATTTTTAATTACCTTCCATTATCATAACTTTGATATTTTCGGGAAACATTGGGGACAATGTTCGGTTTAAGTGTAGGGAGGAAAATAAACGGAACTTTGAAACTATGCTTATCCTTGACTATTTGCTTTGTCCAATTGCATTTGTGTAATAAACCATGAGAAAATGTCGGTTAGGGTAATTTTGGCAGGGAAAATGTCGGTTAGGGTAATTTTGGCACCAAATTTAAATTTTTTCATGACATATAGGAGTGGGCCATTAGTCTTAATAAAGCGTCTCATGGATAGCAAGTTATATGACTAGCACAAAAACCCTTTATCACTTAAATTCCACGCAAAATGTGAGGATCACGCTTAGATTAGTAGGAATTAAAGTATCCATCTTTAATGCTTAGTGTGTGAACCGGTAGTATAATAGATTCTAGAACTTGTTTTGTGATGCATCCCGAGATCGCTAGTAAGACTACACTTGTGTAGTTAGGAATAACTAAATGATAAGAGGCATTAGGATAACCCTTGTTTGATACCGTAATATAATTACTTCTTCCACATCGGTTGAGTAATTCCCCACACCTTTGCGTTGTACTCATCTTTAGTACACGATACCCTAGTTAACCCTCGTAGCCTATCCTTTTCATGGTTCTCGTGATGTTTCGATTTCCTAATATCAATTAAGAGCATTGTTTACACCCCACCCCAAATGTTCACCCAAATCGCCTTAGCCTACCTTGTATGCACTCACTTTTAGTGCATTATTGTTATCACACTAAACCCTTAGTTCAATTATCTAGTTGCTTGCATAAGTAGCTAAGTCGAGTCATATCCTTTGTACACAGTTTTGGGACGATTGAGACTCATGGGAAAAGTTAAATTTTGTGAAATAACGGGAAGGGAACGTTAAATTCAAATTCCCTTTATTTGCGTAATAATGTACTCCAAGTGTTTTGATCTTTTCAATTCGGGTCATATTAGTGTTAGAATAATAAAAACTCAAGTGTAGGGATGTGCATATAAATCCCAATCATTTTGATGTTATCATAGAGGATGGTAGAGTAAAAGTGTATGAAAAAAAAAGTGTTGAAAAAAAAACATACGGGCTACCATCCTACATCTATCTTTAAATTATGTTTGTTTGTTTCAGTTATCTAGAGTCTAGAGTGTCGAGTCTTGGCTTAGCAACGCCATTCTTCGCATGCTTGTAACATAAAGATTTTTGACTTGCCACCACTAAATAGCCTATCCCACCAAACCCTTTGTTTCCCTACCGTAAGCCTAACATTACAACCCTTTAAAGGACTACGACAAAGCGATGGAGGTTTGATCTAGTCTCAAGCCTATGGTAATCTATGTACTAGAACCGGTTAATGAGTGTTTATCTTCCATTTCCAACTTGTTATATCTCATATACACCCGAGAGATGTGAGTATCCAAACACCCTATGTGAGGTGCTAGTATGTAATTTTCGTGCTTGTTATGACTTTTGCGGGGCTAATATGTGTTGTGGATTGTTCTAAACCAATGCTTCATGACCCATAACTTACAAATTAATTGGCTAAAAGCACATTTGCTTGAGGACAAGCAAATACCAAGTGTAGGGATATTTGATAAAGTTTTAAAATGTACCTTTTTGAGGGTCGTTTAAGCCCTTATTTGATCACTTTTGTATCCGTTATTACTTAATATCGTTTCTTTTCACTTTTTAGGTATCTTGAAGGCAAAATGTTGGAATGACACTTATTCGGACGAAAAGGCGCGAATATACTGAAGAAAATGGCCAAAGTCAAGAATCGAGACACTCAGTCATTGGGCCGAAGGGACGGCGTCAGTTCTTATCTGCGACGCCGTCGGACAACTTTGTGATGATCGAGTCAAATTGCTTATTTACAAGTGACGGCTTCAGTTTTAAAAGAGTAGGCGTCGCAACTCGGACGGCCTAGATTTGATCCGATTTGACGCCGAGATCGAAGGGACGGCGTCACAAGCATAAGGTGACGCCGTCAAGACTAATATAACAACCCGTAAATTTCCGTGATATTATAATAAAATTGTCGCACGTAAAATTCAAATCAATTATTTTCGACAAAATGCCAATATCTAAAATTTAAAACGAGAGGTCATCCGCTTCTCTAAAAATAAGACATCCGCACGCACGATACTTGTCCACTAAGTATCGTGAAATTTATTATTTGTCCAAGTTAAAATTAAAGCATACATAAGCTTAATCTAATAGTTATTCCACATCTTTGCAGTAGCAAAGAGCATACACAACTAAAAATGAATACCGAGATAAGAGAAAATACACTTTTACCAATCACTAATAATTTATCAAGAAAACGAGAAGTCATCTCGTGAATTTAGAAAGTCACGCACCAAGACGCATACCGACACCAAATTAGTAACGGCAAACAATTATAATCAAATTTCAACGTAATAAGAATGTCATATTATTACGTTTATAAAATCGCTTCCAAAACATAATTTCTACATTGTTCGGTCACTGGGAAGGTACGCTTACTTGAGGATTCGACAAAACACGCTCTTTTCCCTTCATCGCTTCCTTCTCTTTTCTTGCCTACCCACAAGGTGTTTCCAAAATAATGAACCAACCTCTCCGCTTTCCAAGCCTATCCATGACCCATCACTTTCATCTTCTACTTCCACTACCGCCCCTAAAAGCTACTCCACGAAAGCTACGGTGAAAGAGAAGATGTGATAAGTGCCGAAAATGGTTAGTCATCATCTCCAAGTCAAGAAAGGATGCTCAAGATTTTCCTTTTGTTCAAGTAGAAATAGGGTTCAATCTTCCACATGGTTCCTCACTCATCCCACTCAATCACTCAAAATTTGGGTTCCAAGAATTAGGGCTCTTCAAAAATTAAGTAGAGGGTTTTCAAATTTAGGCTTCGTTTGTTTTTCAAAGAAGCTCTTCTTTCCTCTTTTGTCTCAGCGCCGTATACATTAGGCTTGAAGACCGCTTTGTTTTTTTTCGACATAAGAGGTTAGAATCACTTCTTTCCTCTTCACAGATGCGACATAATTTAGGTCTTTTTCCACTTATTTCCTCTACACCAATGCGACATAAGAGGAAAAATGAAAGAAGTACTTCAATAGCAAAAAAAACAAACGGTCTTCTTCTTGCGGATGAAGAGTTAAATGTACCTCTTCTTCTCAGACATGGTTTGCGATGAAGAGGTAAAAGCTCTGAAAAACAAACGACACTAAGGGTTCTCTAATTCAAGTGATGACTAATCGGTTGGAGGGTGGTTGGGACCTGTAACCAGGTTGCTGTCCAAGAAGACTCGCGACTCTTTTCTTCGTTTCGGTTCTACTTCCATTGTTGTTGCGAGGTTTTTCCTTAATTCTTCTTGTATTCCTTTTGTAGCCGTAAATAATTTAGGTGATTCTTGTTCTTTTAAAAAGGGTCCGATTATTGTAAATCAATAATATAAATGAATTCAGGAAAACTTGGTTGTTGTTGTTGTATGGCAAAAGTGGTGATTATGACTAAAAGTCTAGGATTGGCTTTCAAACCAAAGTACTCACTCTACAGATTTTTATCCGACTTCTTTTGTTAAGATAGATCGAGTTCGAACATAATTTCGATTCATTCATTTACTTTTGGTTGAGGGACGAGAACCATGTGGTCGCACTACAGTGGTGGTTTTGGTTTGGACAAGTGGTAGAGTTTGTTTAGTTTGCTATTGATAAACGAACACCGCGAGTCGTTGCAATCTCGTTATTGACTTGTGTATTGGTTCGGTTCACAGCAAGGACACACGAGTGTGTTTACCCTGCTCGCCCATGACTATATCCAAGTGGGTGTTAGTCGACTTTCATTTTAACCACATCGAGAGTTGTATACTCGGTCACAATGAGTGTAAGCCGTCATGGCTTCTATCATGTGGTTAAACCCTTTTGTCGTTGGTCTTAGTGAAAATGAAAAAAACTCTTAGAAGTGTAAGAATAGTGTTGATATCGAGTCACCGAAGGTATATTTGTTTGTGTTACTTAGAGCCACGCCAAGACACCCCGAAGGTGTTTGCTTGTGCCTAGTCTCGAACCAGTTAGAGTGCGTTTTGTCCACTGATTTCCAGCTCATATAGGGTGCGTTTTGTTTGTTTATTTTCTGCACAAAGAGTGCCTTTGTAGCTGCTGAAATTCAGCCCCTAAAGGGTCCGTTTAGCCGCTGATTTTCGGGTCATAAAAGGGAGCGTTTACCTGCTGATTTTCAGCTCCAAAGGGCGCGCTACTGCTGAATTCCAGCCCCAAATAGAGTGCGTTTGTATGCTGATTTCCAGACCCAAAGTGGGTGCGTTCGCTGCTGATTTCCAGCCCCAAAGAGGGTGCGTTTACTGCTGACGTCCAGCCCCAAATAGGGTGCGTTTGTATCCTAATTTCCAGCCCTGAAGTGGGTGCGTTGTCCGCTGATTTTCAGCTTCAAAAGAGTACTTTTGCTTACTGACTTTCTGCACCAAATGGGAGTGATTGTTTTGCTGCAATGCAGCCCAAAGAAGAGGTGTTTGGTTCGGCTTCTTTCAGCCCACACCGAGCCCAACTAATTTCCGAACTACTTATTTAATTCCGGTTTATTTTAACGTAGTCGATCTCGACTTAACCATTTGACATGCTAAAGGCTACGTGACTTGTTTTATAAACAGATTTATAAAATGAACTTTATAGTCAAAACTAAATATTACTCATTATACCAAACTATAAGCTATTATATATCGTTAATATATTAAAAGCTAGACTAAACTAAATATACAAGGTTTAACTCATTTTTTTTATTGTTGAATTATATTTTGAATTATCTAAGCTTAATGTAACATATTTTGACTTATAAAACTTATTTGATTTTAATAAGCAATATAAAGCGGTTTATGCTCAAACGTGAAAATGGTAACATTTAGATATCTCGGTCAAGCATATACTCGGGTCATGCATGATAATACACTAACTTATCATTTCAACTGAGACAAAAATAATTATTTTTCCATAAACTATTTCCTTTACTAGTAGTTATACTTACACCATACATACTTTACAAACCAGTAACATTTCCTCATACATTTCCGACGACACTTAATAGTTAATTGTGATTATTTTTCCGTGCTTGCCTTTCAATATTTATCGAACAAATACTCTCGTCTTGTGTACTTTACACTTATTTATGTATGTCCTCGTCCATAATAATCACAAAACCATTAATGTCTAGTAGTATATGTGATTATTTTCCGTCGCCGTTTTTCGGTTATCATCAAACCAAGTCTTGTTCATCCTTGGTATCTTTTCTCGTGTACCTTTCCAAGTATTATCTTTAGTCATCATTGAACCAAAGTCGAATTCTTTCCTTGAGATTTCCTTCTATGTCATACCCTCATAAGCGAGATCCACACAAATCTTGTATATTCTTCTAAGATAAATAATGCCACATAAACAACAACAACAACAACAACAACAACAACAAAAACATTTAAAATTTATAAAGTTAGTTAAACTTTATCGAGTCTTAAACATAAATACTAAATTGTCAGATTAATTAGGTTTGCGTGTTGGAGCCGTGCACTATCACTCCTTGATTCAATTCCTTTAGACTTCATATTGCACATTGCCAAGGTGAGTTTCATAGCCCTACTTTTACTTGTTTTATAACCTGCTTTGGGGAAGATACATGCTTATTTTACTTAAATGATTTAATTACTAAAATTTTGCATTCTATGCATACTATGCCTTTGATTGATATGTTTTAAGATGCATCATACCTAGATGCTTTAAGGACCACACCAAAACTTTGACCTAGAATATTACGCAGCTTAGCCTAAGACTTTAGATCCCAAATTGCCCTCTTCATGAACCACAATTCCTGCTGGGAAGCGCGAATGTTATAAATAGATCTATTGGGGTGACTCCTGTTCGGTTGACCCGCTTGGGTCAAGGCGTAACATATAGCATGTCGGGACCGAGTGTATTGGGATAAACACTGCCATGGGCTCCTAAATTGTATGACTTCCTTGTGCATACGTAAACTGTCGAGCTTCCGGTTGCATGAACTTAGTGCTAGCGTAATAGATTCAATATACGACATTATATTCGTTGTAATGTACATATACCCTACTTATGGTCCACTAATGAAATCTCTTTTATGAAATACTTTTATGAATTGAAACCATAAACTTTATGACATTATGCAAGACGTAATGATCATCAAAACCAAATTTGAAACAAGTGTCTTGAAATCCCTTTTAAATAAACCTATGAACTCACCAAAGAAGTCGACCCTTTAGCATGTATCTTCGTGTTTTGAGGTGATAGCTTATCTTTGGAGGCGCAAGGCAAAGGCATGGCATGGTCATAGACGACTCTGATTTATGTATTGGGACCACTTGTTTATAATGGGCCATTTCCGCACTAATCAATAATGTAAACATTGTTTTTAAGAAATGAATAAAAGTTTGTTTATGAAAATCCGTTGTTCTATGCTTATGTTGTGGTATCAATTTAGTAGCACCCCAATACTTGTTTGCTTCCGCTGAGCCATTTTTGGGGGGTGTTACACTAACGTGGCCAAGACGAAACCCTAATGACGGCGACCCGACGGCGTCACAAATCAAAAGGTGACGCACGTCGCATTTGTAATCTTATATAGAATCCGAATTTTTCGCTGTGTGTAGACTTTTGGAGTAAAACGTAAACGAACTAAGGTCGTCTTGTACAAGATTTTAGGTTCCATACCTGTTTTACATCAAGATAAGTGTTTTACTTCATTGATTCAATTATGTCTTCAATTAATTGTGTATGCTTGCATGTTCCCATGTCCCGCTAATTTACTTGTGTGTTTGCTTAGGAATATGAAACTTAATTATTGAATATTGATTGGTTGTCTCTTATCTTCATTGTTAATGATCTAGTATTGCGATAGGTCATCCGTTGTGTAGTTAATGCTTGATTAATCTTTGTTGAACCTTAGCTTATAGTACCTAGAGTCATTGTAGGCTAAACCATCCGAAGAGTACCTTAGTGTTAAGTTTATAAATCATAGAGATTTTGTAGGCGATAACCTTTGGTAGTTTCAAAGAGTTAGGATAAACGATACCCTACGACCTTAGACACACAACGCGATTAAGAATAAGGACGTGACAATTCAACCATCGATAGGAGATAATTAAGGAGTAATAAAACCTAAGTAAACACATCTTTAAATCATCATACGAGCACACAATAATTAGACATAGACTACATACACCACTAGATTAGATAATTAGATAAGTAGAGTAATCGGTAGAAGTACCAAACCCCCAAATCCAAACCCCGAGATTTGTAGTAACTTCTCACTAGCATTCCTATTCCCCTAGAGAACGATATCAATTCCCGTGGCTTACCCTAATACTACACTACAACGATTAGGTTCACTGCATAGGGTGTTGAAAAACTTGCTCGATTTAAAAGGAAGTTCCTTTGACCCGAACGACGCGTGTAGCGTTATCAACCAACAAAAGAAAATAGAAAATTATAAAACCAACAAAACCCATAAAATCGAAAATTTGAAAATTCCAAAATATAGTTTTCTCAAGACATGTCTTCGATATCGATAACATCTACGGTCTTAGAAATGTCATTCAATAATTGCACGGACCATAGATGAAGTTCGAGCAGAGGTGTAAATATTCTTTTCCAAAACATGTCTCAAAATATGGCTTACGATTATTTCGCATCAGTAACCCGGCTTAAATTATGGCTTGCTATTATTTCCGATAACAACCCGCTTTTCAAGTAGGAAAGTGTTGCGCTAAACCAATTTTCAAAAAATTTCGTGCACTTATCCTAAAACAATAACAAGGAAAGCATGTCGTCAAAAAGACTGTTGTTCCTACACAAATGTTTTTCCTTCTAAAATTCTTCAGAAAAATATTTGTTGTTTTCTAAAACGGTGGTAAATGAGTTGCTTGAAAACAATCGAATCGTAGTTTTTATAAAATTTGCAAACTCAATCAATGACTTCAAGACTTTTAAACTTTTTAAAAATGAGTCATTGATTGAGGGAGAATGTTTTCAAATTTATATCATCTAACGGGCTTATCTAATTATCCTACATGCTTAACTGAAAATATATTTGCCTATGTTGAAGGACTAGGAATTTAGGATATATTTTTAGGATTAGATGATCGAGTTTGATAAACACATAATTCCCATGCCTTTATGTTCGATTGACATGTTGGATTGACTTTAATTAGTCGATTGTTATTTGATGATGTCGACCACCATATATCTGCTTGTATGTCCACTAACGTATGCAGATATCATGGTTCATAAGAATGTTCCCTATCCGGATCCCACTAATGAAGAAGATTGGATGCCGAAAGGAAAGGGTAACCATTTCTTGAAGTCGACAAAAGAAGAAACGGAGCTTAATCAGATCTCTCTATGGACAGTTGGCACGATAGATTCAACGTCAGAGGTCTCACTGCATCAGCAGATGGTTTTTCTTCAAGCCCTACAGCAACAACAACAAAAGCATCTTAACCACCACGTATCTTTGTGCAGGAAAAAGTAGTGGATGATAACATATTTCTTAAAACAATTTTGTAAATGTTGTTTTGAAAATGGAAAAATATTGTTTTGAAAATAATTGGACTAAAATTTTAGAAATCAACCGAACTTCATTTTAAAACATAAGTCACTCAATCAACGACTACGGTCTTCGATTGAGGGGGGGAGTGATTTCAATCTTAAGAATTTTCAAACAATATATCATCAAAAGAGTTCGTTTGTACGATAATAAGTGGTGATCTAAAGATTTAATGTTATGTCATGGTATGATTTTCTTTAAAACTCAAAGATCTTTCAAAATAAAATTGTTTCTGTTCTTATTTGATTGTGAAATTGTTTTATTTTACTTAAAGATCTTTTAAAAACGATCATACCTGACACTAACAATCTTTAATGTCGAAAATTCGATCCTTATCAATCATTTTTCAAAATTAAATCGAGCCACGTCTTTCCCCTAAAATTTTCTAAACGATTTAAATCATTTGGGATCACAAATCTCAAATGGTTTGATATTTTTGATCGGGGGAGAGATCGTGATTTAAATCTCAAATCAGTTTTAAAAGGGTGATTGTTTCAAAAGCACTCTTTCCTTCATGTGCCAAGCGATTTCAAATACATAATGCACGTGATTGAGGAGGAGCATTTACCAAAACCAGAAGAGTATTTAAAGTTTTAAACAAGGCCACATATTCTCCCATGTTTTCCAAACCTTATTAAATCACTTGGGATCCAAAATCTCAAAGGGTTTGATTGAGGGGGAGCGTATGGTTTCTATTGACAATCGTGAAAAGTATTTCTAAATAACTCTTTCCTCTATGTGATAAAATGATTTCATATATCCTACGCACATATTGAGGGAAGAATTTACCAAAGAAATTAAATGGCTTTTCTACGAAAATTGTGATCATGAATACATTTCAAAGAACTCTTGCCTCCATGTGCTAAAAATTTCAAAATCATAAGCACATGTTGAGGGGGAGCATTTCTAAATGATCAAAAACAATTAAGGTACAAAATGTTTTGATTTTATATCAAAAGTACCTTGATTGATTTTCTAAATGATTTTTCAATTGGTTTCATGAAGGAAAGAACAATACCAAAAGACCGACCAATCTACTTTATGCATGATGTTATAAGGATGGTTAGGTTAGGTATTCGTTCCCACGATCCCGCCAGAGCCGGAGGGATCTACCCAGGACAATCCACAAGATAGTGTAGAGTCCGTAGGTATGATGAAAAAGGAGAAAATGAGAATACGAGAAGAGTGCGGATGAGACAGCTAGTAATCGGAATAAACCCAACAAGGTTCTAGTTATGAAGTCTCGGTAAGCACCAAGGGTTGAAGAATGAAAAGAATTGAATGTGAAAAGGGTAAAAGAAATAGCCCTCCATTAATTCAATCTTAGGCGTAAACCGGGTTCAATACATATGCTCTTGGTGTCTACTAAGGTAACACCGGTATTGAAGACAAGACGTCATGGACCCAGTAACGCACTGCACCTAACTTCCCAAGCTACTCAAGTTCCTCTTAAAAGGGCTTGTTTCATTCTCACGGGGAACCTACATAATCTATCGACTTTATCTTAGAGATTGTTGATATTGAAGAAGGAGACCCTCTCCCTAGTCTCCGGCATAGGAATCCAAATGTGCACAATTGAGTCTAGAGCCAAGAGATCATCCACAATCTCATTAGGACACAAAATTAATGAAGACTTGATGTTTCACACAATGTGGAAAGTAAGTATATATTTAGAGTCCTACGCATTATCCTTGTGGTATTGCCGTAACATCCGAGTGATATGTAAAATATTCACGACGAAGATGGAAATCCTTCAGAGCCAACATCAAACAAGCTCGGGTGGGTGGCATGTGAGATATATCTAATAGATCAAACTTGTGACAACCGGATGAAACGATGGGGCGATTCATTCTTGAATCTACCTTGGTCCAGAAATGAATTGACGAATACTTTTGGAAAACCGTTCGATGTGCAAATCTTCTTTTCTAGCACATCGAATGTGTATTCATGTTTTAAACACAAAAGTATCTCTGATTGAAAAAATATTGTTGGAAAAACCGTTCGATGTGCAAATATCTCTAGCACATCGAATGTGTATTCTCTTTCAAATACAAAAAGTATTTTAAATTGAAAATTGATCTTTCTTATAAAACCTTCATCGTATTGCAAAACTCTTTCTTCTAAGCAATACGCGATTGTTTTTCAAATCAATTTTTCATCAATCAGTGAATCTCAATTCGTTGGTTCACTCACTCCGTGTTGTCTTCTTTGGGACGCTCCGGTTTGAGAACGGCTAGAACAGCTGCGAAATCTTTTCAAGGAGATTCTTCTAACTCTACCGATCACATGCGATTTATCTCGATCAACGGGAACCACAGCTTCTTGCAACTATATTCAACGAAAGTGAACAAAGACACTTTCGTGTGTTTAATGCTAACCTGTTGTTTGCGGGAACATTGACGGTTGCGGTGATCAATATTGAGAAGTCAATTCACAGCCGCATGCTCACAGCATTCACGCTTAATTGAAGAAAATCATGACAATCAAAGATATACAAAGATGCTTCCGCTAATCTGATGAAAAGATGTCATGATCCAGAAAATGTGAGCATGTCGGTCCAAAAGTCATAACATCACATGATGGCAACACAATAAAGGGTGATCCAGAGATTTACTATGGCTGATGATCTCTAAGAAAGCTCGAAAATCATCAAGATATGGATCAGTTCAAAGACCTCCACTGAAAGTACAAATTAATCGGACTATGAAGAGTCATTGCTTAAGCACAAAGATTGCGGAAGTGAAGAATTAAAGTCTACGAGCTCAAGATCAAGATAAATTAGAATGCTAGGATTCAAATGTAAAACATGGGGTGACCTCCTTGGGGATATTGTTAGGAATTAGAAATTCCATAGTGAAGAGTCGGTCACCCCAAATATGATCTAGCATAAGTTAGCTCGTAGACTTATCGTTATTTACGTTATTTAGTAGTTTATTAGTTAGTTATTAGCTTAGTTTAGCTTAGTGTAACACCGTGGAGGAAGGACGGTCTTTACCCACCGTATGCACGATCCACATCCGACAAGAGGACGCTTAGGTTGTAAACTATAAATACCCTCTACCTCCCAAGGTGGGGTTGGAGCTTCTAATCTAACCTTGCATTTTGTGTTTACTTTCTCACTCTAGAAACTCCCTCTCTACTCTCTTCATCTCTCAAACATGACACACTTGTTTAATCATCTCCCTAGACTACCCGAATCATCAAACAACATAAAAGTAAGATCCTAACACAAATTCGTACACATAAGTCATACTTTTAAAATAAAATAAATGGGTCCTTCATCGAACTTATATAGTAAAGAAATATTTTGATATTTATAATTTTATGCATATTTATATGTTGTAATTTTCAAAATAACATCTATATTGTATTTTTAATATATAAAATATAGGGGTATAAAGTATAAAGCGAAATTTGTTTAATTTCTAAAGTTATCATAAAACATGAAAACCTATAATATTACGATTAACTCTATATAATTTTAAAATTCAACCACTAAAGTTTTATTAATTTCCTTTTTTTTTTTTTTTTTTTTTTTTTAAGTTTTGTTTTCACAAATTTGACACCTATGTTTTATGTATTTTTCTTCTAAGCCAAATTTCTCCACCACCAAATTTATTAAAAGTTGACCAAAATCAATTTAATTTTGACTTTTATTAAACAATTACATCTCATGATTTTGCTTATGTGAAAAAATTGAGCTCTTTTATTGGCTCAATTTTTCTCGAGAGAATGAATTAGCGAATCACTCCAAATAATGTAATTCTTTATTATATAAAAATAAAAATGATACTCAGAAGATATTTTATGTAAATTAAGTATAATGTGATATATAAGGTCGTCATGATAAGGATGGTCGATCGATTGCATCTCGATCGCCTTGTTGTGGGGTTTCGATTGATCATTTTTTTCTTTTGATCGTGTACACAACCGATGTCGTGTGTTTTTATTTGTGTGTTTGTGTGTATTTAATTATATATAAAGGTATTTTGTGGAGTATGTTTTTAGTATAGTCGCCTTGGTATGGTAAAAATTGTTTGTAAGTCGTCGAAGAGAAAATCGACGTGACGAAAAAATAAAAGATATCGGATCCCTTGTCAAGCACCTCAATAGTATAAAGAATCTTTATCTTTAACCATGCATGTACTATTATGATCTTTAATCTGTAATTGCCATTAACCACTTTCCTCCAAAATTACCAAAACCCACTAAATCTTCGAAATACAAGAAGGATCCGTTTGGTTTGAGGGTGTAAGCTTTGGATTAAGGATGAAGCCAAAAGTGTTGTTTGGTATGTGTGAGGGGCCCCAACATTGGGGATGAATACCGAATTTAAAACTTTCTACAATTCCTTCACCGATTGCTTACTTTTACTACTACTTTTCATTTCATGTAGCCATCAAATAATCTCATCCATTCATAGTGTTTTTATTTCATTTTCAAACAAAGAATATTAATAAATTTATAAATCATATTAATTTAAAATATAAATAATATATTATTTAATTATATTTTTCTCTCTAATCCAAATCCAAATCCAAATCTAAATCCTAATCCAAATCCAAATCCTAAACCCATCTACAAACCAAACGGGCCCTAAATCTTTTATCTTTATTAATGCATAAAATATGGCACTAAACAATTTACGTATTAATTAGTACGATCTTGCATGCAAACCGTTTTTCATTTTATTTCGCACAAATATCTACACGTACACACATACATGCAAAACCCTAAACGAAATTAAAATCTCACAATTTTCTTCAAGAACCCAAAAGCAAACCATGGAAAATAATGTTGGCAATGCTGATCGTCATGATGAAAAGTTATCGAATGAAGAAGTTGGTTTTGCTGCTAGCAAACACGATAACGATCTTCTTGACGAAGATGAAGAAGAATATTACAAGGGAAAGATAGAAGCATTAATCCAAGAAAAGTACAGTTCATTTGTTCGTGAGCAGAATTTCACACAGTTACAAGAGTTTATAACGAGTGATGATATTAATGGTTCAGATATCAAGTTAGTGATTCAAAAAAGGGTACTGTGTGCAACACGAATTACCCGAAATTGGTTAGACATGCCGTTTAAGAAAGTCGAGACTCATGATTTCTTGACGCCTGAAGAGAAACAAGTTCTTGGTGATGGTTCTGAGATTGAGGTTGCATTGGTCGGGCCAGAATTTGAAATGTACAAGAAACCAATGTCGTTAAAGATTGGAGGAAAGTGGAAAAACAAGAACTACGTTTTAAAGACCAACTGGTCCGATTTTGTGGAAGCTAACAAGAATGTTTTGGAAGAAGGCAAGGCTATTCAAGTTTGGTCGTTTAGAAAAGGCGAACAGTTATGTTTTGCCGTTTTATTTGTGCCCAAACTCACGGTGACTAATTGAACACGATGTCTCTTGAGGATGCATCTTCTGCTTGTTCATCATTGATCTCTTAGGCTTTTAGGGTTTATTCTCTATAAATATGATGTGCTGTTTAGAGTCATTTTGTATGAGGTGAAAGATGAGTTTATGGAATTCTTTTAATGACATTCAAGAGTACCTTCGTGTGTATCGATTCTTTGTAATCTTGAAATATTATTGATTTTGTGTATAGTAGAATGTGCTTAAGTTGAATACAGTTGCAGAAGATAAACAAATGATCATGTATATGCATATAAAAAAGATAGGCGTGCTAGTCTTGATTTATTTGGTTATATGAACTGATTAGAGTATATTTTAGTTCTACTAGTTTAAATGGTAAAAGTGATCTCTGTTCAAAAAAATCACATTATTGCTGAAATCTGGTACTTCATTGGTAATAATTATTCCCCATTTTAAAATGGAGGTAGAAACCATATATGAGCGAAAGTTTCGGAATGAAATGCATCGTTGGAACTGGAAGTGAGATAAAGAGATGAGGCTCTAATGAGGTTTTTGGTTGAGGGTAAATATTTCTCCAAAACTTTTTTCCCAAAAGAAAGTGGGATGAAAACGAAATAAATTTGTGTTCCCAAGTTTTTTTAGGAGAGAGAAAAGAGGAGAGAAATTTAGTTATATTTTCTCCAAAACTTTCTTCCCAAAAGTGAGATGATTTGGAGGAAAGATATATAAACTTTTCAATTAAACAACGACTTAAATGCCCTAGAATAAAACATTAATTTTGTATCTAACAAAGAGTTAAATTGTAAAATCATCGCTTTCTTTTCTTCTCTCTCAACTCTAACACGACTTAAAAAAAATAAGACATTTACATCTATATCCTTGAAAACATAAATATTACTTTAATATCCTTACAAATTTTGTAATTACATAAATATCCTTTCAAACCTTCATAATTCACATGTATATCCAAATACAAAATTTAATCATTACAAAAGGATTTAGTATACAATTTTCAATGATATGACTTTTTTACCCTTTTAATGTTCTTTGACTTTTTCATGTGGTTTCTTCATCTTCTTTACCTCTTTTGTTCTTACACAACTCAATCTCATAATATTTCAAATTGATGAGCTGTTCGAGATTTGGGTTAATTATACAGATTTGAGTATCATTTAAAAAAAAAAAAAAAAAAAAAAGGAAAAATTGAAAATTTATGCAATTTTTGCTTTCCTAGAACATCTACAATTTGAATCAATTTGTTTTTCGTTTAAGAATTGTTGTGTTTAATTGTTGTTAATATCTATCTGATTTCAATAATTTGAGTTATATTAGAAGTATATAAAATCTCCACTACTATACAACACTCATTCATGGCAATCTGCGTACTCTTTTCTTGTTCCTTCGTCTTCCTTAACGCCTATAACCATTTTCTTGTTAATAAAATACTAGTGTCTTTTATAATGTATCTAGTTATTTCTATAAGAATTCTAAGTTATGAGACCCTAATTAAATTGAGTAACAAATGGAAAAAGAAGAAAACCTTTCACGAATGTAAAAGTAAAACAAAAAAAAAATGTATGTGGTCTTTATTTCTTTGTATGTGAGAAGGGTAAAAATGTATAATCACTTAGTAATTAACATTTAAATAAATTTTGAGTATATATAAACATTTAATATACAATAAAAATATGTAGTTAGATATAGGCGAGTATTTTGAAGTTTTAAAAGGATAATGATGTAATTTAAAATTTTGTAAGGATATTGAAGTAATATTGATGTTTACCAAGGATATAGATGTAATTCTCCCAAAAAAGTAAATTACATTACTCCCATCTTCTTTTCTATCCAATTTTTTCTCTTCTCTTCTTTTCTTTCATCTTAAAACTCGGGAACATAGTGTAGGTGAATTAATAGTAGTTAGAGCGAGAGACGAACCGTGATCAAATATGATCCTACGCACAAATTTTTGGAATCGTAATATATGTACACATTTCGATGGACTTGGTGCATTTAAAATGATTTAAGAAAAATTGATTTTTTTTCTTTAAAATTAACATTAAATCGAAAAAATCCATAGGGTTCCGGCACCCGTGAAAAACCCTGGTTCCGTCCATGGGCATAATCGTTTGTTTGTTAGCTTTGTGTCAAAACTAGTTGTGATTAGCAATTAATTCTCATCACATCCCACTATTAAACTCATTTCAATAGTGACTACCACCTGAAAACTAGAACCTTGGACTTGATATAAGATCGATTTGGACCTATACTGATAGGGGCGTCAAAAATCCCGACCCGACCCGGACCCGAATAAGGATACTCGGGTCGGGTTACTCGTCCAACATCTAACTCGGTCAATCGGTCAACCCGCTTAACCCGAGTACGAACTAGGTCGGGTTCAATTTACCTTGCTTATTCGGGTTCGGGTCGACCCGACTAATCCGAGTTAGATTTTTTTTTCTTTTTTCTTTTTTTTTTTTTTTTCAATCTAATTTGAAGGCCCAAGTTAGTTCATCATTCATGTAGTAATCTTGGCCATTTTATAACTTTTCTCAATCTAGTGTGAATCATCAAAATGTAAGTAAATTAGTTTACATAAATCAAAATGGAAATAAATTAGTTTACTGAATTCAAAGCAGATACAATATCATATACAAGAACAAAATCTTTGACGATATTGTAACAAACAATGCTTACACATATATATCTCCTAAAAATAATAGTTTTGGCTTTTTACAATTATCACTTCCAAACCACACTAACAATACAACTCGTAATAATTAATATAAATAAATGTAAACTCCTCAAATGAAAAAATAATGCATTCTTAGCACTCATGGTATCAAATTTCTAGTTATGGTTATAATTAGGCTAGTTGGCGATCTCATATGTTTTAAACCGTACACGTGTATAACCAATTCTCGGGCGAAG